>VMDR010000648.1:0-195728 GCA_007922815.1 Macrotus californicus | reverse complement strand
GGGGGATTACTAGAGGGAGGGGGGTACCAGACAGAGGGGGGGCAAAGGGGGAAAATTGGGACAACTGTAATAGCATAATCAATAAAATATACTAAAAAAATATGTCACACACAGACACTTGTGCCTGAATGTCTGTAGCAGTGTTATTCTTAATAGCCAAAAGGTAGAAGGAACCCAAAAGTCCATCAACGGACAAATGGATAGACAAAATGTGGAACAGTAAGTTCTCAACAGAGTCGATAGATTGTACAAGTTTAAGCAAAACGTGTAACAGAACCAATTTTACCTTGGATTAATTTATACAAACGAGTTAAGTTCCTCCTGCATCTCATAAATGCTAGAACCAAATGACACCATATGCAATGATGTTATTTGAGGACCTACTCTATCCATACAGAGGCATGTTATTCAAGCATAAAAATTAAGTACTGATACCTGCTACAACATGGGTGAACCTTAAAAACTTTATGCCAAGTCGAAGAATCCAGTCACAAAAGACCACATATTATATGAGCCCATTTATATGAAATGCCCAAAATAGGCAAACCTACACAGACAGAAAGTAGATCAGGGGTTGCTTTGGACTGGGGGTCTGGAGTTTCTTTCTGATTGGACGAAAATGTTCCAAAATACACGGTAGAGATGGTTGCATTTTTCTGTGAATATAGCCAGCCCTCCATGTCCACAGGAGCCTCATAACACAGATTCAACTAACTCCTGAGAGAAACTAATTTAGAAAAATGTCACACTGTTGCTGACAGGGGCCACGTAGTCAGGCCTACGACCCTTGCACCTGGACTGAACATGCACAGACTTTTTTCCTTGCCCTTCCCTAACAACACAGGGTAACAACTATTTACATTGTGCCTACGTTGTATCACATAGCATTACATTGAATTATAAGCACTCTGGAAATGAATTAAAATATACAGGAGGTTGTGCATAGGTTCTGGGAGGAACCCGAGCATCTGAGGATTTTCGTATCCTTGGGGGTCCTCGAACCAATCAGCCCCGATACAGAGGACAACTGTATATGCATAACCATCGAATTGTCACATCAAATGGGTGGATTACATCTCAATAAAGCTGTTTGTTAAAATAAAAATAAAGTTATAAATAAATAAACAAAGCTAGTATAGAGGCTGAAACTTCTCAGAATCACACTAGTTAACCTGCCAAGTACAGACCCTTCTGCTTGGCTCCCTGGGCCCTCTCACCTCCAACCAGGGAGGCTGCTCAGCCTCTCTGAGCCCACCTCACCTCACCACACCCGGAGTCCACCCCCCATGGCCAGCCAAGCTAGGCCAGGCAGCTCATTCACTGTACAGACAAGGGCTGCTTTCTCCATCTCAGACCTTCAGCCCAAGAGTCAACGATGGAAAAGAAGACCCCAAGTCCTGAGCCTGTTCCCCCATTCGTTGCTGGTGGCCCTTCTGAAAGTCCTGAACCTCCTCTATAGACTACAAGGTGGACTTGGTTTTCCCGGCATTCCCAGCTCTACTCTCCTCTGCTCCCCAGATGCTGACCCCCAACCCACATCAAGACCATTGGCTCAAGAGAACTCAGGGTGAAGCTGAGGCCACTCTGAAGACCACCTGGTCAACTTCTACTTAACTTCCACAAGACAGAGAGGTGGGAGGGAGGCCAGGGTACCCTTTCTCATTTCCCCTCTTACCAGACAGATGTAGGGGTTCACCCCTATTCCAAGTCTCCACCTCCTCCTTTTGCCTTCTCCACTTATATTCCCTGTACCCCAAAACCTGCCCAGAAGGAGTCTAGAATTGCTGGGCAGCTTTCATTCTCCACAGAGATGTGGTTTCCCTTTTGCATCCTGGGGCAGAAGCCCTGAGTCCAGGCAGCTGCCAGGAGAGCATCTCACTGCTGACTTTAACTCTGCAAAGACCTCCTGTAAGCGTGACTGCAAACCTAGACATGCAGATGTCATGCCCATTTCACAGCTTCACGGATGAGGAAACTAAGCGCTCGCAGATCAATATGATGCTGAGGATTGGCCAGGGGTCAGCAGCAGACCCTGGGACCATCACCTGAACAGAGTGCCTCCTCCTTGGCACAGGACCCTGGGTGGGGATGAAGGGAGGGGCACAGGGAGCCTCGCCTTCCACCCTCACCCGCTCCAGGCTCTCATGAACACCTGTTCAGCCTCTGCCTCTCCTCCTGGTCCTCAGGTACAAATGAGCATTCTCAGCCCATCACAGCCATGAAAGAATCAGGCCTCTCAAGGTCTCAGCATCCTTGCCTGCAAAATGCCACTTAGGACATCACAGCTCCTGACTTCATCATGGAAGGGCCCTGTGGCCAGAGGCCCTTCTTCCCACCTGTCCATATGGGGCACACTTGTCAGGAAGAAACTCAAACGTCACCTTCCCTGAGGAGCTCTCCCTGAGCCCCTCCCAACCTTCAGGGCAGAGCCAGTCCCTCTGTACTCTGAGATCCCTAACATGTGCCTCGTGCTGCTTTAAAGCACTTGGCATGGGGCCGTTTTACTGACTCTACTGAGAGCTCCTCCCAGCCAGCCCAGAGACTGCACATAGTAGGTACACAGCCAGCAGCGGATGAATGAATGGTCGATCGAATAAACAGATGAGGCCCCTTCTGGCTTGAACAGCCTGAGGCTGTGGGCCAGGGAAGGCCCAGGCCAGAGCCCCACCAGCCAGCAGGAAATATGTTCTGGAGAAATAGGGGAAGGGGTTCCCCATGGTGGGGGGCTGTGTCCCCACCCAGGGAACGAGGAGAAAGGGCAAGGCCAGGCTCTCGGACACTAACTGAGACTTCTCCCTGGAAGTTGTGATACATCCTCTCCAGATTGCCTCTGGCAGCAGCTCCCTCCCCACATCATTGTGTGAGAGGCTGTTCAATTGTTTTTATGCTTATTAATGTCACAGCTCCTGTGGAAGAAAGAGGGACCCAGCAAGGCCTGGTGGGGAAGGAGCTCTGCAGCCCCGACTAAGAGCTCAGTGAGGAACTTGGTTCCCACCAGGCTCTCTCATCGTGGCGTGGGAGAAAGGGATAATTCCACACGGGAACCATCAGGAGGCTGGACCAAGAAACAGTGGTTCAGCCCCCTGTGCAGCCTCAGTTTCCCCCTTGTACAAACTGAGAGAACAGTACCTACTTGGCTGGATGTTATGAGGATTAAAGGACAGTGTCCTCAAGCTCACCTAGCACACAGTGAAGATCCAACTGAGTCACACGTCCTCTCGCCCATTCCCATTCTCAGACCCAGTCTCTTCGGCCCAGTTCACAAAACACTAACCACAGGAGTAGCAGCAGGAATGCCCTGTTACGCAGGTACAGCATGTCACTGTTGTCACACTCCTCACAGTCCCCACCCTGCACATGCTCCCCCACACGTGCTTTGGGAGATCAGGTAAGGCAGGACCCCATACCGCACTGTGTCCGGTGGCCAGAGAGCAAAGCAGAGAGCCCTGTCCGCCCTGTCCGCCCTGCCCGCCCAGCTTAGTGCTGTCCAGCCTTTTAGGTCATTTGGAGAAGGGAACGTCACCCCATGTTTCAGACAGTGAAACTGACTCTCAGAGAGGATAAAGCATAACCCAAAACCCCTGAAGTCCTCGGAGCTTATACAACTGACTGAACTGGAAAACTGAAGTTCGGCTGAGCCCCGAAGCTGCCGCAGCCCTCCCCACCCCCACCCCCAATCCCACACCCCAGCAAACGGACCCACACGCAGAGGCCAGATGGCCTTCCTGGAGCTGTTGTCTGTTCCCTCCCTGCCTGTCCATCACTAACCCGTCCAGATGTGCTCCTCACCGGGGCCCACCCAACGAGGGCTTTCCTGCTCTGCCTTCGTTCTCTGGAGGCAAAGGACCTGCTCAGGTGCCAGGGCAGAGAGTGGTGGCATCAGACCTGGCCCCAGCTGCAATGTACAGTTGATCGTTTGGCTGTCACCAAGCCCTGGCTCCACAGGGGCACAAAACACACAGCAGGTCCCTCCTGGTCCTCTTCCTGCGGAGAGGTTGGCCAGCACCTCCTCGAGGAAATCTCTGACTTTACCAGTTGGCTTCCACATGACTCCCTCCAACCCTCTGTGCCCTTGACTGACAGACTCCCTCATGCGAGCACTCCAGATGCTACATGTGTACAGATGCACACACATGTACATACATGTCTCTCCCCTTCAGGGACTCCGAAATCCGGTAGAATTAGGGCCCTGGATTATTCACGGAGGGTGCTCTGAGGCCTAACACAAGAGCTTTTCCAGCAGAGGAGCTGCTCAAAATTAGGTGCACGAGGCAGTGCGGGAGGCAGATGAGCATACTCTTCCTCTCCTCTCTAGGCCTCCACTTTCTCATTGATGAAATGGGGATCTGGTCTCCCAAAGGCAGAATTTGCACCTGGAGAACTTCCAATAGGTCCTCTGGCCAGGAAAACCACTCACGTCAGTGCAGGTGACGGTGATGGAGGTGCCAAAGCTGCCGGATGCACCTGTGGAGGCCTTCAGGCCCCAGGAATCTAGCTCCTTGCTCCATCTTCCTTCCTCACACCAGGAACACTGAAAACCAGGGCAGAAATCTTGAGCTAGAAGAAACCTAGAGATGTGCAGCAGGCTGTCCACTTTGCAGACAGGGAAACTGAGGCCCAGGAGCGATGTGGGAGGGTGTTAACGTGTAGGCTGTGTCTGTCATGTGCTAGACTTTATAACTTTGTAAACCCTCACTACTGAGAGGGGCCTTACTGATCCATTCTGCGGGTGAGGAAACGGGCTCAGGGAGCGGCCGCGACTTGACGGGGGTCTCGCCGCAGGAAGTGATGGCAGCAGAATTGGAACCCAAGAGGCCCCGCCTCCAGCACCCATGCTGTTTCTCTGGCACCACATATCAAGGACTGACCTGGAGACAGGAGCACCAGAGACAGGAAATTCAAGATGGAGGCTCGCTGAGGCCCCACGCAGGGCCCTCTCTCTACATGCTGCGGGGCTGGCCACACGGCCCTACCTGCCAGACCCAGCATGTGCGATTCGGAGGATCACTGAACGCCAGGGCTGGAGAAGACAATAGCTGGTTCCCCGTCAGACTACTAACTCTCTCTACAGCATCCTTCCTGACAGACCTCAACCTGGACCTGCATACCTTAAATGGAAAGCTCACTACCTACACAGGATGCATTCCATCTTTTGGACAGCTTGGTTAATTAGGATGTCCTTCCTCTTAATGAATCAAAATCTCTCTCTTTTAATCCTCACCTGAGGATATGCTTATTGATTTTAGAGAGAAAGGAAGAGAGAGAGAGAAATAGAGAGAAACATCAATGTGAGTGCCTCCTGTACGTGCCCCACCCAGGGACCGAACCCACAACCTAGGCATGTGCCCTGATTGGGAATCGAACCTACAACCTTTTGGTGTATGGGACAATGCTCCAGTTAACACAGCCTCCCAGCCAGGGCCAAAAATCTCTTTTAAAGGCACAAAAGCCTCACGTGATTTCGGGTTCACTTGGTCCACATCTGCTTCCATTCAGCCCCTCACACACACACACACACACACACACTTCCTCACTATCCTGTGTCCAGGCCTCTGTTAATTTATTTTCTGACACTTCCTCTCTCCCCTCCCCAATAACCACTTTCTAACCTTTCCTAAGAAAAAAGTATTTTTTTTAAAATACTCAATTTAAGAAAAAATATTTCACATCTGTATGAGCAATACACAAATCATAATTCTTAAAAATAACAAATTGCAGGTCAGAGTAATCATAAGTAAATTGATATTGATAAATAAGCTTTTCTCCAGAGCAGTAGGTGGTTTATTTTAATCTAATGAGTTTTGTATTTTCCCAGCTTTCAGATTCCATGATGAAGGGCTGTCTGCAATAGAATTACGATGCTCTCCGAAAAATTGTAATTTAATGCCTCATTTTGTCAAGACTTTCTTGAAAATGAGATTTTTTCCTAGTGAAGAATTTTACTCAGCTCTTTCCCATACGCTCCCCACCCCACCTCTCCAGGCATACAGGTTCTCCTCGTGCCGGGCCTGGGGTGGGGGTGGAAGGCGGAGACAAGCTGGTAGACATGGGGGCAGGCGGTGACCAGGAAAGGGGCGTGAAGGAGCATTCCTGGCAGCTGCAGCCTCGCTTTGTGGTCGGGCAGTGCCCACTGCCCGGTCTGTGCCTCACTGCTTTCTGCAAACAGGGAGGAAAGAATGGGCCTCATCCTTCCTTATAAGATGCTATAAGGGCCCCTCTTTCAGGGCTCAAGGGAGCAGGATAAGCACCTGAGACCCCTGCAGACAGGAAAGAAGATTGACCCACAGGCAGAGAGCAGCAGAAACCAGAGCTGGGGAAAAGCAAATGCAGCTATTTGTGGAGAAGCCTTTGGGGGGTGTCATTTGGTTGAGTGTCCTCCAGGGACAGGGAGCCCATAGCCTCCTCAGCCAGACTGGTGCACTGTTAAATGCACCGCTGCCAGGCCACTGGAAGGACCTGTTGACAGAGGGGGTGCCAAGGGGCACCGAGAGGAGCAGAGCAGGATGTCCAGCAAGGCTGGACTCATGTCCTGGCTGCCCATGTAGGTGTGTGAGCTTGCCTCAGTGACATAACCTCTCGGCCTCGGTCTCCGTCTCCTCTGAAATGGAGAGAATAACCTACCTCATAGGGCCATTGCCAGGATCAAATGAGGAAATGCAGATGAAATACTGGAATACAAGTCACACACAGTAAGCTCTTGGTAAGTGTTACTACCGGGGATACCATCATCATCTTTGCTACGTGTGTGCGTGGACTTGGGAGAGGATGTGAAGGAACCAGAAGCTGGCCGCCTCTGGCAGGGATACCTACTGGCTGGAGGAAAGAGGGGAGAGAGAGACATTTCACTGCTTTGCATTTCAAGCCTCTTGAATTTTCTGCATGTGCTGTTACCTACCCAAAAATGGATTTAAAAAAAAATGCCAAAAGGTGACGTGGTGTTTCAAAAAAGACGAAGAAAGACAAATCTCTTCTTTTATTGACCCCAAGCAGGCCTCCAGTGACTTCCACTCTGTTTGCGCTTTCGGCCCCCAGAGGCACGCAGTCAACGCCTGCCCTTGGGAACACGCCATCCTAAGCACAAGCCCTGAGCTGCAGAGTGCACCGCGTCCAACAGAGGCCCCTCCCTGCAGCTGGGCAGGTGACAGGGACCCTCAGCCTCACCATCCCCATCCCAGGTCTTCCTGGTGAGATTCTTCTGGTGGCGCCATCTTCTACCCACTCTCCCTCAAAGAGCTCTCCTCGACCCTGAATTAAATTTCAGATCTCCACTTTTTTTTTTTTTTGCTTTTAAAAAAATGTTTACGGTTGTACTATTACAGTTGTCCCAACTTTCTGCCATTGCTCTCCCCTGCCTCGCCCACCCGTCCCGCTCCCACAGTCAATCCCCACCCTGCTGTCCATGTAGCTGGTTCATTTATGCCTGCTCTTAGGTCCCCACTTGTGACTTTGAAATTTGCTGAGATGACCGCTGGACGGTACACGTGCTCAAGTACATAGGGGTGGAAAGAACTGTTACACAGCTAACTGTGAAATGCAGCCCCAAGTAAGCAGTGTGATAGATGGACCCAGGATGCAGGAAATGCAACTAAACATAAACTGTGGATTCTGGTGGTGTATTTGTGGGTGTTCACTGTTCGAGGCTTTCAACCTTTTTGCACGCTTGAACATTTTTATGATAGAATGTTAGGAAAAGTTAGGAGAATTACAAATCACGCAAAACTTCAAGAGGCTTTTTACATCTAGGCGGCCTTCCAATGCCCTTTTCCTGTGGGTTAGAGACTTTGAATGGGGAAAACAAGGCAAGAGAAAAATAGAGAAATCCACAGTCATAATGGAAGATGGCAGCACACCTTTCTCGAAGACTGATGGGAAAGGCAGAAAATAAATCACTGAGGATACTGGCATCCGATCAGCATGGCCTACACATCTAACCTCATTGACAAAATTGAGCACTGCACAACAACAGAGTAAACATTCTTGTGAGGCAACAGAGAATAAAAAAATCCACCATGCTGAGCTGTAAAGTAACTTTCAAAACACTTCAGAGAACTGAAATCATTCAAAGTGTATTCTCTGATGATAGCAGATTAAGCTCAAAAACAACCATGAAAAAAAATGAGGAAATTCCCAGATTTTTGGAAATGAAGCAATGCACACGCACGCGCGCGCGCGCGCGCACACACACACACACACACACACACACACATGAATCAGAGAAGAAACTACAGCAGAAATTAGAAAATACTTCAATCTCTTTCCAGCAGTGATGACCTCCCCTCGACGACGGCATGCCTCTCACTAACGATTTCCCCCACCCCTGCCCAGGAGAGAAGAGGCACACGGGGAACACCTGGTGCAGAGCCCCTGCTCCTACTTCAAGGATGTGAATGCCCAGGATGCTGTAAAATCACCACAGTCTCTGGCCACGCACACATAGCAGCTTAGTGTGTTGGCTGCTCCACTGTCCTCTGTCAGCCCACAGGAGGCAAAGCAAGGCTTTCAGAAGGATGCTCCTTCCAGAGAAGGGGATGCTAAGAGCGCCTGAATCAGGCTAAGTAGAGAACGATCCCCAATAAACACATTTTGGATGACAAAGAGGAAATATTTTCCAACCATGCAATAATAAAAATGTGACATCAAAATCTGGGACACAGTACAAATTTTGGGCTTAGAAGAAAATCTGTAGACTTTAAATTCAAATTTTAGAAAGGAAAGAAAGAAACCAAAAAATGTATTTGAAGAAGTACGAGGTCTGTTCAGAAAGTATCCAGTCGTGTAGCACAAAAAAGAGACATTTATTGAAGAAGATACAAGATACAAGAAACATTGTACATGGGACAGTGACACCTCAGTCCCCTTCAAAGTAGGCACCTTGGGACCTCACACAGTTCTCCCAATCTCCATCAGCTGCCCTGTTGTATTTTCCTGAATCTCATCGATGGTCTGAAATCTCTTCCCTTTCAAAGGTGATTTTAGTTTTGGGAAAAGCCAGAAGTCACAGGGTGCCAAACCTGGGCTGTAGGGGGGCTGAGTGACCTGGGGGATTTGATGTTTCACAAAAAACTCTGCACGATACGTGATACTGAGTGGGCACATTGTCACGATGGAGCTGCCAACCACCAGCTGCCCACAGCTGGGGCAGTTTTCATCATATCTCATCTCCCCACTGACAAAGAACACTGAGGCAGCACTCCTCACTCACTGTCTGGCCTGGGGGGCGCACTCCTGGTGGACACCACCTTCCCAGTCAAAACACAGTTAACGTGGTCGTGATCTTGCTGCGACTTTGCCGCGCCTTCCTCGGGAGTGGAGACCCAGGCGACTTCCACTGGGACAACTGGGTCTTTCTTTCTGGATCATACAAGCTGTAGACCCACGATTCATCTCTGGTTATGACCTTCCTGAGGAAATCTGGTTCATCAGTAGTGGCTTCAATCAAGTCATTAGCATCTGCAGCACGATGTTCCTTCTGCTCTGGTAGCAGAAGCCGCAGAACAAATTTTGCCACAACACGTTTCATGCCAAGATCCTACATCAGAATCTCACACACAGTAGTTCTGGAATCCCCAGATCAGCTGGTAGTTCTCTCACTCGGTGGCTGATCTTTGTTGATTGCAGCCCCTACACGTTCAACACTCTCAGGTGTTCTGCGTGTTGCAGGCCTTCCAGAACGTGGACCACTTTCAACAGATTCTCGACCATCTTTGAAGCGTTTGTGCCACACTTTCATTTGTGCTGCACCCATTACACTGTCCCCGAAAGCCTTCTGAATCATCTGAATAGTTTCCGTGAAGGAATGTTCAAACACAAAATTTGATGCAGATTCGTTGCTCTACTTGCTCAGTCATTTTCAATGTGATGGCCACACAGCACACATGCTCACTCAACAGTGTCTACCACCCCCACTGTCTAGTACAGTGAAGTCCTCATTGTTCACACATGCACATTCCAGTCCACTCTCCTTGGCTGCCAGGTCACACCAATGATGTTGCGCAAATCATTCTCATTACGTTAACAATGGCTGGATTTTCTCCGGACAGACCTCGTACATTAAACCAAAAGAAAGTAGAAGGCAATTTTAAAATTCCTAATAGGATCAGAAATCAATGAAATAGAAAACAACATTAAATAGACAAAACGCAGTAAATGAAAAGATGGTTCTTTAAAAAGACTATCAAAAATGATAGGTCCAGTGACCAGCCAGCTAACATGAACAAAATGAGAAGGCCCTCACTACCAACATCATGGTTGTAAGAGAAAGTGACCCTGCAGATTCTGTAGCACTTAAAGATTACATGAGGACAATAAAGGGCATACTGTTGATGTCTTTAGGTCAACTCATTTAAAGATTTATAGAAAATGAGTCCTCGAAAAATACCACTTAACCAAAACTGACACATAAAAACATAGAAATAGAGTGCTATTTCCATGAAAGAAATTGACATTGTACTTAAAAATCTTCCTACTAAGAAACATAAACTCCCATGACTTCTCAAGTGCACTCCCCTAAACGTTTAAGAAAAAGCAGAAATCTCATCCAAACTCCTGATGAGAAAGAGAAGAAGGACTAGTATCCAACCTGTATTCTGAGGCCAGCATAACGGGATGCTATAATCCAACAGGAACATCTCAAGAAAGGCAAACCATAGATCCATCTCTTTCATGAACACAGATAAAAGAATCTCAAGTAGCATGCAAATAATTCACATATACCATGCAAAATATAGTCCAAAGAAAGCTGGCGCAGCTATTCCGATGGCGGACAGGGAATTATGAGAAGGGTAATGCATCATGAGAAAGATTTATTCTAGGAGCACAAGGTCGGTTAACTTCTGAAAATCAATCACCGTAATTCACCACATGAACAGAGAAAAGAGGAAGAAGTACGCGATCATTTCAATAGATACGAAAACGCACTTGATAAAATTCCACACAGATTTATGATAAAAACCTTTTAGCAAAAAAGAGAAGAGGCTATATGTGGAAAACCCACAGCTAACATCATACTCGGTGACTAAAGGCTTCCTTAAGAGCAGGGACAAAACCAGGACGCCCACCACTATCAATTCCATTAAACATAGTTTTGAAAGTTCTAGCCAAAGTCATATGGCAATAAATTTCCAATTCCAAATTGGAAAGAAAGAAGTAAAATTATTTCCATTCACCAATAACATAATCTTATATATAGAAAACAAGAAAGAGTCCATTTAAAAACCATAAGAGCTAACTCAACTAAAGTTAGTGTCACTAAAGTTGGAATACAACCCCCCACTACTCAATTTGACTGGAAAAAAAAAAACAAACCATAAGAGCTAAAAAATAAATGCAGCAAACTTGCAGGATATAACATTAGCACCCCCAAAATAAGTTGTATATATATGGCAATAAATAACCTGAAGAGAAAATTAAGAAAACAATTCCTTTTACAATGGCATCAACATGAACAAAATACTTAGGAATCAATTTTACTAAGGAGGCAAATGACTCGAACACTGAAAACAAGTACAAAACATTGCTGAAAGAAAATACAAAAAGACATAAATAAGTGGAAAGACATCTATGTTCATGAAATTGGAAGACTTGATATTGTTAAGATCCTGTACTTAATGTTTTCAAAATATAATATCACCAGAAGCAATCTACGGATTTAATACAATCCCCATCAAAATGTCAATGGTGCCCTGGCTGGGTGCCTCAGTTGCTTGGAACATCATCCCATACACCACCCCCCCCCCAAAAAAAAAGCTGTGGGTTCAATTCCTGATCAGGGCACATACCTAGGTTGCAGGTTCAATCCCCAGTCAGGCTGCAAACAGGAGGCAACTAATTGATGTTTCTCTTTCACATCAATGTCTGCCTCTCTCTGTCTCCTCACCCCCCAAAATCAATAAAAATATATCCTCAGATGAGGATTTTTTGAAAATGCCAATGGTGTTTTTCATAGAAATAGAAAAACCCATCATTACATTTATCTGGAATTTCAAGGTATCCCAAATAGCCAAAACGATCTTGAAAAAAAAAGAACAAAGTCGGAAGATTCACACCTTCTGCTCTCAAAAATTGTTACAAAGTTATAGTCATCAGAACTGTGGTACTGACAGGTAAGGACAGGAATGGAGATCAATGGAATGAAGTAGAAAGCACGGAAACAAAACAACCGCACATATGGTTAATGTATTTTGACAAGGGCGCCAAGACCACTCGATAGGTGAAGAACAGTCTTTTCAACAAATGGTGCTGGGAAAACTGGATGCCCACACGCACAAGAATAAAGTTAGACTCTCGGCTTCACCATATCTATACATTAACTCAAAATGGATCAAAGCCTTCATAAGTGTAGGAACTAAAACTGTAAACTTCTTAGGGGGAAGTCTTCACGACACTGGATTTGGCAATAATTTACTGGCTATGACACCAAAACTACAGGCAACAATAATAATACAAATAATTAGACTTCATCAAGATTAAAAGCTTGTCTGCATCAGAGGACGCTATTGACAGAGTGAAACGGCAACCTATGGAATGGGATAAAATATTTATAAATCATATATCTAATGAAGAATTAATATCCAGAACATATAAAGAACTCATAACTCAACAACAAAAATCAAACAACCCAATTCAAAAATAGGCAAAGGACTTCAGTAGACATTTCTCCATCAGAGATGCACAATGGCCAATAACCACATGAAAATATATTCAACATCACTAGCCATTGGAAAAATACAAATCAAAATCACAATGGAATATCCCTTCACGCCCATTAGAATAGCTATTATTAAAAAAATAACAAGTGTTGATTAAGACAAGGAGAAACTGAAACTCCTGTGCATTGCTGGTGGGACTATATAATCAATCAGCCACTATAGAAAACAGTATGACTGTTCCTCAAAAAAACTAAATGTAGAAATACCATGTGACCCACAATTTCACTCCTAGAAATACAGATACTGGCATGCCGACGCTCATAGCAGTACGACCCACAAGAGTTGAAAGGTAGAAGCAATCCAGATGGTTACCTGTTTCATCAACAGGTAAATGGATAAAACAAAATATGGTATACACATAAATTTGAATATGACTCAGCCTTAAAAATGAATGAAATTCTGGTACATAATAAACACAGATGAGCCCAGAAAACGTGCTAAGGGAAATAAGCCAGGCACAAAAGACCAAATATTATATGATTCCACTTGCATAAGATACTGACAATAGGCAAATTCACAGAGATAGAAAACAGGACAGAGGTCCCCAGGGGCTGAGGGGAGAGGGAAGGGGGAGTCACTGTTAACAGGTGCAGAGGTGACAGAATTTCAGTCTGGGATGGTCAACAGTTTGGAAATGGACGGCGGTGATGGCTGCACAACACTGTGAAGGTACTTAATGCCACCGCACCGTATGCTCAGAAATGGTTAAGATAGTACATTTCATGTTATGTCTATTGTAACATGATTTTGAAAATAAAGTCATAGAAGAAAATGCCCCTAATTTGGTAAGTGACATCTACATCTATGACGCCTACAGCCAGTGTCATCCTTAATGAGGAGCTATTGAAAGCTCCCTCCTCAATACTAGAGGAAAATAAGGAGGGCCACTGTCAACAGCTCTGTGCAGTATTATGTGCAAATCCTAGTCATTGCAATAAGGCAAGAAAAAAGATACAAGCATTGGAGAGGAAAATACAAAAATGCTATTATCTACAGAAAGCATGATGGTCTGGTAAAAATCAAAAATTCCATAGACAAATGACCAGAATTAATAAGTACGTTTAACAAAGGCTTTTGGACACACATCAATATTTTAAAAATCAATTTTACTGCTCTATGCCAGAAACAAATAACTAGAAATGAAAAAACTTTAAATATCATGTGTAATCGTATGAACAAACATAAAACACATAGACATCAATCTAATAAAAGAAGTGTAAGACCTCCACAGAGACCACTAAAAAGCATTCTCGAAATTTAAGACCTAGGAAAATGAAGGAGTAGAGCTCGTTCATGAATCAGAAAGTCAATATTGTAAAGATGTCAATTTTCCTCACAGGGACCTGCATATTTGTGATGCAGTCTTAATCAAATCTCAGCGGGGCTTTTGTGGAATTTCAAAAGCTGATTCTAAAATGTATATGGAAAAGCCAAGCACCCAAAGTAAACAGAAGTGTTGGGAAAGCAGGGACCTGCAGGATTTGTGCTCCGGGAGAGCAAGGCGACAGAGAAAGTTGGAGTGATGACACTGCAAAGCCGGTATTGGGACAAGGAGAGTCAAATATCCCGACAGAATTGCACACACATCTATGCACTCCAAACCCACGTGATGAGTGAGCATGGCAGCCTTTTTCATAACAGTCAAAATTGGGGGAGAAAACCACTCACCCCTCCAGAGCGGAATGGGTAGACTGCGATACACGTACACGGTGGAACACGCACAGCACCGAGAATGCACACACGTGAACTGCACACAACAGGATGAACCTCGCAGACAATGTGACCGGAGGGAAACTTCACCAAGAGAACGCACTGCATGGTTCCATTTCCACGAAGTTCAAACAGACAAAGTGAACGTGTGATGTGACAGGTCAGGATAGCCGTTACCTCTGGGAGCAGTGACAAGGAGATAGCTTCTGGTCACTTCTTTTTCCCTGGTTGGTGCAGGGATCCTATGTGAGTGGTCACCACACTGTTCCCCTATGTGTTACACTTCAATTAAAAAGCTGACGAAAACGTCCCAGGTGGACTGGCACATCAGCGTTGCTAACCACATACTGCCCTGCCTCCCTTCCTGCCCTCCTGCCACAGGAGCACCGTGCCAGTGGGCACAGAAAGAAGCCACAGCATCTGGGTAAAGGGGCCTCTTCCTCCAAGAAGACTTCCAAGATTGCCCACTCCCCCTCACCCCCTTTGAACCTACACAGTCTTTCTTGTGGTTACTGCTAACCACCACCACCAGCTCCCCAGGCAGCCTGCAAGACTGAGCCTCAAGAATTCGGGAGCTGAGGGTGAGAGGGCATAACAGTAACTCTCAGCTGTAGCTACTAACAGTGAATAACAGCGTTTATCGAACGTTCACTACAGGGCCAGTGCTTTTTCTAAGCATCTTACATGCAATAACTCGTTTAACCCTCCCGATAACCCTTCGAAGTAGGTACTATTATCATCCTTATTTTCCAGATGAGACAACTGAAGAACAGAATGATTAATTAAATTGCCTGAGGTCACACAGCTATAATTATAAGACTAGGATTTGATCCTGAATGGTCTGGTGGCTGGATCCCCAGCTACACCCACCCCGAGCGGGCACAAATGAAGAGATGCCCCCATCTCTTCCAGGCAGGCGATGCGTCTGTCTGTCTGTGAACAGAGACGAGGTGTATAGGGAGGTAAATAACCTCATGAAGGCCTAATTCTAAGATGAGAGGGTAACAGGCAGGTCCAGGCTGCTGGGCCTGGGCCCCAAGCCTGGGGAACCAGGCTGAGGCTGAAGCATGGGTTTGGGGGGAAGTCCCTTTCTAGTCCTGGGGAGGAGGGCCTGAACCCAACAGCACTCAGGACAAAGGAGAAAGCAGAGGCAGGGAGGCCCTGTTCCCGTTCTAGGCACTGGCCAGGGGCTCTCTGTTTCCCACCCCAGGCCAAGGAAACAGCTCCTTGCAAGGTAAGGTCAACTCGCCCTGGGTAGGAATTCTACAATCTCACCACCCTGCATCCCTCATCCGATACCTCGTGTAAGCAGTTTCTCTTCAGGTCTGCCTTTAAGCTCTACTGCTGCAATCTAAGCTCATTTGCCTTTGCTCTGTCCTAGTGAGGCCCTCGTCTCTTTCCAGAGACTTTCTTTGCCTTTCTGGGGGTGTTGGGGTGTGGAGGCTCCTTTGTTTTGGGTCTGGGTTGTAGCCTGGCTCCAGTGGCAAATACTTAAAATGACAGAAACCACAGCATAAGAAGGAAAAGCCAGGGTTACCTGCCTCCCACTTACTTCGAGCGGCACTCCCCTTGTCAGAGGCCAAGGCTTTGCAAGTCCTGCCCAGGAGCCCACATTTTCCATGACAGCCAGAAGTAGCCCAAAGAGGGCGCCACCTTGGCAAAGGGGACAACACATCGGTGCGGAAGATCGAGGCCAGCCAGACTCCCGGGTCAGCAAACAGACCCGAAACCAGGCCTACGGGACGCAGCGCAGCAGGAGAGGCCCGCTCCTACACTCAGCCATTGCTAAGGAGCCTCAGGTGCACGGGTTTCAGTGCACCTGTTTGTGAGCACGCGCACGCGCACACGCACGTGCGCACACAGCCAAGGCCATCTGGGTCGAAGCCAGAAGGAAAGGGAGCTGTTAGTACCGAGAACTTCTGAGCCAGACAGCTGAAAGGAAAGTAAGGAGAAAACGGAGATGCTGTGTCTCCACCTGGCCTTTCCCACTCCCCTCTGCCCTTGCCTGACACCTGGGCCCTCCACAGTGGCTCCTCAGGAAGCTGTGAAACACGCAGGTGCAATGAGGTCACCTAGTTAACAGCCTCCCTCCCGCTGTATAATTCATGGGCTCCCTTCTTCCGGTCGAAGCTCCAGTTTCCAACAGCCCTCAGGCTCGGCTTGGCCCGTTAGCCAGCCCGGCAGGTCTCGCCTGTGGCAACCCCCACTCCTTACACCCCACGTCCTTCTTGTCCCTTTCCTAGGATGCAGCCATCCCTGTGCCAACTCACCCCCAGCTGTCACACAGCCCTTTGGGGGGAGGGGGAAGCTTTCAGTCAGTGAGGAAGAGCAAAGAAGGAAAACCTTGGCTGAGTCAGGCATGAGATGCTGAAACTTCCAGAAGGAGCTACGGGGCTCGCTCTCTCTCTCTCTCTCACATTCTGAATTGGCCCCACCAAAAATGGCCCTCTGAATAAGTGTGAGAATTCATGAACACGAGGGCCTGGTTCGTCTACCTCTGTACCATAGTGTGCCTTGCGCTGTCCTGCAAACAGTAGGTGACTGATAAATATCTCTTGACTTGTACAGTTTCCCCAAAAGATGGGTGTGAAATTGATAAGGGTGGGCGTAAGTCATTCAGCTATTCAAAGGCACCGCTGTTGGGTTTAGAGATGTTCACGTTATTTAAATACCTATCTGCATACATCTTGTGACTCCCACATAGCAGGTCCAGTCACAGTGATAACACAAAATACATAGTAATAACTGGTGAATTATCTGTCTATCCACCTATTAACTTACTTACTGCAATTTCTATGTGTCACAGCTCATTTTGCCAGCCCTGCCGTGTATCTCGGGAGAGCCCCCTACTTCCTGAACCAGCTGGATGGGCCAGGAGGCTTTTCCCTCCTACCTCACAGATGAGAAAACTGTGGCTCAGAGAATAAGGGCACTTGAGTCAACACAGACTGTGACTGAAGTCTTCACGTGCCTGCCAGGGGTGTCTCTCCACCATTTCCGCATGTCTCCCTGCCTCACAGTTACCATGCATATGCCGACAAGAGAACACTACATGACAAATCTGTGGTCCTCCAGTGAGGTTACGCAGGCCAGGACCCAGAGTCCAGGCTGAGGCCACTCAGCCAGAAATACTGAGGGTAGTTCATCGGCCAGCCTGGCCAATAGCAGGGGGAAGGGTGTGGGGCTGGCATTAGATCGCAGGAGTCATTGTGTTTGACCCTCCAGTTTACTGGTGGGCAGAGCTGAGGGCCTGGCTTAGGTCCCCAGGTCAAAGCAAGTACAGAAAGCACTGGAGTGCATGGCCTTCCTGATGGGGGCGGCCTGGTCAGGGCAGCTGGCCTGCAGCTTCTGAGCTGATGAGATGTCCCCCTCATTCACTCCCACACATACGTAAATCACTGCCCAGCCTCATCTCTGAAGTGTCGGGGTGCCATAGACACCTGGTGACCAACCCCAGCCCACGGTCCACCACAGGTGAAGTCCAGACAACACTAAACAGCCGTGACCGGCCTGGATTGAAAGTCCATCGCTGTCACTGCCTCTGCAGACCCGAGGTGGCTCTCTTGTCCTTCCTGGGCACAGTTTCCGTCTGTATAGGCAGGGATGTGGCCCTGGCTTTCTCTGAGCCCAGCAGAGGCTGAAGAACAAGGTGAAGATTAAGGAGTCAGATGCCTGGACTCCAATTCTACCCCTACCGCCTCCGAGCCAGGTGGCTGTGGGCAAACCGCTCAACCTGTCTGTGCCTCAGACTCTGCATCTGTAAAGAGCAGGTGGCAGGAGTCCCCTCTCACCAGGTTGATGCCGGGGCTAAGTGAGCTACTGTGTGTGCTAACCCCGGGGCCTGGCACACAGTAAGTGCTCAATAAATGTTTCCCGTTATTTTTGCCAGCCCAGAAACTCTAAATCTATGACACAGGTCATGCTGAAACTGGTCATCCATGTCCCACATGCGGGTTGCTGAAGGGTTTCCCTATAATATATGCCCCACGAGGGCAGGAACCACGGACGGGCCCCAGGGGCCCCCCCACAGTGCCTGGCACGCACTAAGGTCTCAATAAATATTTGATAAATAAATGAGTGGGCCTCATGATGTTTTTGAATATTTGAATTAGTTGCTAGCATTTGAAGTAAGAAAGTTTTGTGTTTTTAAGTGTGGATTTCTAGGTTATTTGGAAATATCAAAGTATCTGGCCACATGCATCCCGCACACCTGCTGAACGGCCACAGGCAGGCGTACTGGCAGTGGCGCCCCCTTGAGACGGAGCACACATGTGCACTTCGCCACAGTGCCTGTCCAGCCAGCCTCCCTTCTTACATAAGCTGCCCGGATTTGTAGGCACCTGATGTTGACCCTGGCCCAGGTGAGTCACAAGTGAAGGCCCAGACAGCACGGCACAGCACAGAAGATTGGCAGTGGCCCAGCCTCAGAGCAATCTGCCCACGGGCACTTTTTACCGGCCCCACATCCGGGTCTGCTAAACACCCTGAGACCTTTTGGCATCCGAGTCCCCCGTCCCTTGGACAGACCAGACACTCTCCCCAGAGGATACAACCCCAAGCGCCCCTGTCGCTGCCCCTGCCAGCTTTCCAAGCCAACTTCCTCCCTGCTTGGAAAACTCCCAAGTATAAAAAAGCAATGGAAGATGAACTTAATCCTTATCTTTCTCATGGAAAGTGTGCAGAGAAGCTGTGGAAACACACACACGTGCATGCACCCCAGGGACAAAGTGCTTTTCTAAAATACTGTGTCCATTCCAAGCCCCACTTGGGTCTTCTATGAAGAGGGAACATGGTGTCCAGTGCCGGCTAAGCATGGTGTCTGGGGAGGCTGCCTGCGGACACACAGGCTTGGGCAGCTCCCATGACCATCTGTAATGGCCTGGAGTGGCTACTGATTATCTATTCCCCCAGTGCGACAACACAGTAGCCACCAGTCACATGTGGCCGATGGGCATGTGAAAGATGCCGAGTCCAAATTGAGATGTGCTCTAGGTGCATAATACAGACCAGATTCCGGAGACTGAACAATGCGTGTGGCTTGCATTTGTGGCTTGCGTTATACTCCCATTGGACAGCCCTCCTGTAAGGCCCAGCATGAATCCCCGGCAACTAGACAGAGCCTGGTTTATAGGTGACGCTCAATGTTTGCAGACCGAATGGCTGAGTAAAAAGTCTCCCCAATAGTGGACATGGGACCCTATGACATAAAAGAAGATGAGTTTGGAAGGACCTCCTATCCCAGGGCCCAGTGTGTGCTGGTCTTCAGTGGCAGCCCATCCAAGCATCTCCCTCTGAGACAAAGCCTCAGACCTCCATAGGAGGGGCAGAGTCCTGGCCCTTTGAGTTCTGTAACTACTGGTTTCCTGGCGATGATATCAGCTCTCTTGGGCCCCACAGTACAGGTCAAGATCAGCCTCCGTGCAGGGCAAGTGCAAATCAGAGCAGGAGAAGGGGTGCGAAGGGCTGAGGGAGAATGAAGCTGTGGATAAGCCTGGGTAAGGCTGGGGCAGGGAGACGAACCTTCTACTTCTGTAAGGCAAAGAACAGAAGAGAAGCAGGGCAGAGCTAAAGGGAGCCTCTTGGCCGGGGGGGCGGGGGGGCCCAGCCCATCCTGACTGGAGTCCTGGGGGAGCCGAGAAAAGCCAGCATTTCTTGGAGACGGGAGCAGTGATACAAATGGATGCCCAGACATGGTCCCAGCCACCCTTTCTGTTTTCTCTCCCTTTCCTCTCTCTCTCTCTCTCGCTTTCACTGGCTCCCAAATTACAGCCTTCTCTCAGAGACAGACACAATCAAGGTGGTGTGCAGGGGGCCCTTGTCACAAATGGCATCTCAGGTCCTCTCCAAATGGAGAATCGCCTTTAAAGAGGAAAGCCTTGCCGCTAACAGCCTGCCTCGGGGAAGATGCATCCTTGGGGAGGCACAGGCCAGAAAAGACTCCATCCCTCTGAGGCCGAACCCCCGGGAGCTCTGGGTGACTGTGATGGCAGGGCCCGCCCCGGGGCTGCTGGGGGCCTGGAGATAAAGGCCAGGCTGGCCTCCTGAACACACCCCATGCTGGGGCAGGAAGAACAGAGCTCTGCCTTTGATTGGCCCTCACCCAGGCCCACCTCACCCAGGGACAGGGCCTAGAACCAGCCCACCCCGTCACTCTAGCCCTCACTTTCCCCGTCTGTAACATAGTAGGTCTAGGTAGTTTCCAAGGACCCCCCCCCTCCAGCGCTTGGATAGAGGCCACAAACTCAAATGAGTAAAGGGACCAGAGTGCAGTGCACACGAGAACAGTGGGTGCAGACACAGGCAACAGGGAACGGTGGGCACTAAGGATCTGAGTGCACCTAAATCTACCAGAAGAACTGCAGGCACGGTCGTGTGCGAAGGAAGTCTGAGTGAGTCAGGAGAGCGGCTGTTGTGGGTGCGGCGGGATCACACCGCCTGGGGTGGGCGGGCGGGCGCTGGGAGTGCATCTCAACCCAGGTGGTGCTTAACAGGTCTACGCATATGTGAAAACTCACCACTTTCATTTGAGATCTAACTTAGTGAATTAGTGTACTCCTCAAGCAAAGAGTTTTTAAAATAAAAGTACAAATAAACAGAAGGGGTGACTACCCCTCAGCTCCAACCAACAACTGCCAGTTGGGAACATAGACCCAATGTGGCCGGTTCTAGTCAGATGCCAGAAATCTAGGTTTCTCTGCAAAAGAATCTATTTTTTAAATGTTGTTAGTCACTCATTCAAAATGAAAACCACAACCATAACCACACACACACACACACACACACACACACAACTTCAAACAGAATTCAATGCAGGAACTTAGAGAGCCAAGCTCTCAGAATAAGGGGCTTCCCCTCTTGGCTAGAATACAATGTACCTAGCACACGACTCACTCAAAGGAGAATAACCAACCTACTGCAGGAAGCACACGCACTGCGTACCGGTACTGCACCAAGGGCTTTCTCTAAATTTCCATCTTACGGATGCTCATGGCAAGTCTGTGATGTAACTGGAAATTATTCCCACTTAAGAGATGAGAAAACTAAAGCCTGGGCAAGGTTGCAGGCCGGACCAAGGCTTCGGAGGTCCCGAGTAGAAGAGCTGGTGTTCAGTCCCGGCACAGTCTGCCTCCAAGAGGCTCACAAAGAGAACGGGTTTATGGCCATATTAATAACTAACACTTGCATGGGGCTTCAGCCCGTGCAAAGGAAATGTTCAAAATATGAATGCTAAATCGGAGCCTGCTGTGTCATCCTCAGTGACACAGCCTGAGGCCCCCGAGGCTGAGACGGATCTGTGATATCCCCATTCCCCTCGGCAACATGCCGAGCCACAGGGACTTCAACTGCTAGGGTCAGATGGAGCCCCAAAAGCATGAATCCCGAGACCCGACATGCAGCCCAGCAGCAGTGGCGGCGGCCGCCCGCCCCGCTCCCCAGGACAGAGCCAGATTGGATTTCACAGTGAAAGACTAGAGAGCTGTGTCCATGTGGCTACTCCTTAAACGTGCCAAGTTTCTCCCTGATACCGTTCTAGCCAAGGAAGTTGGTAAGAATATGCATCTTCTGCCCTAGGAGATGCAATAAAGCTATTTTTATGTTGAACCAAAATAAATATGGCCCATAAGTGCTTTGATTTTCCTAAATTCTCTTCTGCACAAATGACCACTCACTACTGTGGTAGATAATTCAGATCAAGATATAGAAATACCCAGCACTCCAGAAGCACCCCTTCAGCCTCGGCGATACCATCCTTCTGACTTCTGTGACAGAGAGGGGTTTGCCTACAGTTGCTCCTTTCGTATGGGGCCTCCACTCTGCAGTTCTCTGCAGTCCTCGCCACTCCCTATTGTCTTGTATGTGGCCCTGCTCTACTCTCTGCTCTGCCTCCCGGCCCCTCTAGGCATGTGAGGCTGAGACCACTATGCCAAGGGTATGTACTCCAAAAGCCTAGAAAATGGCCCTATGGTCAGCTGCTCAGTCTTGAAAGGCACCAACATGAATAGTTAAAACTGGTTTTAAGCACACCAAATGCCCCGGTATTAATGACCAGTTGACGACAGGGCTGGAGAAGGTAGTGGAACTATCACCTGAAAATATTCCATTCAGTCAGTCACTTACTGAGCACCCGCTTGGCTGGTGCGGTAGGCCCTGAGGATGTAAGAAGGAATAAAACACAGCTCGTGCTGAAGAAGCTCACGACGAGGAGCCAGACCCCCGCAGAGTAGCACAAAGCACCATGGAAGGACAGTGAGGGAGGGCAGCAGGGACTGGAGAGGACACCATCTCACCCACCCGCCCCAGGCGCCAGTGAAGGCATCCGGGCCAGTCGCCCCTGAGCTGCATCAGCACCACTCACACGCATGCACAAGGCTGGGCACAGAATGACGCTTCTTTTCTGCTGAAGGCAAACTTCACCTCCCATCCTGAAACAACCCCTAGAGAAGGGTCCAAATTGTGAGTGACCTTGCTCACACAGTAATGGACAAACAGGATAGCCCCAATGCCGAGAAAAACTCAAATCAAGGCTCAAAATACAAAGAAATGAATTTTTTTTAAAAAACACTATAACTGACTTTGAAAACAATGAGTTCAAAGACAATTAAGTTAACATTAAAAACCATACTTACATTTTAAAACACTGATTTTTTTTTAAGTGAGGGTCAAGAAAGTAGCAAGACCTTTATGAAGCTAGTTATTTTTAACTCACCGGTGAAAGAATGCAGTCACGTCGGGCTCTTCAGGCCCACGGCCATGGCCTCCCACAGCACCTCCCACCTCTGCACTCTGACTGGGTGGGCCCTCTTTTTCTATCCTTACCCAAAGACATTTTTTTTCATTGCTTTTTTAGAGAGAGGGGAATAGAGAGGGGGGAATGGAGAGAGAGAAACATCGGTTGGTTGTCTCTTGTACGCACTCAGACCAGGGATTGTCCGCACCTGGACCAGGATTGAACCCACAACCTAGGTAGGTGCCCTGACCGAAAACCGAAAGCGCAACTTTTTGGTTACGGATGATGCTCCAACCAACCGAGCCACACCAGCCAGATCAGGGGGTTGACTGTCTTCCTGGCAAAGACCAGCCTCGGGGAAGAACAGTTCTCTTTTGGCAATGCTGGGAGGTATCAGTCATTCCATAACCTGTCACCTGTGACACCACTGGCCCCACCAGGCCTTTGATCCAAATCCCTCCAAAGTCTTTCAGGCCCTCACTGTCAGACCAGCCTTGATGGCCCCAGGGATGCCATTATTCCTCCAGAGGACCAGGCGGGTGACTTGTCACCATGCCTTGGCATCATCCTTGGGTGCTGGGGCTAGGGGCCTCCCATGGACCCAGGGCAGCAGAAGGGAGATAGCCAGCCAGCTGGGATTTAAGAGTGGGGCTTGGTCAGTATGCTCCCATTGTGGGCTCTCCCAAGTTAGCACGGATGCAGCTCCCTTTGCATAAGTCCTGTGGCCACTGAGAGGTGTTATTGATGGGTCATCCCACCCACCTGGGAGGGACAGGTGACGTGGAGGACACTTACTTAATTCCTCCCCCTTGAGGGATGGCATCTGCTCAGCCCCAGGCTTCCTGGAGGCAGAGTAACATATCCACCTTCCCGGAAACCTTGCTCCACTGCCCACTTCCTACTAGCCCATATGCAGCTCACATCACAATGTTTTAATGGCACAGAAAGCTGAGCTGCTACTTGAATCTGTTTAAAGGTCCCCCCAACACAGACGCCTCCAGGCATTAGCAGGGGACAGCCCCGAGGGTTGGCAGCAGGGGACTGTTAACCCAACCTGAGCACAGCCATCCAGAATGAGAAGCTCCAGTCTCATCCTCTCCCTCCTTTCTTACCCGCTGCCCTATTCAACACTCTTTCCGCACCAAGTGGTTGTGAAATGCTCATTCCCTAGAAGGGACTGTGGACCAGGGCTTCCCAAACTTAACTGAGCAAACACATCACTCAAGGATCTTGTCAAACACAGGTTCTGATTCAAGAGGCCTGAGGTGGGACGTGAGAATCTGCCTTCGCAACCAGCTCCCAGGTTCTGCTAACGCTATGCGGTCACGGGCCACACTCAGAGCAGGGCTCCACCAGACCTTCGTCTTCCAGAACTATGGGCATTTTAAATTAGGACTTCAGAACGGTGCCCTTTAAAACATTAAGCTCAAAGAAATGAACCTCAAAGGGTGAAATTGCAGGTAAGGAGCTTATTGGGGAGGGGAGCTATTTGGGAGGCAACCATCTGCCAACATAACCCTCAAATTAAGCCCTTTGGTAAGCAGATGTGAGCGGCCCAGCTGTTTGGGGGTCAGGAAGGCCAAGACAGATGTGTATGGGGTCCCAGCTAGGACCAGGATGCCATTTCTGGGCCTCCCACCCACTCGCTGCTGTCCTTCACCACCCACAGCAGAGCCTGGAGTTCACACCAGTCACTTCTGCAAAATGCCACCTTTCCGGGCCATAGGATACTCTCAATTCCTGCTGGGCAGGCACTCTGCCTTCTGACCCTCCCCAGCCCTGGGGAAGCAGCACCAAGCATTCCTGTTCCCCCAGCTAAGAGGCCCCCTCCCAGCCCCTCCTGGGTAGTGACATCTGGTCCCCCACACCCTTGCGTGCTGACTACAGTGTGCCTACCCCTACACCATAAACCAAAAATTAACTCCAAGCCAGCTCGCCCCACCGTGGGCTGACTCATCAGCACCTTGCACCTGGTCCCAAAGAGGCTGTTTCACCCAGCCTAATTCTTCCCTGTGCAAGGGTCTGACTCCACCCAACACACACTTCATATGCACACGCACACACACACGCGCGTGCGCGCACACACACACACACACACACACACACACACACTACTCTTGTGCCTCTCCAGTATATCTCGAAATCCAAATTGGGGTGGGGGCGTTTGCAAACCAGATGAAAGGCAAGGGTCAATGCCCGTTCTGGTCTGAAAAGGCAAAGTACACAGAGGGAGGTACGGCTTCCCGAATTACTGGGGAGGGGAGGGGTGTGTTACTATAGGGGGAAAGGCTAATTTCCCCCAGATAGCGGGCTGCTTACAGCACCAGGGCTGGGCGCTGGGGTCGCAGTGGGGCGGCGGCCAGCATCGAGGGCAATGGATCTCCGCTGGCAGCATAGAAGCAGCGGCTCTAGGTGCCTGCTCTAGAAAGGCAAGGGACCAAGTGCCCGTAAGCTGGTGCCGCCACCTCCTTGGAATGCGCGGGCTCTGCACACGTCCCAGGCTGACCTGCAGGGGAGACCAGAGTGCAGGCCCCCGGGGACAGTCAGCACCACCCGTGACGGGCCTGTAAAGGGACTTGGGAGTCGAAGCGCCAGGAGCCTGCTCTCTGCTCCACGAGGGGAGCGTCTGTCTCCCCCATAGCCTGTCCGGATTGGGGAGGTTGCCAGAGTACTCTGAGGTAGGTCTCTTACGGGCAGTGCGAGGCGATGAAAAGCTACGTGACTTTAGGTCCCTCAAAGACCATTGCCCATCCGCGGAGGAGGTGCACCCCACCCATTCCACTGTCCAAATGGGGATCCAGAGCGCAGAAGGGGACCGGATTGGATCCCGACGCCCTCTTTATCCTCGAAATTTTCCCCATCCCAAACCCAGATTCTTTTCGAGGTGGGAAGAGCAAAGCGCTCGAGTGTCGTGGGTCCAGGAACGGGGGTGGGAAGTGCAATGAGTGCCTGTCCTCCCAAGGCCAACACGGAGGGAATAGGAGTTCCTGGGAATCAAAGTTGCCGCGCGTCTGGCCGCGGGCTCCGAGCCGGGTGCAGGATCCCGGCCAGGGGCAGGGATGGAAGGAGGCCCCGGGCGCCTGCCGCGGGCGATGGCCGCGCGGGGAACAAGTGGTTTAGCGACTGCGGTCGCGACCCCACTGCTCCAACTTTCCCGCCGCGTGGCAGGCGAACGAATGGCGCATTGAAGGCGAGGGAAGTGGGGAGGGAAAGGGCCGTGCGCGGCTCTTGGTACCGTGTGCGTGTGCGGAGAGGCGCCGCGCCTCGGGCTCTGTTCTCCGCCGGGTCGGCCCCCACGGGCCGCCTGCTCAGGTGCTGGCCACCACCGCGTCTCGCTGCAGGCGCGAAGGCTCATCAGCGGCGCGCCAGCCGCTCCCGGGTCCCCTTGGGCCGTCCGCTCGGCGCTGGCTGCTTGCTGGCTGCAACTTCAGGCACGCGAGCCGCGCTCCAAACGTCCCGAGGCTCTGCACCCCCGCACTCCATGCCCGGGCCGGGCCTCTCCGCCCCGCCCCGCCCGGCTCAGCGCCCGGCTGCCGTCGGACGCATCTTCTCGCTGAGCATCGTGCCCGCAGCCCGCGCCCGGTTCTCCGGAGCCGCTGCCGCCGCTCAAGTGCGCGATCAACTTTCCCTCTCTTCCTCCGCCCCGCTCGGCCCCCGCCACTCAGACCCCGCCTCCTGACGCTCCTTCCCTCACCTCCCGCCTCTCCCAGCCCCCGCCCGCCGGGCCGCGCCTTTGCCGCTCAGCACCCTCTCCACATACGCGCGAAGAGCCGCCACCCCCTGGGGTGCTATCCCTGCACCCCCAACCCGCCGCGGACCCGCGCGGACCCCCCGGCAACGGAGCGGAGCCTAGCCAGGCGCTCAGGGCATGAATATTTCAGTGCTGGCGATGCTGGCCCTCTGCCGATGTCATGGCACCGGCTGCTGTGACAACTCGACGAATCCCCCAAAGGGCCAAGGAGGAAGACCGTGTAAATGGCCCCAGGTGCGTGCTGGAGCCGTGCCCCACAGGGCCACCGGCCGTCCCGGAGAGGGGCACGCAGAGGGGAAGAGGCCCGGCCAGCCTCCCGTCCGCTCCCCGCTCCGCGCCTCTGGAGGAACGGGAAACGCTCCCGGGAACCCGGGGCCGGAGATCCAAAGCTCGACCTAGGTGAGCCTGCGCCATCTGTTGGCTTTAAGCGCCCCCTCTCTGCTCTCAGAATCGCGGAGCGTCGAGCAGTTAGGGCCCTCTAGTCCTTGCGGCTGCTTGGCCGCGCTTCCCTCAAACAGTTGCCAACTCCAATCGTGCGCTCCCATCTGCGCCCTCTCCCACAGTTGAGCTCCAAATGCCTCCAAGTGCTTCCACTGAGGGACCTCGGATTGGGAGGGACCCTTGAGACCACTTGGGCACCCTCTCTCATACAGGAGACCCTTCTGCAGCACCTTGAACAAGGGTCTCCCAGCTTTCCTTTGCACACCTATAGTGATGGAGACTTCACGACTTTTCCAGACCGGTGGATTCAGAAGGAATTGGTATTCAGGGGGGGTGAAGAGGGCGGTTCCCTCACCTTGGTCTTTACTTCCCCAGGCTACACATTCTGAGCTCTTTCAACTGTTTCTCATTTGACAGGGCTTCTGGACCTGCCACCGTGGCAGCTAGCATATTGACAATGGCTGCCTGGAGCCGGGCTCTGGGCTGAGGCTTTCCCTGCCTCAACACAGTTGTTCGGGTAGGTCCTGCCATTCTCCTGATTTTACTGTAAGGAAGCAAGCCCTGGGGAGGTGAGTGACTTGCCTGCGTGGCAGAGTCACGTATAGAACCTAGAAACTGTCTGACTGCGAAGCTCCAGTTCTCTACCATGTATTTATCCATTCATTCATTCACTCATTGACTCATTCATTTATTCTTGGTTGCTGCTATGTGCTAACTCATCTGGGTTCTGAGTGCGTGGGCACAAAACAGGCTTGGTCCTTGTGCCTTGTGGAGCTCCTCTGATGGAACCAGGTGTCAGTCATGAAACACACAGGTAGAATTACAGCCAGATCAGTGCCAGGAAGAAGAGCGCTTTAAGGGCACTTGGCCAAGGGGAGCAGGGGAGACTTCTTGAAGGAGATTAGATCTGAGATCTGCAGGATGAGCAATGGAGAGAGAGAGTAGAGTTTTAGGGGGGAGAAACAGCATGTGCAAAGGCCCTGGGGTGGGCAGGGGCTGGCATACATAAGGAAGACAGAACGGCTGGAGTGCTGAGAGGGTGGGGAGGGCTGGAGTGGGAGCAGGAGCCAGACAGGGTAGAGCGTGTCGGCTTTGATGTGGGTTTGATCTCTATCCTAAGAGTCGAGGCTTTGGGGCAGGCAGTTGGTGTGGAGATCGAGGGGTGGGACCGCTGTGATCTAATTCATGACTGGAAAATGGGGAGTTGATTTGGAGGCAATAGATAATAAGAGGAGAGCAATTCAATGAAAATGATCTACTTGTCATCTACTACAGGCCAGAAACTTTTCTAGACCAGGGGTCAGCCAATGGCAGCCATCTGATTAAATCCATCCCGCCACCGATTTTTGTGAACAAAGTTTTAGTGGAAAACCAGCATGCCCATCTGGTTACGGCTCCTTTCATGCTACAGCTGCAGAGTTAAGGAGTTTCGACAGAGGCTGTGAGGCACACAGAACCTAAAATACTTACCACTTGGATCTCTGCAGAAAAAGCTAGCTCACCCCTGTGAATCTAGACACTTAGAATACATCGGCGAGCAACACACACGCACACACACAGGCACACAAATCCCTGCCCTCTTCTGCTCATATTTTTGGAGGCTACTCTCCAGGTGACAGAGGCCCGGACTGGGGCAGCAGTGGCAGACGTGACATTCAGGAGATAAATATCTGCAGATTTGGGAGAAAAGTCTACAGAACGAGGAGAGGAGGTGATTCTGGGGTGGGACAGAGGCAACAGAGGTCAAGGAGCCCCCCAGGTTTCTGGCATGCGGAAGTAGGTGGGACAGGGCTCTGCTCCCCGAGATGGGATCTTGGGTGGAGGGCCACTGTGGGGAGATGAGCAAGAGCTCCTGTGCACATGTGGAGTGGGAGGGGCCTGTGCGATGACCGAATGCAGACGTGAAGTAGTGGCCCACTGGACACATGAGTCTGGGGCGTGAGGGGAAAGGGCAGGGCCAGAGATAAGATGTGACAGCTCTGAGGAAGTCACGTCTTTAGACAGGGCGGTGGGCCGGAGTGGGGGGCTGGGTTCTGATAACAGACTGCTCTCTAGCTGTATGGCCTTGGGATGGACTTTGGACCTCTGTTGGCCTCACAAAGCTTCTCTAATTTAAAATCTTTTTTCTTTCTGGTTTGTCACCCTCTATCTCTCTTAAACCGTGACTCCCCAAACTGTCTGCAATCATTTTCCACGTGAACAAAACAGCACTGAGCTCAGGGAGGCAGGCCAACAGCCCCTCCGACGTGGGCACCACACTCTGCTCACAGGCCCTCTTCAGCAGCCACTTTGGTCCACAAACCCACTCTGGGCCCAGCACCAAGACAGGGACCGGGCTGTCCCTCAGGGGCAACAGCCCACACTCACTCTGAGTGTGTAACAGACACGGAATTCCAAATGAATTTGGTCACACGGTGAAGAAAAAGCTGACAATTGAAACAGAAGATGAAGAGGTAACCCAGAGCTCAGCAACAGCAGCAAGTTGCCGTATTTCCCCTGGGCTGGAGGGCCAACAGGAAGAAGCAGAGTTACCAGGTTCGGCCATGCACTTGAAGACGGAATCACGGTGGACCTGTCTGATGGGACCTGGAAATACCAGACACACTCTGGCCAGAGACACTACTTAAGGCCAAGTATGGAGAAGAGGCACCCTGGGTTCCCCCTTCCCCAGCTCTCTGGTCTCCCACTAGGGCCTCCCTTTGGCTGACCCCAGCCAGAAGCCAGAAGCCCCAGAAGCTTGGGGACTGCAGCCTGCAGGGTCAGCCCTGCTATGATGCATAGAAAGCACTGCAGAGGGGAGTGGGGAATGGATCTGAGAGGGACCAAGCCTGCAGCACACACTGGGGACACAGGTGTCAGTATCTTCCAGCCTCTGTCTCTGAGGCCCGGTCCAAGAGGGAGGCGGACATACAAATCAATTATATTCTAACAAAGCAGGTGTGGCAAAGCGAGAGGTAGCCCACAGGAGACTGGGTGGTGGAATTTCAAGAAAGCTGAGCCCAGAAAGGCTGCCTGGATACGGGGACCCCGGAGCTGGGTTTTGCTGAGATGATCAGGAGCCCCATGGGCAGCAGAGGCAGAAGGCGTTCCAGGCAGAGGGAAGAGCAGGCGTTCGGACCCTCCCTGTGGGGGCCAGGGGAGTTCGTTGAACCTGGAGGTGAACAGCAGTCCTGCTGTCCTGCTCAGGAAGCAGCAAAAGGCAGGACAACGGGCATTTGCAGGAGACTCAGGGCTGGGGAAAAGAACTTGGCCTCTGTCCTCTGACCCAGTGCCTTTCTCACTTCCAGGCTATTAATCCCCGGAATTAGCCTTTCTCCCTGGCTGGGGTTTCCATCCCTCCAAGCACTTCAGGGCTGTCCACCAACAGCTCTCAGCGTTCTCCCTGCCTCGCTTTCCTTAGAAAACATTTGCCCCTCCCCCGAGCACCTGGGGCACGGAGGAGGGTGGTCTACGGTGCTAGAGGCACCTCTTACCACCTGCACGGTTTGGACAAATTGCTTACCCTCTGTGAGCTTTGATCTTCTCTTCTGTAAGAGAGATCATGAATGCTGGGGTGGAGTGTGAAAGCACTTTAGGACCACAGAGAACCATAGAACTGCCGGGGGCCCAGCTTCATGCAGCCCCTCTCCTGCTAGGGGGCGCTGCAGCCACGAGAACCCTGTCTGGTATGGACCATATGCCGCATCTCTGAGGATTGTAGGGGTCACAGTATGACATGTGGTCAGCATAAAGAGTACCTCTACCTTCCCTTTTCCAAAGTTTAGAAGAAGGAGGGAGAGAGAGAGAGAAGAAAAGAGGAGTGGGGGGAGGGAGGGAGGGGAGGGGGTAAAAAAGGACAGGCAAGTTGATGTAGTGCCTCCCGTATCAGAACACATTGTACAGATATTGCCAGAAGTGGCCACGTCTCTGCAGTGGTTCAAGCTCAACTTTAGCTCAGGAACATTCAGTTTTAGGATCCTCAAGGGCAGGGATTTTGTCTTTATTTATTCATCTAACAATTATTCCTGGAGGGTCCCCCATGTGCCCAAGTCTGGGCTGCGTGCTGAAGACACAGAGAAGCATATAACATCGATGAGTCTGGTCCTCAGAGAAGCTGCGATCCTGTCAGAGAGACAGAAACAAACAGGAAGCATAGGAGGCCAGGATCAGGTTCAGCAGTGACAGAGGGACCCCAAGAAGGGTACAGTCTACCCTAACCAAGCAGTCTGGGGACAACTTCCAAGAGGAGGGACCACTTAACAGAGCCTTGAGAGATGAGTACACCTGGCAAGATAAGGCCAGCAAGAGCATCTGAGGGCCAGGGGACTGGACATGTGCTAAGTCACAGGACCTCAGACAGTTTAGAGACTTCAGATAGTGCGGTAGTCGGGGTGGACCAAGGCACATGGGGCAGAGGTGACAGACACGTCTTGGCAGATGAGCAAGGGCTGGGCCATGAAGGACCTTGCATGTCATGCTGGGGCCTGGAGCCTTGGGGTCACTCAGCAAGCAACACTGAGGTGGAAGGAGGTGGGGTGGCTTGGAGGTGAACACCCACAATGGCAAAGCATGATGAGCTGAAGGATGGAGAGGGAGAGACAGTAGATTGTCCCAGGGTGGCCCTGGGCTAGCATCTTAGCAGCAGGGACATCTGTCCTTCACTGTCTTTGTAAGCCCCAAACAACAAGTGATCAGCTAGCTCACTGGCACTCTCAGTGACTGAGGAAGGAAAGGAGGGAGGGAGGGAAAGAAGAAAAGAGAGAGGGAATCCAAATCTGCTATTTTAAACCTGTCCAGCCTATTAAGTCACCTGGGATTGGACTGGATTCTGCCTCAGCACCCCAGCCCCGCCTCCACCCCCCCGGAGAGCTTTCTGCACCTGCCTCCTTCCCTGGGAATGGAGGTGAGGCTGTGGGTGTAATGCGAAGCTGCTGAGATAGAACGCACTGGACGTGGGTCTTAACTGGCTTGTCAGAGCCTCAGTTTCCTCAACTGTTTATGGCACGACAGCCCCCAGCTTCCCTGAATACCTCCCAAGGTTGCCGTTCAGGATGGGAGAGAAAACACACAAATTCAAGTGCTTTATAAACTATGAAAACAAAACAACACCCTCATTCAAATCTCTCTTCCCCGTGAGGGTCAATTATTATTTGTAAAGCACATTACACGCCTCTCCTCTGGGTGTCCTCCATAACAGCTTCCCTTCCCACCTCACAGTGAAGCAGTTGCCTACTCCCCCTTTATTCCCATCCCTGGGCTGGTGGAAGCTGTTTGTTGCTTCCTGCCGGTGTCCCCAGCCCACTGGCCCTCTCCCGGGGCAGAGCCTGCCACCATAAACTAAACATGTGTGCTCTTGCATTTGGTTTGTGGGCCCTGGGAGCCTGGCACAGCTGTGGCGGCTCAGCGCAGCTTGTGAAAGAACAAGGCTGGAAGGGGAACACGGTGGGCTGGGGCCACCCGACCTCAGAGTCGAGGCCCCCAGGAAGCCCCCTGGAACCCCACCTTAGAGGTTTCCCCCTCCCCCATGAGGCCTAAGGAGCCAGGCTCCTTCCCTCACGTTCCTGCCCCACTCCCTGCTCCCCTCACATTATTTATTTATAAGGTGTTCATAGCAGAATGAATGACAAAAAGTTAGAAGCTAATTAAAGCTGGCACAGATTGGCACACGGGGGCATGAATTATGCATTGGTGCAGAATGGCGCTTGGTGGCAAGGACCGGTGCTAAGTGCCCTGCGCGCTGGTAGGAAGCTGGCACGGGGCCCCCAGCTGGGCCAGGGCCTCCCCTCACCACCCTACCTCTCCAAGAGGCCCTCCATCCAGGCCCTTCTGTCTTTCTCGGGAGGCAACTGGAGCCTTGTCAGCCGCCACCTTACGAGGAGAGATTTCTGTCTGCACGGCTCAGCACCTCCCAGCGGGCAGACACGTCAACACCATCATCAGAGGCTGGGCTCATCCCACAGAAGCACAGCTCATCTTCTGCCTGCACATGCCTGCCGTAGCCTCGGCACAAAATGGGCAGAGCTGGGCTTCCGAAAGGGTGCAGGGCAGGAGGCCTGAGGGCCAGCCAGCCTCTCACCGGCGAGAGCACAGCAGAGCTGGAAGACCCCTTCCAGGACCGGGCAGTCCCCACCATGCCACGTCTTCGCAGATGGAGAACCTGGGGCCCACAGGGGGGCAGGCTCTCTACAGAGCTACACAGCAAATGATAATAACAGTAATAATCTTTCTAGCATTTATTTCCAACTGATTTTGTGCCAGACACTCTTGCAAGTGCTTTGCATGGATTACCTCACTCAATCCTCACACGAAAGAGACATTGTGATGATCCAGTCTGACGGACGAGGAAACTGAGGCAGCACAGACACGTAAAAGCAGTTTGCCAAGGTCACAGGGCAAGGTTTGAATTAAGCTCAACCCAGGCCCTGCCCATCTCTGCTGCAGGGAGTGGTTCTTGAGCTCCTGGAGGGTGGGGGAAGGGGTGTAAAAAGAGCATCAGAGAATCAGGTTTGATTGGGCTGGGCTGACATCTGGACGCAGCATTTTTGAAAGCTCCTTGTATGATTTCAATGTGCAGAGCAAAACCACTTGTCTGAGGACAGGGACCAGGGGTAGATTTTGACCCCAAAAGTCACAGATGTAAGTTCTTGTCCTGCCATTCCTGACTGTGTGAGTTTGAACGTGTGGCCAAACCTTCTAGGGCCTCAGTTTCCTTATCTGTGAAATGGGGTTCGTAAAAGCTCCAGCTCTGAAGCTGGGCTGTTGGGTTTGGTGTGAATCTCGGCTCCGCCTCTTGGACAGGTCCTGTAACTGCTCTTTGCCGCAGTTTGCTCCTCTGTAAAATGGTGACCCTGCTCTTGCAGTTGTCATAGGGACCGAATGAGTTGACGCACGTAAAACGGTACCTGGGAGCCATGGTCCTTGGCTGTCCTGGGACAGGGGACCTGGCCCCTCCAGGCCTGCAGGGCTGTGGCCAGGATCAAATGAGGACGGGGGTGACAGAGAAGCTGTGTGTGCTGTGGGACGTGCTGAGAGGTGCCAGGAAGAAGAGACCGGCCTCCTGGCTGCCTGTCCTGGGCCCTGACTCCTTTCCTTCACGCACAGGAGACAGGAATACATGATCATCTCAGATACTTCAGGCCAGATAGACAAACCGCTCTCGTCAGTCTGCTGTGTGTTCTTCCCAGCGATGTTCTGTGTGCATATGGAAGGGTATCGTGTTTGGCTGGGGGCAGGGGTAGGAGAGAGAGAGACATCCATTACGGCACACTTCTGTACTTTTGAATTTTGGGCCATATGAATGGCTCAAATATAAAACTAAATATAAAGGGTATGCTTCAGGCAGAAGGGAAGTGGTCCCAGATGGAGACTTGAATTTCAGGAAGGAAAGAAGAGAAATAGAAAGGGGAATACGGGCAATACAAATGAATCTTAGCCGCATAAAACAATGCAGACTAATATTTAAAATAGAGAGAGAATTAAAATTCACAATAGCACAAGCCAGGAAGGGGGTAAATGGAGTTAGAATATTCTGAAGTCCTTGCATTGTCCTGGAAGTGGGTGAAAATGTGCCTGTATGGTAAACATTAATAAATCAAGGATGCCTGCTTTATCTCTAGGCTAACCCTAGAAGAATGGTAAATGGATGTCTAACTAACCAGCCAATGGAGGGAAAAATGGAATAATAAAGTTGTGCGTGCGTATTTAAAAAATTATCCATGGTTTATAAATAGTCATACTTCACATATTGTTCTATGACTTGACTTTCTCTTAAAACATGTCCTTGGAGCTCTTTCCACATTGGTACGCAGAGGGTCTGTCTCCTCTGTGTAATCTGCCAGCACACATCCCACAGAATAATGTGACAACAGAGCATGAAGCTGAGCGCCAGGCCGTTCCAGACAGAGGGCCCTGTGTGACTGCAGGGGCCCCTGCCCACAGAGGCAGCCCTGGCTGCAGAGGACAGTGCAGAGCGAAGCTGATGTCACTGGGTGTATCTGAAGCCTGGACCCTGAGGCAGGAAGCAAGACCTCTCTCCGGGCTCCGAGCCCCCGCCCCGGCCCCATCAACGCACGAGAAAACCTAATGTCCGGTGAGGACACTGGTGGGCTTGTGACCGGCTGGTCTGCTCTCCCGCCTCTGGACCCTCGCAGTCCAACCAGCACTGTCTTCAGAGGAGACCCCATTGGGTTTAGTCTGTATGTTACCTCCTGCTGGATACAAATCTCCTCGGGTCCCGTCTTCGTCACATACAGCAGTGAGACAGCGGTTGCACTCCAGGTCTGCCGTGCTCTGTCCACCCGCGCAGGAAGGACGTCTCCGTTTGTGCGAGTGGGGCTTTAACACGTGAGAAGCCCTCTTTCTTGACCCAGAAGGCATCAGGCCTTCTGTTGCAGGCAACTTTGTCTGGCTATATTTAATAGGGTAGTATTGTAATTGTTGCATTTAATTTTATAGTTCTCTTTCATTTATTGCAATTCTTACTGTTTTTTTTTTCTTTTAGGGTGGTGATAAGTTTTTAAAAATAAATGAGTTGAAAAATGAGGGTTTAAAATTTAAACTGAGTCAGTAACAGTAGAGCTGGCACAGGGAAAGGCCAAAATTGGTAAATGTGTTAGGCAAATGGCTGACATTGGAGGCCCCGACCTCAAGAATCAAGTGGGAACATTAGTGTGGCTTTTAAAGCCCCCAACCCTCTCACCCTGAGAAATCAGGCCCACATACCCTTCAAGCCTCACCCCAAACTCTCTTCCCGATGAAGCTTCTATCTCAGCTGGTAAAATACACAGAAACTGGAGGCTGGTGCAAGCATGTTCAGTGTTGTGCTATTTAGGATAAGGGGACTGGCTAAAGGGACCACTCTGCTATCCCCTGGCCTAGGCTTACACTGTCCTGTCTCCTGTCATTGCCCACTGCCCTCTCCGATTCTCTGCTGAAACTCATTCTTCCAGTCTCACCACCTCCAGGAAGCCTTCCCTGCCTACCTCCAAGACCCTCAGGTCCTCCTCTAACCCTCAGAACCCTCACTCTCTGGACAACTCACCACAAGTGTATGCAGTACGCAATTTTTAGTGAACTTTTAATATTACCTCTGTCTGTCTGTCTGTCTGTCTCGTTTCCATTTCATCATAAGCTCCTAGGGAACAGGGACCGAAGTACCTCTGAATAAGCTTCAGATGGAGGTCAGAAGACCTGGGATTCAGCCTCGACTCCTCCCCTCTACCTGAATGACCGTGAGAAAGGCCTTTCTCCCTCTGAGCTGCTGTCTTCTCCTCTAACCATGAGGAGGGAGTTCAAGGTCCTCCCAGGATCCTCCTTCCTGCTCTGAGGGTCTAAGGTTATTTTGTGCTTTTCTGTCTCTTCCTATAGGAGCAACAAAAACTGAGATTTCACATCTTAAGAAGGTTACATTTATGATCTCATTTAATCCTCACAACAATTCTGTGAGTGTGGTACCATTATTGTCCCCATTTCACTGGTGAGAACATGGAGGCCCAGGAAACCCTATCACTGAAGGTCAATGCTGGGTTATAGTGCGGTTTAAACAAACCCTGGGATCTGACGGCAACAAACGTTTACTTCTTGCCCCCACGTAGTGCAGTGCTGGTGGCTTGGCTTTCCTCTAAGGGCGACCTGGGGACTCGGGGTGCTTCCCTGAAATTCACATCCCTGCGGCCACACTCAGGTCACTGTGGCAGAACAAGAAAGGGATGGACGACGTCCATAGGCTCTGAACTGCCTTGGTCTGGAATGACACACACATCCCTGGCCAGAACTTGTCAGCCACATGGCTCCTGCCTGTCTATGGGGGGACGGGATGGGGGGGACTGGAATATAAGTTAGTGAGCACTAAGGATCTGCAGTGCAGAAGCTGAGGGACTTGACCAAGGCCACACAGAAAGTGGTAGAGGCGAGGACCTGAACCCAGGTAGGGAGACCTCAGAGCCTTCCGCCTGACCACTGTCCTGTGTTGCCTCCAAGGAAGTAGAAGGCCACAGGGATGGGTGACAGAGGTCAGTGGTGATGGAGCGGGCGTGTTGTGATGTTGTGATGGACTAGCATAGCAGTGCAAAAGACTAAAAAAAAAAAAAAAAAAAAAAGGCACTGTCCGCGGGAACAACGCTAATAACAGCAGGTCCTCCAGTAATGTTTCGTTATAACGTGATGAGATGCCGTAAGAGCTTAACTCTGGTTTACATCAGCCGAACTGTGGTAGACTGGTTTTGTTACGTGTTGCTCCACTTCACGTTTCAGAACTTATCTGTGATGTTAGCTGAGGACTTACTGTAGCCCCCATCTGTTGAGCACCTGTTGAGACAGGCCATAGAATGTTCTATCTGATCCTCTCAATGTCCTGGACATAAAATCCACTTTCACTCTGCGGATGGAGTGAGTGGGGCTCAAAGAGGTTGAGCAAACTGCCCCAAGTCAAGCAGATGGGAAACAGATGGGTAACCCCCAAATTCCTGGGGAGGGTCTCACCCAGGGGCCTGCAGAGGGCTTACAAGGAAGGCTGGGGATTGAGGCATGAGCTCCCAGTATGGGTCCTGCCAAAGCCAAATTAGAGGTTGCCTGGGGAGAAAGAAGCCATCTGGGGAGCATCCTGAAAACTCCAGGGACAGATCAGCACCTGGGGACTGACCAGTTCCCCGGGGCTTGGCTTCCTGAGGGAGTCCAGGTCTGCAGTGCGGATGCCACCTAGAGGCCGAGGGCTGCACTGCACTTTTCGCCCTACCGAGAACCCACCGGTCTCCACCCACCGATCTCCACCCACCGAGCCCTGCTATGAAGGTAACAGGACTCCTTTCACAGAGATCTGGGGACAAAACATGGTGGATTGGTGCCTGCCCTTCACCACCTGCTGCACCTCCCCCAGTTCCCCTATCCCTAGCCATCCTAGGCCACTCTTCCTAGACTTCTTTCTTTAACAAATATTAACTGATGGGCCAGGTACCCTTATGGGCTCATTTGGGACTGAAGCCTAGATTCATGGGTTTCTTATCTGCTTTGCCACTACCTGGCTGTGTGGCCCTGGGCTTGGCACTGCCCCTCTCTGAGCCTCAGCTCCCTCCCTTGTAAAATGCAGGTTGTCCTATGCACCAACTAGAGGTAACATAGCAGGGCCTGGGGTCGAGCAGGCCTGAGTTTGGATCCCAACCCTGCAACTTCCTTGCTGTGTGCCTCAGTTAACTCATCTGTAAAGTAGGTTAATTGTGCCTCTCCAAAGAGCTTTACTGTCAAGATTAAATTATTAATTATGAGAGGGGGACCCCAAAAAAACAGTATTTATAAAAATTGTGTATTTATTCTTACTTGTTTAAACTTCAGTCACCTTCAAAGTGATCTCCATTTGATGTAATACACCTATTGAAACTTTTTTCCCACCACTCAGAACAGTTTTTGAACTGGTCAATTTTGATGCCTTTTGCTGCTTCTGCTGTTTTTCGTTCCACCTCTTCCACATCAGCAAAACATTTCCCTTGGAGGACTTTTTTTATCCAGGGAAACAATAAAAATGTTGCTCAGGGTGAGATTGGGTGAATAGGGAGGGTGGGGCACAGAGGTCATGCCGTTTTTGGTCTGAACTGCTCAACACTCAGCGTGGTGTGGGCAGGCGGGTTTGTAAACCGTGCATCCTGAAATGGGCAAACGCATTGAACCTTCAAAAAAATTCCTGAAGCCAAATGCAACCTCTCACAACACCATCAGCTGGTACACTGATACAGATGGGTTCCTAGAACACTCACCTAGCAAAGAAAGCCTGTACTACAAGGGGCTTACCCTCCAGATGATAATTCCAGGGGGGTGCTTGTGGGGGTGCCCCTTTGTAGATGTGTAATACAGTATCCAAAGTGCCTGGCTCATACTATTGTTCCTATCCTCACCTTTCTCAAGTTTTAAAACTAGAGCTCAGGTCTCAGGGGTGGAGACCTAAAAAGGGTGGAGCTCAGCCTCCAGATGTCCACACTCTGAACATGGACCTGCCCACTCGCACCAGACCAGGGGATGCCCAGGAGCCCTGGTTCCCAGAGCAGTGCTCCTGCCCCATGTCCAGCTGGTGCATGGGGAGGGCCCCCACCTCCTCCTACAGTCACTTCCAACTTCACAGTGGGACTCACATCTTGGGGATTCATTGATGCTACTCATTGGTGAATGGTGTCTGTCCCCCGGAGTTGCACATTGTATAACCTCAATGGTTGGTCATGACAGCCCCAATGTTGAAATTCTCAGTAATTAAAAACAAGCACACTGAGATACAGCTTCACACCAGCCACAGTGGGAGGCAGGAGGAGTAGGAGGCAGATGCCATGAAGCTTTAGAAGAAGATCCCAAGAAGACTGTAAGCTGACTCCAGCTGAGCCAGAGGCCCAAATCTTCTGACGGGCAAAGCTAAGCACACTCCTGCCACATCCAAATCGGGGTGGGAGTGGCTCCCTGGCTTGTTTGCTTTCTCTGGTTGTGAGGTAAAGATCTTGGAAGTCCTCTGTCCAGTGTTGTTCAGATACAAGCGTGCCTCGGGACATTGCGGGTTGGGCTCCAGACCCACTGCAACAAAGCGAGTCACTGTCTTATTGCTGGGGGCGGGGGAGGGGAGGTCTTACTTTCAATTTATAAAATCTCAGTATCTGTGGAGTGCAATAAAGCACAGCATAATAAAATGAGGTGGGCCCGTATAGGATTCCTGCCCCCACCTCACCAAATGCATTCACTTATTTATTGAACACACGAAGGCCTGGGGGTACAATGTCCAGCACATCAGGTATCTTCCGTCGACTTGTACACCTTGAGGAGAAAAGACAGAACTGGCACCTTCAAGTAGGCACCAGAGCCTCCTTCTCCTTTCCCCGCCTCCACCTCCCCCTGGGAGGAGCAATAACCTACTTACTTAGCACTTACTAGTGCCCTACACTCTGCTCAGCCCAACAGATACATATACCATGTGGTCTAATCCTCCCAGCAAACTCTGAGAGGTGGGCACCATTATCTCCATATTAGAGATGAGCAAACTGAGGCTCAGAAATTTTCGCTGTAAGTGGAGAAGGCTGGATTCAAATCAAGATCTGTTTGGCTCTCTCCTGTGAGATTTAATTCTTGAATTTTACCGGGAAAAAGCAGTCACTCCTGAGCACTTCTAATGTGTCATGGGAAAAGCACCTTGTTCCTTTATTTTACTTAATCCCTATACCAACCATAACAGTGAGATATATTCGCCCAGTTTTACAGACGAGGAAACTGAGGCTCCGAGAGGACAAGGGCAGCCCCAGCCCTTCCCCTGCCATCCTGACTGACGCTTTGGAAGTCAGACAGATTACAGTAATCAACGAAAGCCTGCGTGTGGCTCTGAAGGCGAAAAGCCCATATTGAAAGTGCTAAGGAGGATGATTAAGTCGGAAGGTGGAGTTAGCTGAGCACGGGGAGGAGGCCGCAGTCCTGGGGAGAGGATTAGTAACTTGTTGCCCAATTAAGCCCAGGGCAAGCTGGGAGGAGAAGAAACTGAGAAGTTTATGGCTCCACCGTGCTGGTCCCGTAAGAGAGAGTAAGTGACTGTGAGCCTGAAAGGCAGCCATCACACCCCAGGATCCAAGGGATGGACGGGGGGCAGCCGCCACAGCAAGCAGAGTGGGTCCCAGCATCCTTTGCCTTTCTCCCATTCATTTATCCATCAACAAATACTTACCAACCATCTGCTAGGGTTCAGGCACTGTGGATATAGCCAAGAACGAGAGAGAAAGCTCTCGTGAAGCTCTCAGTCTAGGGGAGGGAGACTGACATTTAACCATAATCACATATCAAGGAATTGTTCGTCTCTTTAAGTGCAATAATGGTATAGTGACTGTATTTGATTAAGGAGCCCTAATTATTTACAGATGCTTACCAGAAGTTATTTACAGATGAAGTCATGTGAGGCTTCAGATTAACGCGGGGAGCGGGCAAAGGTGAAAAAGGCCGGCCCTGAGTTGGCGATTGTTGTAGCCGAGCGATAGGTGCACGAGGGCCGTGTACTATGTCTTCTTGTGTAAATGTGTACATTTTTCTATTTGCAAATAAACATACAATGACAACTCAGGAGGAGTGCCATGGAGGAAAAGCAGATAATGTGGCGAGAAATTATTGTATTAAAATGAGTGTCCTCTGCCCATTGAGGACACAGACCGTTGGAGCTCAAAACCACCCAGATTTCAGCTGGGGTGTCAGGGAATCAGTTTTCGGCCAGGCAAGGCACTGGAGCATCCTTAACCTAGGCTTTCCAAAGTAATCCCTTCTGTCTCTTCCCACCTTGCAGCGTGGGCTGGCAGTGTCCTAGAGAGAGGGTACTACCTTTAGGGCATCACAAGCAGCCTTCCGACAGACCAGGGCTCTGGAGAACCAAGAGCAGCCCCGTATTCCTTCACCGTTGTCATGGATGGAAGAGGGGAGGCCCCAGCTGCAGACCCACCCCCACCACTGCTCTCGCCTGTGCCTGCCACGAGCACTACATCCTTGGAACAACCTCAGGGGAGCGGAGTAGGCCTCCCCACTTCACAGACGAAAAAATAAGGCTCTGAGGGGTTAGAGAAAATGGCCCAAAGTCACTCCTACCTGAACTTGGAGGGAAGAGACAATCATAAGGCAAATGATAAAAAAGCAAGAATAAGCCATGGACTCTAATAATAATTAAAAAATGGTCATATTATTCAGCACTTACTGTGGGCCTGGCTCTTAACAGGGATTATTGTATTTCATTTGATTTTGTGGGGGAAGTATTATTACTAACCTGATTTTGTACATTATTGAACGGAAGTTTAGACAGATGATACTCCTTGCCCGCAGTAACTCAGCTAGAGAGTAGCAGAGCTGGAATTTGAATCCAGGTGGTTTCAACAGAGCCAGAGATTGAGGCCTGTGCTCTTGTCCGTGACCAGCCCCTACCTGTGAACACAGCCAACATTCCTGCGTCATTGAGTGGGGGGTAGGGGTGGTAATGGTCACCAGCGTCCAGTCCATCAGTGTTGAGGACTGCTTCCAAGGGCATTAACTTTTTGGCATTTCAGTTCATTTGTTTGGCAGGCCAAGCTTGCACTACAGCCATAAAGCTCTACTAAACTCACTGCTAGAGCCCTCCCCGGGGAGGGCCTGGGGGTGGGCTGCAGGGTGTGGAAAGGAAAAGCAGAGAAGCCTGCAAGGTAGTTTGATGTCTCATTTGAAGGGCTTTAACAGAGATGGAGGGTCGAGGATGCCTTTGTGTCAGGCCTTAGCAATGTGTTCATGCAGTCACATATTTTGTAAAATTAGCAAAAGTACTTTGTTGTTATTTCTTTTTACATTTGCACAAGTATTCTTTTTGTGCCTAATTTTATATTTGCAATTTGTTATTCTTTCTCCTAAAGAGGGCTCCTCCAACTTGTCTAAGCTTCATTCCCCGTAAAGGCTGGATTGGCCCTTGTAGGTAGGGCCTAGCAGAAACACAGACATACGTTTACTGAACTGAAATGACTATCCACTACTTGACTCATTGGGAACACAAACCACCTGGGTTTGAAACCACCTGGATTCAAATTCCAGCTCTGCTACTCTCTAGCTGAGTTACTGCCGGCAAGGAGTATCATCTGTCTAAACTTCCGTTCAATAATGTACAAAATCAGGTTAGTAATAATACTTCCCCCACAAAATCAAATGAAATACAATAATCCCTGTTAAGAGCCAGGCCCACAGTAAGTGCTGAATAATATGACTATCTTTTTAATTATTATTAGATTCCATGGCTTATTCTTGCTTTTTATCATTTGCCTTATGATTGTCTCTTCCCTCCAAGTTCAGGTAGGAGTGAAGGAACTGGAGACGAGAAAACGCAGCTTTCTCCGGCATTGATAGGTCTGCTCACTAACCCGCTTCCACACCTGCTCACCCAGTCCTACAGGCCCCGCCCCCTCCCTGGCCCTCGGCCCCGTTGCGGGGCAACCACTGCCCACCCCCGCACGGGGATTGGCTGTGAGGCCCGTTTCCCAGCATGCCCCGCGGCTGCCGGAAGCCGTGCTCGGCCACCTGTTTCGTGGTGGGTGGTGGATGCAGCTCCAGAGAGATCCAAGTGGACGACAAAGAAGTAGTGCCCGGAGAGGTTCACGGCCGAGTTGAGCGCCGCAGGCTCGTCCTCGCAGCGCGTCACTGGGCTGGATGGCCTCGCGGGGCTGAGCATCCGCCTCAGGTCGCCAGTCATGTCACGGCAGTGTGAGTGTCCGGCCAGTAGGAGCCCCCAAAAGACGTGGCTGAGTCCCGGAGGCAGCTTCGAGCTTCCGCTGGGTGGCCTGGGCGTCTGTCCAGGAACCCGTGCAGCGCCACCCTCGCTCCGGGCCCCGAGCCCCGGAGGTCCAAACACTCCTGCATCTTTCCCATCAGTCTAGCCAACCTAGTTCAGCCCAGTAACCTTGGGTAGAATGACCTCCAGAAGCTTCTCTGCCTTCCTGGTACTGACAATAGCAAGAGTGATTAATACTAAGTGGCATTATTATTGACAGTTTACTTTTTACTCTTGATAAGCATTCTATTATAGAAGCTTTCTGATCCTAAGAGATTCTACCTATTTTGGAGAGATGAGGAAACTGAGGCTCAGGGAGGGATTTAGTTTACCTTAAGTCACGTAGCTCCAGTAGGGCCAGATTTCCAACCCCGGGGCTGTACAACTCCAGAACCCAAGGTTTTATCCTAGAGGCTTCTTGGTGAGGAGTGGAGAGGATGTCAAGTCATGGCCCAGGGCCAGACACTTACTAAGCACTCAGACAAGGTTAGTGAGCAGATCAACAGAGTCGCAGTAGGAAGGGATGGTAATATCTGCAGTAAAGAGTGATTTCCCAGAGAGGATTGCTTTGTCCACTTTGGATTGGGTCAGTTAGAGACCTAACTGCCCATTCCAGAGTTGCAAGTCCTTAACAATGTTGAGGCTGCTGTGTCTTCTCCCTCCTCCTTGTCTCTACTTCCCTTTTACCCTTTCCTCTCCTCTCTGCTAGTTCTTGCTAGCTCCAGGCCTGAAGCCTTTTGCCTCTGATAATGGCCTGGTTTGTGCCGGAGTTTAAAGAGAACAAAAAATAACTTCAGAAGTTCTCACCTTTATTAGCTAAAATAAAAACAGTGAAAACACCAGTCCTGAAAGGAGTGTTAATGGGGCCTGAAGTTAAAAGGGGGCCTTACCAGGCCCATGGCCTCCGGCTCGGGTAGATGTGTGCTCTTCCTAAATGTCCGAGACGCTCACTCTGAGGCCTGGGGTCTCCTGCCTGGGACTGTTTCCCTGCCTCTAAAATGAGAAACCTGCATGATATTTGCCATATTCACGTGCCATCTGTATCTTTTAAATTTTCTTTAACTCTGTTGCTTTACTTATATTTACTGTGAAAGGCAAACTGTATATCATTAATGGAAAACCAGTATCACTGCCCAGGCCTGGGTTGCAGGTTTGAGCCCATTTAGGCAAGAGATTCAGGAGTCCCAAGTACCCAGAGCACAGTCCAGAAGAGGGAAGGGGTATGAGCTCCAGGCTGTCACGACCCCTTCGTCCTATAGGCTCCTTGCCCCGTGGGATGCAGTACAAGTGGATCTATGGGGAGTTTAATAACAACTAGAGCTAAAACCTTGTGTGCCTTTGCAGTTCACAGGTGAGGACACCGAGGCTCAGAGAGGTTAGTGATTTGCCCTAAGTCCCCCAATTGTAAGCCCTGTACTCTATCTCGCCCATAGTTCAAGAACTGAGGTGACTAGTCCTTACCCAACAGGGCAGAGCCTATAGGTTTTGAGCAGCAAAAAAACAAGGAAAGGGAAATTTCCTGACATCCTCACAAGACACCATGGGCTAGCCACTGAATACCAGCTGGAGTGGCCCTAACAGGCCTGGCACATTGTGTTTGACATTTGACTCCTCCCGTCCCCTTTCCATATGGCATTGTGAGCAGAAGGCAAGGCACAGACAACCCTCTGGAAGACAACTCTGATACAGCAAGGCCAGACTTCTGCATTCTTTGCTCTCAGAATGTGATTTCAGTTTTTGTTTCAAAAAGGGTTGCAGTTTGGTAATGGCTCATTTCCCTTTTTGAATCTCAGCACAATGAAAACCAGTTACCACCACCTCAGCAGCCAGTGAGCGCCAGAGAACAGGTAGACGGTGTGTCCCGGCCCCCGGCAGAAGGTGACCCTGCACCCCCACCTGCGGTGCCCCAATGATGGGAATGCCTGGGAGGGGGCCACAACTCCCCTCCTGTGAGCTGCAAGCTGTGGGCTGGGGCTAACCCACCCCGCGGTCTTTCCCTTTCCTGCCTGACCCTCTCCGTCCTTTTCACCTCCCTCCTGAATGTTTATGGTGAAAGAGCAGGTGGAAAAGATGCAACTGAGGAGTAAAGCCTCTGGGTGCCTCCCTTGGGGGCTGGTGGAGAAGGTGAGCTTGGTGCTTAAAATGCAAAGGCTCTACCTCGGATCTGTGAACATTTTTGAGAAGTGATTGAGGGTCCACAATGTGTTAACTACAGGGTCTGGCAGAAGTAATGCCTGCTGGAGTGTGGTTGGTAGGGTAATGACAGGGGTGTAATAATTTATAGTTTTAGTTTGAACGTTTCACCTAAAATGTCATATGGTGTGCTTGAGTGGGATATTGTTATAGAATTACATGCTTATGATTTTATAATAAAAAGGGGGCACTGTTTGTGCCAGACCCTGTACTTTCAAGATTTCAGAGCACTAGTTTCTGTCCCTGGGCCAGATGCGAGCCCCTGACAAGCCCTCTTCGGTCTTTGGTGGTCTAGCACAGTGGTTCTCCCAAGAGGGGTCTGAACTTACAGGCTTCTAGGAGCTGGTGATTAGCGTGGAGTACACACCAGGCTCAGCTCTAACTGTTTTCTCGGCACCCCCACTGTATCACTTAGTGTACCCAACCAGATCTGAGACTGGTGCCACGACTGCCCGCCCCCACCCCCCTCATCAGGGGAGGAAACAGAGTCAGGGTGAACTTGCCCATGGTCATGCCGCTAGAAGTGGTGAGAGTTCCAACCCAGGCTCCGGAGGGCAGACTCTGGGAACCAGTGGGGACACATCATGAAGGCAGCATGGGTATCGGGGTGTCCACTTCTTCCAGCTGAGACTTAGGAAAAAGTGGCTTGTCCAGAGGTCAAAGTTAGTGACAGAGCTTGGTGTGGGGCCTTGGATTTCCAGCTTTCTGCCCCATGCACTCTGCCCTAGGTCAGGCGTGTCTGGGAAGGACCCCGGCAGGGGCCCGGGCATCAAAGGGCCGGCATCAGAACTGGAGGTGCTGGCCCAGACAGGCACTGGGCCTGAGGTCAGGAAAGAGGTGGGTACTAAGTCCTGGGTGTGGGCGATGACCTGACACAGGGAAGGGGCTGGGCATTGCAAGAGACTGCCCAGGTGGGAGGAGAACACATTTGTTAAGGATCTGCTACATGCCAGGTACTTGTATATCCAGTTCAGGGCTTGTTTAATCCTTACAGTGTCAGGGCCCGAGATGCTACTCATTTTAGAAACGAGAGTGTCAGCAAGACTGGCCAAAGCGACCCAGCTAGTAGGGGCAGAACCAGAGTTCCAGCCTTGGTCGGGGCACCTGACACCCGCGGCTGTCTGCTTCTCAACCCCTCGCTGTAGGTCCAGAGTTCCCTCTAACTTCTGGTCAAGGGCACTTAGAGTGGAATGCACAGAGCTGGTGGGTCAGCTGGCTGGAGTCTTGTCGGGCAGAAAGCGTGGCCATCTTCATTGCTATTCTTTGGGGTCAAGTCCACTGCAGCCTGAAGTTGAGGTCCTCCTCTCAGGCTGATGCTGTCTTCACACCTCCCAAGTGACAGACACATGGGTGGTGGCAGCGGGTGCCCTGTGCCTCTGAGTCACCCTGCTGCAGCGGCTGTGAGCCCTGGGGCAGCTTGGCCTGTGTGGGCTGGGGAGTGGGCATGACTGGGTGTGGCAGGCTGGCTCAGTGGTACAGCAGTCACAATGTCAGGACTTTTTGTCATCCCCTTTACAGATGAGGAAATATGCTCAGGAAGGCCACGTGACTCACACAGCCGGCGCCGGGTCATCTGGGAGCAAGGCTTCCTTACCCCCAGGCTGTTCTGTGTCCCACCACCCCATGTCCTAAGACAAGTCCAGCGGCAGCGGTCATGCCGGGCGACTTCAGCAGTCAGGGCTGGTGTGGGACCAGGAGGCAGGGCCCAGAAGCAGCCCGAGACCCTATGCCCAAGGATCGGTGCGAGTGGGCCTGATGTGGGCCCAGGGTCAGGACCCATGGGGGCTCAGTCCAGCAGGGGGTCCAGCCAGCTGCACTGATCAGATCAGGCCAGAGCCAGTGCCAGGGTTCTGGACATTTTCTCGGCAAGAGTTCAGGCAGGTCATGGAGTGAGGCATAGGAACAACGGGTGTCAAGAACCAAGAAGAGAGTCAGAGCTCAACTAGGGGAGCAAGAGAGCAGGGTGGGTGAGGACTTAGGAGTTTAGGAAGATCAGGTCTGATTGTTCTGTGCCACTTAGGAGCTGAGTGACCTTGGAGAAGTTACCTAACCTCTCTGAGCCCCACTGTTCTCATCTACAAAAGGGGCAATCATGCAGGTTAAAGCACTCGTCATAGGGTAGTACTGGGCAGGCGTCTGGGCTGCTGTGGACAGGCTGCCCTGGACCCTGCCTCCACCTGCTGGAGGGGCTGAAATTCCTTCTGGGATCCCCCTGGGGTCTAAGCTGGAGTTGGAACTAGACCGACCTCCGTCAGTCGGGGGAGGGCAGCAGTGATTCTGTCATGGGCAAAACAGGTACCGACAATGCCACCAAGGAAGTGATGATGGAAAAACAGATACTAGATCTTTTCACTCAGCCCACAAAGTTGAGATAGCACTGGGCCTTCAGTTAAAGTCCACTGCAATAAAACCTTTCTCTTTTACTTGGAGTTCTCTATAAAAGCATGACATGGCCTCAGAAGCCCGGGTCCTGCAGGGACCTCCTCCTACGTCACATCCAAGCCGATTAGGATGCCCTGAATCTTCTCTGGGGAGCACTGGGTTAAAGCTGGCAGAGTGAAGGGTCATTGCCAATAATACCCGCCCCTGGCTCAAGTCCCATCACATGCCCATTCACATAGGAACTGGCATTTTCTTTAGAAGTGCCTGTCACTCACTAGTGCAAGGGACAACTGACTTGGCTGCCTCTGTCTCTGTGGAATAAAAAGAGGAAAGTGAAACTGTGTATGGTCTGGAAATATACAAGGGCAGGCACTAAAAACTGCCGCTGGAATTGAATCCAGAGTAGACAAAGGCAACTTCACAGAGATGTCCCCCACACCCCGCCCACTTCTCTCACTGGAAAGTCCTCTTCTCTTTAGCAGTTTTGTTCACTCCCCAGAACACGTGAGCTAGTTCCACGAGCCTGCCTGGGTCACATGAGACTTGAGACCCACAGCAGCCAAGCCCCAGGAGCGGCTATGACAGTACCTAGGGGACAAGGACACCTGAGCTCCACCTCCTGCCCTCTGCCTGGAGATGTATTTTGATTTTCCTTCCTCACTCAAAGCGCTCCCCTTCAACAGGGCATGCGAGACCCCTACTGCTCCTTCTTTGTTAGCCCCAGGGTGGTCCATGTGTCTGAGCTCAGACACGGCTGCTTTGCTTTAATGCAGATGCACTGCCCATGTGGAGAGCACCTGAGGTGGAAATAAGTCACTAGCCAGACGAATGTCCCAAGTGATCAACGGCATTCAAGCTGGTGAAAATTTTAGGGGGGAGGTTTCAGGCTCCTGCAAGGGGAGGGGAGAGGGAAGGGTTTATTTTAAAATGCTTTTTAATATATTTTTTAGGTGTCAGGTTTCAAGGGTGTCCTCTTTAATTCTTGGGCCCAAGAAGAGGGTGTGTGCACCAGCCTGAGATAGTGGGGAACGTAAGCTGCCGCCCCAGGTGGACGGCTGACTGCACCCCGGTCTGCTCGGCTGTCTGCGGGACATCACAGAGCCGGGGCACTTCGGAGGAGCGGGTTCATTTATGGCTCTAGGGTTGCTGCTTCTTGGGGACGTGCTCTGTTCTGTCTGCAAGACTCTTGAGCAAGAACTCCTGGTCTGACCTAGTTCCGTTCTCTCTCTGATTCCCAAGCCAGCCTGCTCCCCCAAGGAACAGCCTGGTGTGCGGAGGCCTTCCAGGACAGAAAACCGCCTGGATGACTGCTCACGGCAGGTGATCCCACACGTGGTGGGGCCACAGAGCCCGAGGGTCACCTTTGGAAACAACAGCTTCAAAACAGACAATTGCTCAGGACGAAGCAGCACTCTGGTGACCGAAGCTTCAGAGCACACTGTCCTTAATAACAAATAAATCTATGAAAGTGGAGCGGCTGGCGGCCCCACTCCAGATGAGGCCCTCAGCCACATACCTTCTGCTCCTCCACCCACTCTCCATCATCTGCGCCCGCTCCTTGGCAGTGGTCCAGGCCACAGGGCCTGGGAGGGGATTGAAGGGGACAGAAGGGAGAGGAAATTCACCTCAGATAGGTCACAGCAGGTTGGATGAACCCCCTCCTTGGGGTCCTACACTCACTCTTCAAATACCCTCAAATTATCCATTTTGAGTATTCTTTCCTGCCAAGACCCTAATACAGACACTTCATTAAATGCCCAGGTATTTACTATGCCCTTGGACCAGTGACCGTGTGGTAAGTAAACAGCAAGTTAAAAGACGCAGCCCTGACCCAGGCCGCAGACCACTTTAAACATCCCTATCTGAAAATCCAGGCCTGACATGCTCGGTCTCCGGTACAGGGAGGCCCTCCAGAGCCCAGGCTGCAGGAATTAGAGTTTCCTGGAAGACCTGTCTCTCTGGTGCTCCAGTCTGGTTGGTGGGTGCCCTCTTGCCCACGGAAGGAAGGGTCTGCACAAGCTTGGGTCCTGGCCCTGACGACTGGCCATCCCATGGGGACTTCTTTTCCGGGGGACCCTCTGGTTAGGGAGAGCTGAGGATTCTCACAGCCTGCTGTGGCTGGAAGGAGCAAGGCTGGGTTTGGCACTTTCCTGAGCCAAACACTGGCAGCACAGCCCCCAAGAGGCTGTAAAGAAAAGTGGGACACAGCCGTCAGCTAGGACGGTGAGACCCCCTTTGTGCCTGTGTAACTGTGTCCAGATGTCTCTTGGTCTTCTTCAAAAGTCTCAGGAGTTTTCTGTCGAAGTGTCTGGAATGTCTCTGCCTGGCACGGAGACAGTACCTGTCCCCAGCTCCCTGGGGAGATGAAGCCTGGGTGTGCTTGGCTCTCTGCACTGAGGCCAACTCCAGACCTCTCCGCATGTCACCTGAGCCCTCCCGGCAGGTCCTGCCCCTCTCGCTGACCTTGCACCAACTCTCTTGCACTGACCCCTGCTAGATGAGATGCACAAGCAAGGCAGAGCAGGCCGAGCCGAGCGCCAAGCCCAAGTACAAGTAAAAGGACATCACCACCCCCGTGGCCTCGGCCAGCTCCCTGGACACAATCTTAGGCCCGTAGATGAGGGCCAGGGTGCTGAGGTAGCCGTTGCTGAGCCCCAGCAGGGAGCTGAACAGCACTGGGTAGATGTCGGACGGGAAGACCACCGCCTGCAGGTGGACACGGGGCTGGAAGTTGCAGAACATGAAGAGGGGGATGAGGCCGGTCCGGAGCAGCACCAGCACAGGGAGCACCTTACTTCTGGGCCCTGGCACCTGGATCCAGGCTGTGATCTGCCGGCCACACAGGTCAGCAAAGTTGAACAGGAGGAAAGCGGTGACGGGGATGAAGAAGGTGGTGGTCCACAGCGAGCCCGAGTCCTTGCTGAGGGACTCGATGTTGGTGGAGATGGCAGGGAAGATGGCGCTGGTGACGAAGAAGAGGTAGGCGACACAGAAGCCCAGGCCTGCGGTCCTCTTTAGGATGGGGCGGAGGGGCGGTGTGGGGGAGGAGCTGGATCTGGGAGCCCCCAAAGGTGCATTGAGGGAGCCCTGAAATGGAGGGTCTTCACCAGAAAACACGTGGGGCGGCCACACAGGCCTCAGGTAGTACCTGCAGGGAGAGAGGCCGGCGGTCAGAGGGCCCAGGAGGGTTTCTAGGGATGGTGGGGGAACCTTTAGGCCCAGCATAGAGAGCCCAGCCCCTGATGGCCTGCAGCCCCAGAAGGCTCTCAGATGATACACGTGCTGCAGGGTGGCCGGGGTGAGCTGGCACAGCCCCTGACCCGCCTGTCCTGGTATTGCCCAAGAGGCTGGGCTCCACCCAGCCCGTCGCTCTGCGGTGGTGGCCATACGCCGAGAGGGGTCAGAGGAAACCGTGATGGCATGGCGAGCCTGGGCTTCAATCTCAGCTCGCTTGCTTTTTGTTTTGTTCTGGGGGAGAAGGGGTGGACATAAAATAGCATTTAAAAATATACATTTTTAAAATTATATAAGTAATACATGCTTGATGCAATGAACTCAAATAACACTGAAGAGAAATGATGTAGCAGAAAGAGAGCTGTCCCCTCTGGTCTCTCCTCAGAGGGGCTGATCGTCAAAAACCTGGTGTTCCAGCGTGCACAGACCCGGCACCCCCCACGGTTATGTCCTTAAGCAAAAGCAGCATCAAACATACCTATTGTAAAACTTTCTGCCACAGCATAATTCCTAGATATATAAATACTATATAAACACGTCACATAACTGCACAAACCCATTCAGAGCTAGTATACGTAAAGGGATACATGTAGTTGCCCAAAGAACATGGCATGGCCATCCTTTCACTCGGGACCCAGGGCTCCCCGTCTCTGCTGCACTGCCGCCGAGTGTTTTACTGAAGGAGCACACGCCTCGACGGCTCCCCTCCTGGTGGACCTGCAGGTCTCTCCAGTTCGTCTCTGCTACGAACAAAGGCGCGGTGAATACCCCAACACAGAGACCCTTGCATGCACGTAGTAGTATTTCAGTGGGACGGATTCCTAGGAGACTGACTAAGGGACCAAAAGGTTTGTACCTTTGGCCCTGGCTGATGTGGCTCAGTTGTTTGGAGTGTCATCCTGTAAACCGGAAGGTCATGGGTTCAAGTCCCAGTCAGGGAACACGCCTGGGTTGCAAGTTTGGTCCCCGTTCAGGGTGTGTATGAGAGGCAACCGATAGATGTTTCTTTCTTTCTCTCTCTCTCCCTCCTTTCCTCTCCCTCTAAAATCAGCAAGTGTGTCCTCGGGTGAGGATTTATTTATTTATTTGTTTATTTTTAGACAGAGGAGGAGGGAGAGAGAGAGCGAGAGAAACATCAATGTGTGGTTGCCCCTCACATGCCCCCGACTTGGGACCTGGCCCACAACCCAGGCATGTGCCCTAGACAGGGAATCGGACTGGTGACTCTTTGGTTCGCAGGCCAGTGCTCAATCCACTGAGCCACATGGGCCGGGGCTGAGGAATTTTTTTTTTTTAAAAGGTTGTACCTTTAAAATTTTGATTGATATTGATGACTTGCTCTCCAAACAGGTAGGACTAATATATCTCTACTCTGTTTGACCCACCCACCCTATCCTTTTAACCTCTAAAAGAGCACCTATTTATTTCTTTTGAAAAGCTGACAACAATTTATAATCGCTGTTAGTTTACTGGCTTATCTTCTGTCTCCTTTAATAGAAGACAGCTCCTGAGGGCAAGAACCACATTTGGCTCATTCCAGCTAAATCTCCAGGCACAGAATAGCCTTCAAAACATAATTTTTGAAAGAACCGATAAGCCTATAAAAATGTCTTTTCCTCATGTCCTCAATACTGAGTATTATCAATCTTTTCAATTTCTGCCACTCTGATCAAAGGAAAGGCATGGGTCACATTGTCTTACTGTGTGACCTTGTCTGAGTCACTGAACCTCTCTGGGCCTCAGGTGCCTGAAAACCAGAAGACATGGGCTAAATGTATTAAGATACCTCAAAGAGAAGGCTTGGTATGGGGGTGGGAGAACAGCACTTGGTGATGGCTGGGTTCTGACTTCAGTCCCTCTTTACCTCCCCACGTGAGCTTAGGCCAGGTCTTCTGCTTCTTGGGCCTCAGTTTCCTCCTCTGTAAGATGAGGGGTTCTGCAGCCATGAGCTTTTGAGACCCCTGTCAGTCCCCGCCTCCTAACAGCCTATAGGTAACAAGTGAGTTGGTGGGAGGATCCCTCCCCAGAACCACATTTGCACGTGATGCTGAGCAGGGCACTTTGGACTTGAACCCTGCTGTGTTTCACAATCACTCTTAGGGAAAGAAATATTCTTACTTCTCCCTCCACTCAGTGGCAGGCCCTTGCCTTAAGCCTGCTCTGAGGAAGCTCCCTACCAAGTTCCTCTAGTTGAAGCTCTTCCTCATGAGTTCTTCCAAATCTGTCTCCTCTCACCCCATCAAGGTCACCAGCCCCCAGCACTGCATGAGGCCCAGTTCCCAATTCCTTCTGGGTGGGGTGGGCTGCCCAGCCCTCCTGGTACAACACCTGTGGGCTCCCTTTTTTCTTTTAATCCTCACCTAAGGATATTATCATTGATTTTAAGGCGGGGGGGGAGGTGGGAGAGAGATAGACAGACAGACATCAATGTGAGAGAAACATCGACTGGTTGCCTACTGTACACACCCAACTGGGGATTGAACCCTCAACCTTTTGGTGTATGGGACAATGCTCCAACGATCCCTTTTAAGGAAGACTTAGTCTGCATAGCCCCAGGAGCACAGCTCCCCCTAAAGCTCCATCCTTGGCTCACTTGCTATAAAACCGAAAGTCTTGGCCAAAGTGTTAATCAGCAAAGAAACAGAAGCTTCCATGGGACAGTACAGCTCTGGGTGTTCGCTCTCTTCCATGCTCAGCTGGGAAGGATCTGGGCCTGTTCAGGTGAGACTGAAATCCAGGGTGACCAACTGTTCCAGTTTGCCTGAGGCTGTCCTGGTTTCAGCACTGAAAGCCCCTCATCCTAAGAGCACCTTCGGCCCCACTGCAAACAGACCCATGCAAACCACTCTGAAAACAGGATGGTGACCAGCAGAAGGTGTGGCGGGAACCTCCTGCCTTCCATTCAGTCAGTGACTCAAAATGATTTCATCAGCAGTGACAAGGTGCCAGGTAGTGTACGGGGTGCTGGGGGGGACAGTGAGCCAGTCAGAAGCCAGGATTCACAGGGACATCATCGTGAAGCACAACTGGGCAATTTCTGACAGCGGCCTTGAAGGGGCAGAGGAGGGGATGGGCAAGCTCCTGGGTCTGTAGCCGCCTGGGGGTCACATTTTCAAGTTGCTCAGGCCCCTTTTATCTTCCTGGGGCCACTGAGGCCAGCCTGGGTTATAACAATCCTCAAACTGGGAGAGCAACCTGCCCTGGTAGAACCCCCCTGGGGTTCTGGTGGTTAGCAAGGTAGACTCTCTCACAGGGACAGGAGGAATGGATGATGAGGACAGACCCTCGAAGTCACAAGCCAGAGAGCTACGACATGATGTGGTGGGAATCGTCCAGCTCTAGAAACGGCTCCGGGTTCAAATCCCTGCCTGCAGCTCACCAGGTGAGCAACCTGAGCATGTCTGTTAACCCTCCAAAGCCTCAGTTTCCTCGTCCGTAAAGTGGAAAAACACAGTAACAACGGCACATGATCTTCATGTGTAACAAACAAAGGAAAGGTATGCGTGAGCGGCCTGGTCTCAGGCCACCCCGCAAAGTAGGGTCCCTGTGGCCAAGGGCAGAGCCAGGACCCGAGCTCTTCCCGGCTCTGCTGGCTGCACACCGTGGGACCAAGGTCGGTCACCTGGCCTTCTCTTCAGTTTCTCCACCTGGGAAATGGGGGAACAATTCCTGCCTTTCCTACATCAAAGAAGACAATGGATCTGAAAACGTACTGAAAAAAACACCACCAGAAAAAGTCAGGAGTTGTTTCAAAAGACAGCAGGAAGCAAGCAAGAAAAAAAAATGACAGCGACAAAGCAAGAGAGAAACGAAGGCGGGAAGAGAGGCCCTGTGGGCGGAGGGAGGCCCCGGGAGAGGAGACGCGGTTAAAAACGCAGGCTTGTGGCTGGGTCTGCATTCCGGTGTGCTGCCAACAGCCGAGCAGCGAGCCTCAGGCAGGTCATCCAGCCTCTCCGTGCCAGGCTTTCTCGTACGTGGATGGTACCCACCACGATAAACCGTAATGCTGCATTCTACGAGGAACGGGTGTGAGCACTGAGTGAGACGAGCCGCCAGACCAAGCCCACACCGTGCTGGCGCAGCGGAGGGGTCAGTGAACGGAGCTCTCGTTCACCGGTCTGACTCCTCAGTCCCCCGCCTGCCCTCCCAGTCTGGAAACGTGCGACCACTCCCATCCCTTGGCCGGCTCATTTACTGAGCAGCTACTACGAGGCCAGCACAGCTGGAAGCACCAGGACACGGCAGTGAGCAGACCTACACACTTCCTGCCCGTGGGGAGCTCACACTCCAGCCGGGCGATGGGCGATAAACAAGGGAACAAACATGCCACCTAATCAGATGGCAATGCCAGGAAATAATAAACAGACACAACCACAGAGAAGAAGAAGGAACTGAGGGAGGGAGAGGCAGGCCCCACCTGGCATACTCCAGCCGCGGCAGCAGCAGGTAGAGCCCAAGGCAGAGGCCGAGGAAGACATCCGCCGTCAGGAAGAAGGCCAGGGTGCTCTTTGTCACATCATTGGACAGTGCCAGGTCCACCAGGGAGGCCACGGCACTGACGGTGCCGCCCATGGCTCCTCCTGCAGAGAGCACAGGACACCAAGAAAAGGTGAGGGCTCTGTCTTGCCCGCATCTCAGGTCTGCCCCTCTCTTGAGGTTAACAGAGCCGAAAGCAAGTTTCTCCCTTGTGAGGAGCTCGCTGCCGCTCTGGGGTACGGCCCGGGCAGGCAGGGAGGGCTGCTGCAGCCCCGAGGCCGAGTCCGGCCGGGCGGCGGTTCTCACGGCCCTGCCCTGGCCCTGGCCTCTCTCTCCAGCTTGTAAGAGGCTGCTGTCTGAGGTGGCAAGTGGCCTCCGGGGTTCTGCCTGTTTTCTGGTTTCACCTCCGACCCTTGACCCTCCACCTCTCCTCATTGCCCAGCTGCTGAGGTCAGACATTTTAGATTCAGGGCAGGATATCCTAGAGACCTCTTCGCCTCACACCGTCACCCACTGCACTGGGGAGGGGGCTCAGGGCGGCCCAGCACCGGCTCTGCAGTGGCCTCCAATCCCAGCCCACCCGTCAGGGCAGTCCTCACTGGTTAAAGGCCCCGCACTGCCCACCGTGCACGCGCAGAGCTTGCCTCGTGCCCCAGGCAGCCGTGGCCCCGTGCGTGCGTGAACACCTGGGTGCATGCACACACACCCTTACTCGCACACTTTATCACACGTACACACACACACACTATCATATGCATACTCCCACGCATACAGAGTAACACACATTCCCAGTCATGTATATACTCACAGACACTGTCACACTCTTACACACGCACACTCCCACTTACTCTCACGCAACTGCTCCGCCACCAGAATGCTCTGTCTTGCCAGGCTTCGACCTGGGATACGTGTGGCTGCATGGCACCCCGCCTTTCACTACTGCCTAACAGAGGAGACAGCAGACCCGAGTGGACCCAGGGGTCCAGGACCCAAACTGTTGTATGTCTGACCCTTGACTCTGCCCCTTGCTCATTGTGACCTGGGTGCTAACGTGACACCCTGGAGCCACAGCCTGCTCCTCTGTCACATGGGGGTAACAGCACCTGCCTTACCTGGCTGCTCTGTGGACCGAATGAGAGGGTGCTCGGAAAGGGCCTGGCACAAAGCAGACTTTCAACAAGTGCTGGTCACCCCCTTTGCCACAACCACGCAGCTGTTTTGGGGAGAAGGAAGTGTCCTTTTCTGCTGAACCCTCCCAACTGTGGGTGACCAAGTTCTGCTGGCCCAGAGCCAGTGGTCAGCTGACTGATTATTTATCCCTCCCGGCCTCTGTTTATTTGCCTGGAGAAGGTGCCAATACTCGTCCTGTCGTCCCGTGAGACCGTGGTGAGGGGGAAGAGGAGCACGGAACAGAAAAAGCACTGGACACAGACAGCCAGGAGCATCAGCACAGCAAGTGCCTGGTGACTCAGTTGGACTGACTGCTGAATGAATGAATTTCGATTCTCAAAGAAGCAAGGAGCGCTGACTGCAGACAGCAAACAGCAAACTGCTCCGTGTGGGCAGAAAGTACTGTGTCCTTTCATTGGGCAGCTCGGACCCAGCACCACGCTGCACCGGCTGCTGCCCGGAAGAGGACTGGGGGAGGCACGGCAGCTCTGGCCCTCGTCCCCCATACTGCCCATTGTCGCTGCCTCACCCGCACTCTGCCTGGCATCTCTGCAGCTCTGCAGAGAGCAGCCCATGGCACTGGTGGATGATCCCAACCTTCTCAAAAGGAGCTCTATTAGCCACAGGCTTGGATTTGAAGGAAGGCAAAGAAATAAAAGTTAGCATAGTGGTCAAGAGCACAGACTCGAGAACCAGAACATCTGGGTCCAATCCTGGCTCTACTCTGGCTGTGTGATCCTCAGTGAGTCACTTCACTTCTCTGTGCCCCCGTCTCCTCGTCTCTAAAATGGGGATGTTAATAAGACCCACCTCTGAGGGCTGTTATGAAGATTAAAGGATCACTACATGTGAAGTGCTCAGAGGAGCACCTGGCGCAGGGAAGGACCATACAAATCCTCTCAGATGCTCAGTTAGGTGTCTGGCTATTTCTGTCCTTCCTACATCAAAGCAGCAACAGGGTACACCCTTTGCCAAGAGGCTGCCAACTTCTGAGAAGCTGTAATCCGCACCTCGGCGTTTTGTAAGAACTGGGGTTAAACTCGGTAAGACATTCGCCGCCTGCCCGAGGAAGAGATCTAACATCACTGCCTATTGATTTTCCTCTCTCTTCAGAATTCGCAATATTATCATCAACAACAAACCAGGCCTTGGGGAGCTCATCCTTCATGCCTCCCCACTTTTATCTCATCAGTTATGGAAATATATGCAAATAGGGGGGTTAAAAAAACATCAGTACAAAACGAATGAATTGTTTTTCAGATGCCAACAGGGGCAGAATTCATGGATGGGCTCTTCTGGACGAAAAACACGGGCTGCTGAGGCGGCTCTGGGGCCTCTGGGAGAGTGGACACCTGGGACTCTCCAGGGTGGCAGGTGCCCCATGGGGCTGCACGTGGCAATGACAGTAGCCCAGGGTAATTAAGATGGAAGTCTGAGTACTGGATTTTAACACTTTCAAAAGTGGACTTTCTGAACAGTTCAGGGAGTGTCCCCCTTCTCTAGAAGGTTCGCAGGTGGCCAGATGAACTTGAAAGACCCCTTGCCAACGGAAATGGGTGTGTTTGGTCACCGGCCCCTGACAGGTAATGAACAAGGCTGACATTGTACTGAAAAACATATCTCCTGGCAGGATGGAGGGAGATGAGGGTACAAGAGCTTCTCTCTGAGACGGGGTGACCAAAGGGATTCAAGCCAGCACGTGGTGGCCACTGCCTTCAGCCTAGACATGCCCTTCTCGAGGCATTGCTAGGGATATACTGACTATACCCCAGAAACTTAGCCATGGGTCCATTCTTATTTTCTTTTAGGCCCAAGGGTTTCCCAGGATAGAGCTAGAAGTCGAATCCTGCATCAAAAATGGCAAATAGGTCTGAGGCACATCTAACTCTGCTCTGTTGATAGTAGCTGTCTCCAGTGCTGCGTTGAGAAGGATTTAGAGACCCAGAAGGAAAGACACAGACCTATTAGTGATGCTGAGCACTAGCATGGGAGTGGGAAGGGGACATGCACTTGTCAAGGTGTCTGTCATGCCTGCCACACACTACCTGGCACTGTTCATCATGGGCACACAGTACATTCTTTGTCAAATTCTTCTTAAGTGAGCGAATGCTCACAGCACTCCGTCACACGACAGGGATGTGTGGTGACACCGAGCAGAGCAGCTGAGGCCCCCTCTTGCTTTAAGGGGTGCTGGTCCCTTGAGAATACACAGGTTCTTACTGACCCAGCTCCTTTTTATCTTGTTGGACCATCTTGGTGGGAGAACAGAACTGCTAAGGGCTAAACCACGGGCCCAGGATCAGCACCAACATTTCAGCTAAAGGGCTTGGCCCAAGTCACGCACCAGCACCCCTGCAGAGTGCCGAAGTTCAGGGCCACAGGAGTTTATTCGCTAGGCTGGCAGCTCCTGAGAGGCTGAGTCTTGCTCGTCTTTGAATTCCCGGCACATAGCAGGTCTTCTATAAAATCAGAAGGAGGAAAAGACAGATGGAAGGGAGAAAGGAAGGAAAAGGAAGCGGGGAAGGGTAAGAATAGAAAAATAAAGAGAAGGGGGACGGGGAGGGAAAGGGGGAGAGGAGAGGAAGAAAGAAAGGAACGCCACTTCAGGAAATGTGCTTGGGGGACAGACTGTGTTTTCCAAAGGGTGGTTGCAACTCTGCCCTGCCTCCCACTCACTCCTGACAGTGTAATTTTCACTAGACTCAGCTCCCACTGACACTGCATGGGTCTGTGTTCTCTTCTCTGAAGTCCCGATGGGCTTATGGCTGTGGTGGAAGTGACCCTACATGGTAAGTCATAAAGGAAACGACACTCTGCCTGGGTCTCTTGGGATCCTCACTCTCCCAACCCAGACCACACCACAGGGAAGCCTGGACAGCCATGGTGGGGTCCAGGTGGAGAGACACCCTGGCCCCAGACCCAGCCCTGGCTGAACGTCCCGCCAATGGTCAGCACCATCGCGCCGGCCAGGCGAGCGTGCCGTCTGGGAAGGGGACTCCCCAGCCCCCGTCGAACTATCTCAGTCGATGCCTCACGGAGCAGAGGAGAGCTGTCCCCACCAACTCCTGCCCGAATCGCAGATGTGTGAGCAAAAGAGACAACTGTTGTTTTTCTAAGCCACTAAGTTCTGGGGTGCTTCGTTACACAATAAGAATCCGAAAACACACCTACCACTCATTTCCTTTCCTGGAAGGGCGGTCACACGCTCACCTTGGGCTCCGTCATGTGTCACCAGGAGGACTCAACTGGTCAGCCGTGTGGACCCCGGCTCTCACCTGATATCAGCGCCTGGGAATTCCTCATTGGGAAGGAGCCAGTCATGCCGAAGACACTGCTGTTGAAGATGGTGGAGGAGCCACTGAGGATGGCCATGCAGGCGATGGTGACAGCAAAGAAGCTGTGGGTCCAGGAGGAGGTGTCCACCTTCACCAGCACGGTCATCACCACGAAGATGGCCAGCATGACAGTGAGCGAGGCCAGCACACGGACGTGAATCGGAACTCTGGGGGAGGATGCCAGAAGAGGTTAGAAAACCCCTGGGGGCTGCATGCCAGGTGCGGTTGGTGCACCAGGAAGCAGAAGAGCTCGGGGACTGAGACTGCCCACCTGCAGCGGGAGGCCTGGGTCTGAACCCCTCCCTTTCCAGCTCACTAGCTGTGTGGCCTTGGGCAAGTGGCTCAATCACTCTGACTTCTGTTTCTGGACAACGGGGAGAGTGGGTCTACCTGCAGGAGTGGTTGTGAGGGTCTCTGCGGGGGCGTGTCAGAGTGCAGAGAGCAGGCCTGGCTCAGGGAGACGCTCAGCAGACACTGCTTCCTCTGGTCTCGCTGTGAGGTTCAGGACAGAACACGAGGACTCTCGAGGCCGGCCCCAGCTCCCTCTGCCACACGGCTGAGCTCCTGCTGGCTTTGTCTAGTGTTTAACAGAGCGACCCCCCACTGGCTTCCATCCCACAAAACTTAGAAGTGTGGAGAGAAAGAAGAAAAACCACCATCACCATCACTGTCATCATAGCTGACACTCAGTACTGAACTTGTGCTAGGTACTCTCCTAAGTGTTTTCTACGTGCTAACGTACCGAACTTGCGTACCAGCTCTATAGATAGGTATTCTCACCTATCCCACAGGTACAGAGGAGAAAACAGGTCAGAGAAGCTAAGGAACTTGCTCAAGATCATTTGGCTGCAAACCCAGGAGGTCTGGCTACAGACTGTGCTCTCAGAATGACACTCTAGTGCCTCCCCTGGAACAAAGGAAATAAAAAGGTCCAGACAAGTGGCCAGGGCAGAAGGCTTCTCCTATGACGGTCTCCATTGTCAAGGGCAGCAGCTCATGCTAAGCTTGTGTGGTTCGGGACTAGCCTCTTGCCCCATCTCCCACCTCAAATGTAAGCCCCACACTCCTCCCGGGCCCAGCCTGCCCAGATGCTGCCCTTCAGCGAGAAGCAGGAGAGGCTGACGCTCAGAGAAACCGCATTTTTATTCCAGGGAGAGAGAACATCACCTAAAGAGGCTTTTTAATTCATCAGATTAGACTAAGCTTTAAACCGGATTGGAAGTAAAGTTAATTTTCCCTCTAACCAGTGGGCGAGGACTGGGAGAAAAGCCAGATTAGTTATACATGACTTTTTTTTTTTTGATAAAAAAGAAATACTTGAAAGGTAGGGGAAAAATATGTACATAAATAGGTGTGAAATGATGAACATGGAAAGCAAGAGAGGATTTTTTTCAAAGTACTTTTGTGGCCCCAGGCTAACTTGAGTTTCCTTCTGATTCAGCTGAAGGGAGCAGGCACTGCCTCTGCTTTGTAAAGGGCAGAAGGAAGCCCGAGGAAGTGAGGGGTGCATGGTTCAAAGTCGTGGGGTAAGTCTGTGGGGAGCTGGGACTAGAACCCAGGTCTGCAGAGCCCCAGCTCCAGCAGAGCCCGGAGCCAGGCCTTACTTTAACTTTCCAGGTAAAGAATGAGAAATTTTTGGGTCTCTATTGTCACCAAGAATGCCAACAAACACAAAGAGGCACATCAGGGTTTTCAGCTGGGGAGCTGCGCGTTCAGGGTGCCCTGCCCATGTGCCCTCCCTCTTACTAGGAAGCAGGCTGCAAGTGACAGGTAATTAACACCTCCTAAGAGGAAACTTCCACCAATGCCCAGGAAGTGGGTGCATAAACACCCCCATTGCCTACTGTCCCCAAACACACACTAGCTCCCAGAGTTTCCCTGGCAGGTCAAGCTTTGTCACCCTCTGGGGGAGCTGGGTTAACGGGGTGTTCTTCACTGACTGCCTTCCCTGCCTGGTCTCCCTTCCCCACACTTCTACCTTCACCTCCCAAATCAACTACTTTTAAGTAAAATCCTCGTTTCAGGGTCTGTTTCTGGGGAACCCCACACTAAGACACATCTTCCCAGGCCTGGGCAGGAGCTGGTGGGCAGCAGCTGGTGGGCAGCCAGGTGGAACGCCTGCACGCACCCCCAGGGGCCCTGGAGCCTACCAGTCAGGCCTCACCTCGGATACTCATGGAGATTCTACACACCCGCCCCTCCCACCCAGTGCCCCCACCCTTTCCCGGCAGCTGGACCTGCCCTGTCTACCCCCCAAATAAGAGCCAGCAGTGGCACAGATCCTGAGTCAGGAGACTGGAGCCCTGCCCAGCTCTGCCACCTACTCATTGTGTAACCCCCCCCCTCCCAGCCAACAGTCAACCATTCTGGGCCTCAGTGTCCTCATCTCAAAAAAGAAGAGGCTAGATAACATTCAGGTCCCTTCCAGCTGATGATCCTAAATCTGAAGAAATTCAAGTGGAAAGAGAGGCTGGGGACAAATGCCTGAAGGATTTAACAGTTCCTTGGAGCAAAAAGCAGGAATACAACAGACTGAGATGTGAGGAGCTACATGAGCACAGGGCCTGTGGAGGCTGCCACCCCCAGGGCTGGCACGGGGCCTGGCAGGCATCTGGTAAACACCTGTTGGATACACAAATTGACACGCAAGGGTATCAGCAGTAAGGGGCAGCTTTCACACTGGGCCTGAACCTCCCATCGCTCTGCCTCTTGGCCCCTCAGCCTGGCAGGGAGACAGCTGTGAGCACCTGCAGCGCGGCCAGCCAGGCTTGGGAATAGCTTCTGCCTTTAAACACCTCCTCACAGACGCTGCAGTGATGCTCCATCTCAGGAGTCCCGCTGACCTCACAGGAGCTTTCCTGTGCTTGTCACCACTTGAACAGGACGGTTACTTTGGAGAGAGCTGAGGTACTTCTCACCCAGCACCCAAGGGTGGGGAGCAGGGGGAAGAGTGAGGGATGAAGAGGTCAATGCCACATATATTTAAAAAGCAATGCAAGCCACCTTTGCCTCTGCCTCTCCCTAAGTCCCCTCACCTGCACAGGTCTCTTCCTGGCCTGCTAATTACCAGCTACCTAACCCACTTTCCTCCAAGCCTCATCCACAAGCCCCAGGCCCTCGGGGATCTCGCCTGGGGCTATGTGCAGTGCTCATAAAGCTGTAAGACATGTGCTTGCTTGCTCAAGCCTGCCCCACATGCAGTAACGGGAGCTCACCGGCTTCTCTGTTTCTTCCACCCCAGGCAGGGGAAGTGGTCCAGGGGGTGACGCTGTTGGGATTTTAGGGAAAGTCTTGACAACTGTCCGTGGTATGTGTGTGGGGTGGGGGGGAGGGTTCTGCTCTGGGACAGCAGGAAGGCCTTAGGAAGGCCAGCAGGCGACATGACTGCTCCAGCCCCTGGACCCTGGGGCAGGTCTTGGTGACATGACATCCTTGGAGAGAATGGCCAGCTGTACCCAGGCTACCAGCTCCCCACCACCCCTGTCTTGTGAGGGCTCAGGACCCCAGGGAACTGATTTCTTCATAAGTCTCCTAAATGTAAATCCTCCTCATAAGTATTTATGATGCTGCACGTTAAACATAATAAAACACTTGGCGATTATGGATGAGCCGGTCAGAGGCAGCCAGGGTTCTCCAGGAGGCGAGAAAAGGAGACATTTCAATCTCACACACTAAATCAAAAACAGCTTAGCCTCAAACCATCTCCCCAGGGGCCTGGGAGCACTTCCCACAATGCCTCACTCCTCTCCTGCAGCCAGGGGAGGGCAAGGGCAGGCCCCCGGCAGGCTGGACGCTTCTGGAGGGCACCTGAAAGGCTGAGCCCTCAGAGCCAGCCTTCTGCCCAAGCTGTGGGCAGCTGCCTGGGTAGCCCAGGGTCCCCAGTGCGGACAGACCCAGCCTTCCTAGCCACTTCCTTCCTTCCAGTAGCCTGAAGCCAGAAAACCCGGGCAACTAGAAGGCAGGGGACCCAGAGGTTCCAAGCACAGACACGAGGGAGAAGGGTCCCAGTTCCAATCCTGGCTCCACCCTACCGGCCATGGGACCTTGGTGAGCCTGTTTTCCCACCTGTAAAACAAGGGGACAAGTTTCCTGTTCTGGATCAAAGGAGGATCAAAGGATCAAAGGAGGGAATGTCACTAAAGGACACCAGTGCTCAGAAGTGCTCATTGCTCTTATTAGAGACTGCTCTCCCGGGGCCCTAGGGTGGACCTCCCGGTGACTGCTGACCCTAGTCCTAGGGTGGCTCCCTCCCGACCTTCCGGACTTCCCAACCCCAGAGGAGGCAGTGCCAGGTAAGACGCCAGGTCAGGCCACTCCTCACTGGCCCTGTGGTCGTGCGCACACCTCCTGACCTCCACTTGCAAAATCGGTAAGTCACAGCCTCCCTCCTGGGTCGCTGTGCACCCTCAGTGACATAACAAGGGGATCTCCAGGCACCGCCCCCTCGTTAGAGTTCAGACAGTGACTCCAGACCAAGCAGGGGACAGGCACTCGCACTGATGTCAGCCTGGGTGGGCCCAGCTGGACAAACCCGTCCCCAGGCCAGCCGAGCGAGTGGGCAGACAGGACCATGAGAGAGGCCTGGAGAGGAGAGAGGGGAGTGGGAAGCCGAGGGACGCCCCACGTGGGTCTGTCTCATCTTCCTTGTCCTCTCCCCCCCTTCCTTTCCTCATGCCTTCTCTTTCGAGTCACTGCCCAGGACCCAGCTCTGCCCTCCGGCGGCTGGCAGTACTGAGGGAGCCCCTGGCTCTGCTCCTAGCTCCATTCCTCCACCTCCTCCAGGGCTGGGGTCTCTGGAGGCTGCACCCCCACCTGCTAGGGCACCGAATGTAGCACCCTGTGCCGGGACAAGGCGTGAGGAGGTAGGTTACTCAGGCCGTCTGAGCGCCTTTCTCCTTGCTCTTCCAGCCTGCACTTTACTTTCAACATGGGCACAAGTTCTTCAACATTCCTGCCAATGAGAGACGGGTCTATGTCCCTTTAAAACCTAGTAGGCTTTGTGACTGCTGTGACTAGTCAATGACTAGAAGTGACACAATGTCACGGCAGAGAGTAGGTTACAAAAGCCACACAGCTTCTACCCTGTCTCTTGGAGCAGTTGTTCTCCAGCCACAATATGAAAAGTCCTGCTAACATGCAAGAGACGACAGGGAGAGGGGAGGGGTCCCCGAGGAGGCCCAGCAGCTCCAGTCCCAGCTGTCTGCAGCCACCGGGCAGACACCACGTCAGAGCTGCCCACCGAGCCTGCTGATGCCCCCAATCATGAGAGAGACTAATTATTGCTATTGTTTTAAGCCACTATGCTTTGGGATGATTTGTACGCAAGAACAGATAATTGGACTAGCCCCACAGCATTCTATGTTTGGAAAGACAGGTCTGTGCAGGCTTAGCACACATGAGCACGTGTGCTACCCTCTCTTGTCCCACACTCAGAGCAGACATCACTAATCCATCTCAGCACACTCCCCAAGGCCAGACTTGCCCTAGATTCCTGTTCAGCCAGAAATTCAGACAATCACCACAAACTGAGCAAAGTGAGATCAAACGGATTTGCCACTAGAGATCTAAGGCTTCGGGAGGCTATGCCCGAGTTCGGGCTTCTAAATGATGACACAGCCACTGTAGTCACGTAGTGGTGGCCTAGGGGATGCTGGCAAAGTACCGAGGGCTGTTGCCGCTGCAAACCTAAACTGAGAATGGATGGCAACAGCCACCCAGGGGGATCTAGGGACCATGCTCGTTTGTCCTTAGCTAGCATGTCCTGGCTGTCCCCTAAATCATTCCTTCTCCCACCGCGCACCAGAGGAGGCTCTCTCCCAGCCCTTCGCTAACAGAGTGTTAGGAGTTCCCTGCTGACACCTTTGTGAGCAGTCCACACACGAGCTGGTGCTACCAGCTTAGCACTGAGCAGTTAGGTGGCCCGTTCCCCCACAGCCAGAGCCGGACTTAAGGGACGCCAGCTCCGCACTTTGAACTGCTCTCAGAAATGCTTGGAAGACCAGCTTCCACAAGACTTGCTTCCCAGCCCCTCTCTACCCTCCAGGTGGTGTCCCTGGGCTGTAGGGCCTACCCCCAGGCTGCTGTTGACAGACAGTCTCTCTCCAGGGGAAAAAGAAGACCCATTTCTCCGAGTGCCTCCTGCTGGCTGCTGCCACTACGTCACAGTGTGTGGCAGGAAAGTGAAAATCCAGCTTCCTGATGGGGCATTCCATCAGCAGGGGCCCAGGTAGCTGATGTGACTTCACAGTCTCCATGGAGGAATCCAAGCTGCCTGCCTCCGACTTCAGTGGCCACCCTTTGAGCAGGCAGAAGAGCAGCAGCCTTGGACAAGAGAGAAGTGGGAGAGGCTGGAAGTGAAGGCCGGGCTTGAGAGAGGGAGGAAGGTGGCCTACCTGTTGACCAGCAGGAAGTTCACCACGAGGCACAGCACGGAGGGCACGGTGGAAGCAATGGAAAGGTAGCTCTCAAAGTAATTCTGTAAGCACAGAAGTGAGGGGGCCGCTGAGGTTACTCAGGAAGGGGGTGAAGGGCCCCACCAGAGCTCAGCGGTAAGCCTCCTCTTGGTGGGGCCTCTCCCTGTTCTCTTCAGATACCTGAGTGATGGGCAGGGTCACCCTGAGAAGGCTGGTCCTGCCCCATCTCCATCCTAGGACCACTCAGGACAGACACCAAGACAAGCTGCGCTAAGTACCAGGGTTATGAAGAGGGGAAAGCCATGCTCTCCGCCCTCAGAGAGGCCCCCGGGCTCTGCAGCCGATAATCCCACCCAGTCTACTTCTTCCACTGCAGATGAGCTGGGGGGACAGGCCTCGGTGCATGTCTACAAAGGAGGACTTTGCCCTGGCGACCTTCTTAGCCCACTGTCCAACTTCAGAGTTACCCAAACGGGCTTTGGTTGGACTCAACCACATTCTCACGTTCATGCAGACAAGTGAGGCCTCCTAGAAACATACCAGGCCTTGATACCTGCAGGGCCGCTTCCTTCTGACTCTGGATTAGCTCCTTCCATAGAGCTGCTACTGAATGTCAAAGCCACTTGGAGGGGGGGGTGGCTGCTAGACTGGCCAAAGTGAGAAAACGGGGCATTTCTTGGAAGCCACTCAGGGGTCTTTCGGACAGAGAGCATATGAGCCCACAGACAAGAAAAAGAATTGCCCATCAGAACATGCTGAAACTCACAGCTAAAGAAGCTGCAGAGCAACTTTAGGTATGTGTTTTTCAAAGCCCAGGGAACTTTCTGCTTGTCAGGGCGGGTTTCACAGTGTGCACATTACCCCTCGATATCCCGTCTGAAAGCGACAGAACACGGGGCAGGGCCCACAGACCCTGCCTTTGCCGCCGTACGTCAAACCGTGAACCCCAGGTCCGTGATGGTGGGCACTCAGCCGCGACGGTGAGCACACGTATTAAGTAAGCATTTACTCTATGCCACATACAAGGGCTTCATATGAATTATATTCTTTACCCTAAAAAATATAAAGGCAGCTGTGAGCATTCTCCTCTGGAAAGCTTACAAAGCTGAACTTACCTGAGGAAATATTTTGTGTGACAAATGTACCAAGTGCAAAAAACACTGTTTGTGAAACACTTGCCAACGTGCAAAGAACTCTGGCAATTGCCAGGTTCACACCCAGAGCGACCTTCCACGGGGGCGCTGCACGGATCTTACAGCACGCAGTGCCCGACCGTTCAGTCGGGGGCACTGCCCGACCGTTCAGTCGGGGGCACTGCCCTCTTTTCCCTTAGGCTGTCGAGTTTAAAAAATGACAACTGTCAACACGACAACAGCCGTCCAGTGTGAGTAAATCAAAATCGTATCTATTTTTTTTTTAGGTCAAATCAGCAAAAATGTATTTTTTGGCATGCTGCAGAATTTTAGTAATTAGTTCACGCGTGCCGCAAGGTGAAAAGGGCTGACAATCGCTGCTCCGGGCGTAACACGTGCCTCCTGCCCACTGAGAGCGGGCTGTACCCCTGGGGGGTGTCAGACAGAGTGCAAAGGTTTCTTAACGTCTCGGAACACCACAGGAAGAGATGTTTGAATTCTGTGTTTTTTGTTTTTTACCAAATCAGAAATAGGAGCAGTGAGTTCTAGGGAATTCCAGGTAGGGTATTGGAACGAGGGGGACTGAGCACTTGAAAGAACGGGAATGGGTGTGGGTTTGGGAAAAGGTCCCAGAGGAGGTGGGATTTGAGTCAGACCTTGAAACAGAAGGGCAAATCTCTCCTCTTCGGGGGTCTGATCACAGCGTGGAGGCCAAGAAAGAGAGGTGCTGTAGCAGGCTCCTCTGGTCTGAAGCAGTGCCGCAGTCCCTTTTAGGCCTGCAGACCGAGTTTGGTCTTTGCAACCTGTGCCCTGGATGTCAGGTCATGGCAGCCTTGCAATTAAAATGATAATCACAGCTCCTGGGGTCCATCAACCAAGAGCCTTAGAAATGGCCTTCCTCCGCCAGGTGCCACTCCACTGTTCCCGCCCTGATGGGCTCAGCAGAGCCTGGACTGGTCTGAGGTACTCAGTCAATTACATCCCGACACAGTGGCAGGGCCTGCGTGAGGCCAGCAGGCAGGGAGGCGCCAGACGGGGGAAGCAGAAAAAGGCCCCGAGGAACAGATGGCTGCAGATGGGGGCCAAGACTGCCCCAATCCGAGCCCCCAGTGCGGTGCCCTTCGTTCGGCGGCTGCTTATTCCAGGCCACATCCACGCAGGACCATCACACAGAATGCAGCACCCCATCTTTGTTTTTCTGAGAAGGCTCAGGCTCCCTGAGGGTGAGGAATGGGATTTCCTAGGTAATTGAATGTTCTGGCTTGTTGCTACTGAAACAGAAAATTGTTCTTTTAATGTTGGAAAGGCCATGACTCCCTTTCTGTTGCCTGAGCCCATTTCTCTGCTTAACAAAGAGCATGTGGGGGTGGGGGAGTAGGGGTGGGGGAGTAGGGGTGGGGAGGGGGGTGGGCAGGCAGAGTGGACTTGACCCTGGGCCATCTCTTCACTGGCACAGACGGGGCCGCAGATGGCAATGTAGGTGGACTCAGCACATCCCGTGGAACTTTTCTCTTAACCCTGATTTCTGCTGTGAACGTGCGGTGGGTCTGTTTTTACTTATTTCCTGCTTTTGCTTGTAAATCGGGCTCTAGAGAAACGAGATGTGCTGGGCAGACTCTTAAGGTGACCCATGACCCCCGCCTCTGGTGCTCACGCCCTGCGATGAGTGTGGGTGGGACCTGTGACTTAATTCTAACCAAGAGAATGCATACAGCAACGGTGACAGGTACACAGAGATGTCTGTGGGATCACGTGACACGAGGCGGAGCGACCACCTTGCCGGGCGCTGCTTTTTTCTTCTGTGATGGCTTGAAGGAGGCAAGTGGCTGCACTGGGGAAACCCACGTGGCAAGGACTGCAAGTGACCCCTAGGTGCTCAGAGCTCTCAGTCCTGTGGCTGCAAGGAGGTGGCCCCCGCCAGCAACCCAAATCAGCATGGAAGCGGCCCTCTCCCAGTTGGGCGGGCCTCCAGTGAGACGGCAGCCCCTGACGGCTGCAATGCGAGGCTCCGAACCAAGGACCCAGTAAGCTGCACCCAGACTCTGGCCTACAGAGACTGCAAGACAAGACATGTGTGTTCCTTTGAGCCACTGAGTCTGAAGGGTTTGTTAAGCAGCAATCAATTCTTAATTAACAGGGGCGCCAGACAGCTGAGTTCCTACTAACCAGGGCTTCTCTGGAACAGCCTTCCTGCTATAATTTAAATTCAGATCCTCAACAAAAACAGGGACAACACGTCGCGATCCCTTATTCAACCTCCCACCACACATGAAGCCAACCTGTCTGCCCATGAGGGGTCAAAGGCTGTGCCTGCTGACTTCGCCAGTCCACTCGGCCTTTCCTTGCCACGTCCTCTGCTGAAATTAGATCATTTAGATCAGCCCTGACTCCAAGAAACGGGACTTAGTTTACGTTCCACCCCGGCCTGCTCACCTCACCTGCCCCTCAGGCCATTTGCCTTGCCACTTGGTCCTGTGGTCATAAAGCCACTGCCACCGTTGTCACCAGAGAGGAGGGAGCCCTGTACCAGTGCACTGCCTGGGCCCACCTGCTCCCCGGTGGCCCAGGAGGGGTTGGGTGACACTCTCTGACAGGTGGGGGAGGCAAAGTCTCAGGAGGTAGGCTTTGACCAATGAGAGGCAGCAGCGGGAAGGGAACAGGAGAGAAACCGCTTGCCCTTCCTCTCCCCCAGTGAACTGGTCTGAAATGTGGTGGCTCCATGTGGCATCTTCAGAGACAGCCCGGGTGCCTGAGCAACCAGCTGCGTTTGGTTGCAAAGCCGTGGCCGGGCCAGAAATATCAAAGCCAGTGTTTGTTCTCTTCCATCCCTACCCCACTTCCCTTTTCCTGCGCTCTTACTTCCCCAGGACTGCACTCCCTGAGACAGCATTTGCACAGAAGGTGTCACCTCAGGCTCCTGCCTTAGAAAGTCCCACAGTGAGGGCCCTACGTGCAGTTCTCGGGTCTGCACTGTGCAGACCAGCAGCCAGCCTTCCCTCCTGGCTTCACCCCCTTTGCCTCTAAGGGGGTTGGGACCACCCTCTCCCATCCTCCTCCAGGAAAGACAAAGGCATTTGAAAGCTGGCTCAAACTCGCCACAATTAGAACGGTAAGAGTACTGCCCCCTCTGGAGCAACGGTAACCGCCATGCCTTTGGGGGGCACTGTGCAATGCAAGGTTTCGGGGTAATTCACTCCATAGTCCCCTCCCCGTGGGCCCAATTCACCATGAGAGCTCCTCAAGGGCTCGGCTGTTATTTGTCCCATGAAGCGCCCTGCGCCATGGTTGATGAACATGGCCTCTACCTCCAGAGGTGAACCCAAGGACCCCAAGGGCCAGCCAGGTGTGGCTATGAAGGCCTGGAGGGCAATGGGTACCTCGTAGGACAGCAGAGGTTGTGGTTTGCCCAACGCCAGGGGGCACCAGTCCTGCAGACAGTAATGTAGTCTGACCCCTCAGAGCTGTGAGCGTGGCAGCCCTGTTTACACAGCCCGTAGAAAACCTGCAGCCCTGGGGGTCAGTCTGGGTCTTGTGTCATTGCAGGTGACTCAGCAAGAAGGCAGGGCTGGAAGGTGGGAGCGTGGATCCAGCAGTGGAGGACACTAGGAGATGATAAGGCCTCCTGAGCAGGTTTCTCTGCCTCGGCGGGTGGGGGACCCAGAGGCTGGTTACCCCTTGGCCCTCAGTCTAGCTGGGAGGCCACTGTCCATCCAGACCAGCATTGCTCCTGTTTTAACCCATCCTTTGTTTACTGAAGATGTGGCAAGTCCGTGTGTGCCTGCCACCATGCTGGTGTTTGCTGTGAACATTAAAACAGAAAAGACAAGGTGCCCAATGCCCTGAGGGAGCGTGGGGTCTGGTGTAACCCTACGGCTGCAGTGCAGTCCATTCAAGGTGCGGTGGGAGGGCGTGGGGGAGGGAAAGGGATTTCCACAGGAATTCCCTACAAGACAGGGGACAGTTTGCAGGCAGACACGGGGAGGCGGGCGCTAGAGGACAGGTAAATGGCATTCCAAGAGGAGGGCACATGCAAAGGCACGGACAGATGTTTCTTTGTCTCTTAGGACTCCAACCCAGGTTCGTGGGTTGGAACGAACTCCGAGGCTTTCCTAAGAGCCTCTCCGGGAAAATGCTGAGTTGAGAGCCAACTGCACTGTTGCCTTTTCAATGCAAGCCCAGCGGGACTGAAGCAGGAACAGAGCCGCCTCACCCACCTTGCCCCCTCAGCGTGCGAATGAGAGTGAGAGGCCCCCTCAGTCACCACTCTGAATTCTCCAACCCAATGAGAAGCGAGGCCCAGCTCCGGGGAATAGAGAGAAAGCTGCCCCTTGCAAGTCTCAGTTAGTCTCCCTGCCCTTCACTATCCCCCCTGCACTCAGCAATCACCTGGAGCGCAGGAAGGGTCAGTACTCGGCTTCTGGCAGCAAGAACACCAAAGGTCATCCTTGGCACCTGCCCTGTAACCCAAGCATGGGAATGGAAGGCCCGCAGGGTACCAGGCCACTGATATTTGAACGAATCCGCTTGTATGTGGCCCGAACAGACTCCATTGCATTTGCTCTTACGCAGCCCGGCAGAGCACGGCAGAGCTGGGACTGCTCCCACGTCACAGACAAGAAGCCTGAGGCTGAACAAGCTGGATGATTGCACAGAGGTGCACACTTGGCAAGTGCTGGAACCAGGACCTTCTGAGGCAGGACAAAGACGGCGGAGGTAGGTGAGGAGACATCTACCATCGCTCCACACACCGCTCTAGTTGAGGTGTCTGGCTTCCCAGACTGTCACCGGGACGGCAGGATGTCACTGGAATGACCCGGGACCAGGACTACCAGCCCGCGTGCCTTCCCAGTAGTGAGCAGGAACCAGCTTAAGGGTTCCATCGGAATGGCATCTTCCCTCCGCCCAGTCCTAAAAAGTGCAGGGGGCCTGCCAGAAAATGATGGGGTTTCTCTCGCCTCTGCCTGTTAACTCTCTCTTCTCCTTAAGCCCTGTTGTCCATTTTCCTGGGCATTTCTACAGGCCTGTGGATCTGACTAGTGTTAAAAAGAAAAAAAAAAGATTAAGAGAAAAGCACTCACTCTGTCAGCCGCCAAAATGGATGGACACGGTCCGCTGATAAGCACAGACCATGTTAAAGAGGATGTGATAGCCGGGAAGCACCAGGCAGGCTTCCAGCCTCTCCTGACCGTGCAAACCCAGCGAGGCGTCCGCCACCCCGCCGGCTGGGTGGGGGTGGGGCTGAAAGCCCAGCCTATGGACAGACCCTGGTTCAGGGGTGCCCATTGCCAGAAGCACCCCCTCCGCCCGCAGGTGCCAGCTACGCGTGGAGGAGCCACTTGTGACCTGGGCGTGGGGCACTTGATCACTTGCGATGGAGATGAGGAGACTCGTTTTCATCAGTTACACTCTGGCCCAGTTTGGGAGCACCAGGAAAGGCGAGACACACTCTTCAACACAATTTAAAAGCCCACCAGGCCAGCTGGCCAGATGTGAGGTCCGTTTCATAACGGGGAACATTTCCTCTCCTCCACCATGCTGAGAGGCTCCATGCTAAGCGTCTCTTCTGGAAGAATTTAATTCCGGGCTCAGAGTCCAGGTAAAGAGGTTTCTTCGGGCAGGGAGGCCCTGAAATGAGCCTGTTTATCTCTGGCAGGCCCTGGTTAAGCTTCCTCTCCCCGAACGCCATTTGGGCACTTTGAAATAAGTACAGCAAATTAGTCATGAGCTGCAGCGGACTAACTTGGTGCTGGGCGCCCGCCGGCTTTGGCGAGGCAGCCCTGTGCAGCCCGTACCTCGAGAGCGAGGCTGCGGAGGCAGCGGGGCTCCTGCGGGGCGAGAAAAAGCGATTCAAGCCTGGGGGTGGCAGCTCGAGGCAGCAAAGCGTTACCTGGATCACAGGGGCATGAAATTAGCAGCAGCGAGCAGGCTGGAGCCAAGAATGGTTTGCCGTTGCGAGTTCCTGCCCTCAGATCGCCCAGTTCTGCAGCCTGGGACGCCGCAGGGGCGGCACCCTCGCCCTGGCAGAGGCCAAAGTCGTTTCTGGGCATGCCAAGAAGTGAGCAGAGGTCAGGTGTCCCCACAGGGGTGTGAGCGTCCTGTCTGCCCCTTCCACGGCTCCTCGTTTGGGGCACTGGACCAGGAATGCTGATGGTGTGTGCCTGAGGGCGTGGGTGAGCTGAGAGGGCTGGCTGGGCAGGGAGTTGGGGGGGGGGGCAGTGGGGCACAGGTAGTACCTGTCCCAGGCATCAGACAGGTGAGAGAGACAGGAATCCAGATCAACCAAGGAATGATGGAGTGGCCAGGGGCCCAAGGGCAGACAGATAAGCCCTGGAAAGATGCTGGCCAGACAGACCCAGCCCCTGTAAGGATGGGGGCCACATCAGCCCTCTGATGCCAGGCCTCTCTGGCCATGTCCAGGCCTGGGCTCCCTGGGACCACTATAAATCTTGCCCCTTAACAGCTTAGAGGCCCTCCCCAGCCGCAGTCCTTTCTCCTGTCTCTCTTGGAATCCTCGCCAGAGGTGAGCAGAGCTCCTGAGTATTTCTGGAATGAGCCCTGCCCCTGTGTAAGGGTTTCTGGGGCCTGCCTCTTCTCCTCTCGGCAAGAGGCTGCGTGGCCAACGGCCTAGGCTGCCTTCCCAGAGATCCACACCAGGAACCCTCGCCTCCTCGCCTGCAGTTTTTCTCTCCCGTTCACTGCTGGTCCCTCCTCCTCCTCCAGCTAAAAGGCTCACTCGGTCTCCTTTGGGCTCTTTGTCTTCACTGCCTCTGGCCACCAGGCCCCTCCTCCCCTTCACTCCAAACTCCCTAAAAAAGGACTGCATATCCCCCCCCTCCCCAATCAACAACTTACCCCTCCGAGGCTTTCCTGGGAAAGAATCCTTCAAAGGGTCCTCTTTGCAGCCCACCCACAACCGAGGCCTGGTCTCAGTCCTCGCGCTCCTGACACCATGTGCCCCCCCCCCCCCAATTCATGTCTACCTGGGACCTCAGACTGTGACCTTGTTTGGAAATAGGGTCTTTGCAGATATAGTCATTTAAGACGAGTTCATACTGGATCGGGGTGACCCTAAATCCAATGACTGGTGTCCTCATAAGGAGAGGACACACTGGCAGACACACGGTGGGCACCGGGGGAACACAGGCAGAGTCAGGAGTCACGCTGCCTCACCCAAGGAGGCCAGGACTGCTGGGCGGCCCAGAACCTGGGGGAGCCATGGCATGATTCTTCCTAGAGCATTTGCAGGGCGTGGGGGGCAGGCAGGAAGCACAGTCCTTGGCCCCTTGAGTTTGGACCTCTATCTCCCAGAACTGTGAGGATAAAATTCCCGCTGTTCTAGACAGGCGGGTCGTGTGACCTGTGTGGCAGCCATAGGGACCCACCGTATCTGCCCTCTAATGCTCCCACTTGGACTCACAAGCCAACTCCCCCCCACCCAGTAGCCTAGCCCACCTATGCTTTCTCTGCCACCAGAGGGGTGCCCTGAGCCCCATCTTTGGTCTCCTCCCTCCCTGTGCTACCCTCCTGCCTCAAGAACCTCATCTCTCCTGGTTCCAAAGACCCCCAAGGCTGTACCAGCCCCACCTCCCAACAGTCTTCACTGCCAGCCAGCTCTCCTGCCTGGGCGGCCTGCTGAGCCCAAGCTCCCAGCTCCCAAATCAAAGGTCCTTAAGAACCCTGAGCACCCCATCCCGAGGCTCCTTGGTCACCCCTCCTTTCCTCAGTGCCCTCTCTTCAAGTTCCTTCGGTTGCCCCTTCACCCTCACTCACGTCAATCATGCAGGACCATGTCCCCGTCACCTGACTATGGCTTATGTTTCCACCCAATGCCCTGCAGCTCCCCCCTGCCCACCCAGCGTGCCAGCCACCCCCTCAGCTTCCCACCTCCCCCCACGCCTCTGCTCAAACTCCTCCCTGGACTGGCCACTCTCTGCCTCCCCCACTCCACACCCATCCCAGCCCAGCTGTCCTGTCCTTCTCAGCCCCACAGGGCCCAGCTATGGCACCCACTTCTCCACAGAGCCTCTTCTGCTGGCCCCTCCTCAGAGCTCCTCGGTGTACGTCCCCTCTCTTTCAGGCCTTTTCCGGGACACCTTGGGGGCTCCAGTTTGGTTAAATGATGGGGCAGGTGGAGGTGAGGGAAGTGGGGAGGGGAGACTAAGGGACGGTCTCAGGTAGCAGGTTGAAGAGGGGTGTTTGCTTCAGAAGGAATGAGGGACCTACGGAAGGCCTCTGATGACAAAGCACAAGGGCCAGTGGGAGGCACAGGGGGCTCGTCCACCAGAAGTGGGGGGACGAATGGAGGGGGAGAAGCGGGGGGCAGTGGCTGCGCATTTATCCATCCCTTATTCCCTCAAGAAATCTCGATCTTCTAGAGCTCAGTCACTTATTCAACAAATAATGGCTGGGTACCTTATATTTGCCTGACCTGTGCTAGAGGCTATGCCACTGGGCACTAGTGATGGGGGCAAAATAAATAAATAGACCGCACTTATCTTAATAAATGCAAAAACAGGAAACCCAAATCACGGCTAAAACAGAGCCCAATGGGGGACAAGATTCGTGAGAAATGACCTCCTGAAGGAGGCAATGTCTGGACGGAGACCCAAGGATCAGCTATGGGAGGGGGTGTGGGGAAAAGCATTCTGGACAGAGGGAACAGCATACTGGCCCTGAGGCAAGAATGAGCTTGGTGTGTTCAGGCAACTGGAAAACCAGGTGATCTCGGAATACAGAGAGTGAGGGGACCAGGCATGGGCGGGGCCAGGACGTGCAGGCCAGAGTGGAAGCCACCGCAGGATCCTGAGCAGTTGAGAAACTTGGTACCAGCATACATTTGCTGAGCCCTCGCCATGCCCTGCTATTCTGAATGCCTTCCACGTATTCACTCCCTCAAAGCTCACGGCAAGCCATGCAGGGGAGACTGATGTTGCAGGTGAGGAAACGGAGGCTTGGAGAGGTCAGGAACTTGCCCAAAATCACACAGCGCAGGCTCAGCCCTCCGTCCCTAGAGCTTGTGCCTTACCTGTCACAGTGGATAGCCCCTCTACTTTATGTCTTAGAAAGATCACTTCTGCAGTCTCCATGAAACACTGATTGGACCACTGACCAGCGAGGCTGAGAACGGAAGGACAGAGGGAAACAGCCCTAACTTTCAGGCTCGGTCAACTCGGAGTGAGTCGGAGGTGCCAGCGACCGCGCAGGGGAGGGCGGCTGCTCCAGGGCAGTCTGAGCGGGCCGGGTCAAACAGGGACCCCACGGTGAGGTCCCAAACCCAGAGTGCGGGGCCACAGCACATCGTCCTGGGATGACGGTGTTCCTCATGTCCTCTTTCCCCTTGCCAGCCAGGCACGGCACAACGTGCTCTCCGCCAGCAGCTGTGGATTAACTCATCGCTCTGCATGTATTCATTGAGATCAGTAGATATTCTAGGAACAAGGGATTTGGTCCAAGTTCCCGCTTTCAGGGAACTGACACTCTGGTCAAGGAGACAGTCGGCAAATGCATAAACAAATCAACAGAGAACATACCAGGCGGTGATGAGTGTTAGGAGTGAAGCAGGGCAGGCACCGCTATCACAGACTCAGAACTAGGGAAGGAACCGTAAGGGAGCGCCTAGACTGGGATCGGCAGCCCACTGCCCCGGGGCCGAATCTGCGCCTCTCTCCTTTGTAAGTGCTGGAAAACAGTCTCTCCGGCCCGTTTACGAATGGTCCATGGCAGCCTTCGCCCTACAGCACAGAGTCAAGTGGCTGCAGGAGACGGTGTGGCCCACGAGCCTAACACAGTCAGCATCTGGCCCCTTGCAGAAGAAGTGTGTCCGCCTCAATCTAGTTTCTGAAATAAGGAAATGGAGCCCCAAGTCACGCAGCAAATTTAAAACCAAGTCAGACACTGAGCCCAGCTCTCCTGAATCCCAGATCTTTTTGCCACGCCGGGTGAGCACAGAAAATGGAAACCATTTCTGTCCACCCTTCCAGCCCCGCCTCCGTCAAACCTTCGCCAGCCTCCCTAACGAGGGCCAAGCTGGCCTGAAGTTTACCCTTTGTGTTCCCCCTATGCACCCTCAGGCCAGAACCTCAGTAGGCAGAGAAGTGACTCAGAAACAGGTAGGGGGAAGGGTCAGAGCCAGAGCCAGAGGGAGCCCTGTAAAATCCACACCCAAGGGACCTCAGCCTATGAGGGGTGACAGCTGAGCTGAGGTTGGGTCACTGCTGATGCTTGGGCCAGCCTGGCCTTCCTCTTCTGCAGCCTGACCATGTGGCCAGGGCAGGGAGGGAGAAGCCTTCCAGGAAACTGCCCGCCCACCCGCACAGCCCGGCCTGCCCGGGGCAGTTTCTGCAGCTCCGGGAGGGCGGCTGCGAGTCAGTGTCACAAGGCTGACCGTGTGCAGACAGGGGCTACGCCCTCTGGCACGTGGGTAAAGAGGGGGTGGTCTGGGGTCACTCCAGCTGCTCTCTGCAGAAAGAAACCCAGGAGAACTGCTAAGAACAGGGCATCCTGAGCAGGCAGAGCCACCACTTCCTCCCCAGACATGACGTCTCCCCTTTGGGGAGGCTGCTTCTCCTAGGAGGTCCACGTGGGTCAAAATCCACGAAACCACATTGGCTGCTACAGGCCTTGGGAGCATGCACACATGCACACAGATGCATATACACACACCCCCAAATACACACACGTACAGAGCACCCCCAAGAGGCGAGCAAGGGCCCCCTCAGACCCATCCCAGACCACGATCCCTGTGATGAAGGCGTCGGCACAGACCCTATTCGGTTCTGCTCTCTGGGTACTTGCGATGATCAATCACGTTAAAGAGACACTTGAGCACTTAAAGCCCAGGCCGTGTTCTAATTTGTCCAGGAAATCGCCTCTGGATTCTAAGGACGAGTGCGGGAGGAAATAAAATCGAAGGCAGAGAGGGAGCGATCGATAGCCCGGGAGAGCCAGGGAGCAGGCACGGGCGGGGAGGCCGGGCCTCGGGCACGCGGGGAGAAAATAAAGAGAGGGTTTGAGAACTCTGAGGCCACCAAACACATGACTGACAGCGATTCAAGTCGGGCTTTTTCTCTCCCTCTGCAGGATGCAGCTGGAGCTAAAAACAGAAGAAAAAGCCATCGCAGGTGTATTTATTGGGAATGGCACGCTGGCTTGGTATGCGTTTAGAATCAGGGGGTGGACAAGGGAATTTTAAAAAAATGACTCAGTTTTGGTTCTAATCTTGAAAAATGATTTAGAGCAGCCATCCGCACGAGCCTAAGCCACTGGGCAGCTGTAGGGAGGGACCTGCTCTCTCCACCTGGCAGCCACACCTACACCCTGTGCGGGAAGCCTAGAGCCCCATTCCCTAGACCCTTGGGCCAATCTGCCATCTCCTATTTGGGGACAACAGGGTTCAGGCAAAATCTTGCTTTAACACGCTTTCATGGGGGAGGGGACGGGGGAGGGTGTTTCACTAGGCACTGTTCTTTGGAATTCTGCCATTAAAAAGTGGACTGCACCCCTTCCATTTGCAGTTACACTGGGAGCGTCGTGATCCCCTACATCCAGAATGGCTCATGCTTCTCAAGGAACAGCATGTGGCATGGAGGAAGCGGCTCCGTTACCTGCCCTCCTGCCGGCTGGCCACAGTGCCCATGCCAACCCCCTGGAGAAAGAGCCAGCAGGGAGGGGTGGTCCAGGAATCTGGCTGCTTGCCAAGTGCCCAAGGATTCCGATGCCAATTTGGATACCCCTGGGTTGTAGCCCCCCTTCTTGCCTTCATAGCTCTGAGCACCACCAAGTTACTGTTGACCCCCACTTTCCTGCCCCGCGGAGTGAGGGGAAAACACACCCTCTGGCTGGCTGTGAGGTCACAGGCAAGCAGGCGGAGCAGGGCCTTTCAGAGTACAGGCTGCAACCCACTGAAGGCCACGAAACTTACTCAGCGGGTCAGGACCAGACCCGCACGGTTCCGTCATCTCCGGCTGCCCCCTCTCCCAGCCCTGAAGACGGACAGTCTGGTCTGCACGCTTTCCTGGGCCCCTCCACTGTACACCTGAGCCCAGGTCCCCCGTCTGCTCACACACCTCACCCTCGGCCGTGCATCTTCCTCTTCCTTAGCACCTGTTTCTCCCTCTCTACTGGACTGTCCACATGAGCACACAAACTGGCCGCTACTTCTCTTATGTAACAAAACCAAACCAGAAAATCGGTGCCATTCTTGACACCGTAACTAACTCTCCTCCCTAACTCCCGCCTCATTTCCACAACGAGAGAGTTTTAAAGCAAAACTCCTAGACACAGCTCTCCAGGTTTGCTGTGTCCAATATCCCCTCCCCCATGCTCTAGCTCACAGCCACAGATCCAGTTTCTGCCCCTTCCCCCATGGTGCTGTTCCCCAAGGCCACCAAGGACCTACACAAGGTTAAATCCAGAGGCAGACTCTCCATCCTTGGCCTGGGTGGCTTATAAGCCACTTATAAGATCAGCACAGACGGTCCTAGCTGGTGTGGCTCAGTGGATTGGGAGCCAGCCTGTGAACCTAAAGGTCGCCAGTTCGATTCCCAGTCAGGGTACACGCCTGGGTTGCGGGCCAGGTCTCCAGTAGGGGGTGTGCGAGAGTCAACCACACATCGATGTCTCTCTCCCTCTCTTTCTCCTTCCCCTCTCTAGAAATGAATAAATAAAATTGGCAAACATGATCACTTGCCCCTCCTCGAACTACTATCAGAGATCTTGTGAAAGTGTAGACGCTGCCTCATGAAACTACTGATTCCACTACGGACACGCAGGCCTTGCACAGTTTCATCTCGGTGACATGGACGCGTGGCCAAAAGGAGTCTGAAAACACTGACATGGAGCCTCGGGTTTAGATGGGCAACAGGGATGCAGGTGCCAGGTGTGAGTCCCTGCTGTCACCTGCTTTGTGCCTGGGAACAAATTGGTTATTTCTTTGAGCCTTTGGTTTTCTTCTCTGTAAAGTAGATATAATAATACCTGTCCCACAGGGGATAAATGGTAAAGGGAAAAAATACAAAAATTTTTAAATAAATAAAGCAATAAAAATAATACCTGTCCCTGGGGCTTAGTAAGAACCAAAAGAGATCATAAAAATAAAGCCCCTGGCACACAGTAGGTTGCTTAACACATACTGTGGAACTAAAGAAAGAGCCAGTACCCTCAGGACAGTGGCCGGGGCACGACAAAGGCAGTGAATGTTATTGGGCTGCTGCACAGCTACCTGGCAGGAGGCGAGCAGTAAATGTCAGAACTTCCCTCCCAGCGTGTCTGGCACGCTCTGTAAGTGCCGCCAGGGGAAGTCTGCGTGCACAGAGGCCCGGGGCCACAGAACCCACAGCCACACAGCCGCTGGGAGGGGTCACCAGTAGGACAGGAGCTCAAAGAAGTCCTTCCGTCTCCCCTCTGGGCTCCTCCCAGCTGCTCTGTGGACCCACGAGACAGACAGACCCAGCTTTCTCCCAGGTATGCCGCTTTCGAAAAGTAAATTACCCATCAGTCCTAAAACTCCTGGAGCAGGTCACAGTCCACAACCTGAGCCAGCACAGAGAGGTTCCTGGCTGGTCCTCACCGTGACAGCTGGTCTCATGGCTTCACTTTCTCTTGCTTGTGCCACCCCAGGTGACAGGACATCCACCTCGGGGCCCAGTGGGTCCTTCTGCTCCTTTTCCAGGAGTCTGGCAAACAGGCAGGAAAGGGAGGGTGACTATGGAGCCCCCAGCTCCCACCAGAGGGAGCATTCACCCCGAGGAAGGGCCATCACAGCCGCAGCGAAGAATTCGTCAAGCCCAAAGCATTTAGGTTAGCCCAAGCACAAGACCCTCCATTCATTTACGGTTGTAAGGGTCCCAGTAAGGAGTCCCGTACTCTCTGAAGTAGACCAAGCCAAGGAAAGCCATACCTTGGACTTCCAGCAGGGAGACTGCTCTATTCTCCAAGGGGGAAACACCGTCCCCACACCCCCACCCCCGCCAGCTTTGACAACTTGCACTGCAGGAAGTTCTTCCAGAGGCTCACCTAAGTCTCTCCGAAGCAGCCTAAGCCAGTTCAATGGATGCTCCGCTGGAGGCAGAGAACAGGCTGCATGTTAGGCTCACCTGGAAAGCTTAAAAATGCTTGTACCCAGGCCGCTCAGAATGTACCAGAATCAGGCAGGTGGATGAGGCAGGTGGGCTTTAAAGGCTCCCAGGTGATTCCAGCATGCAGCCAGAGCTGAGACCATCGAGGCAGAAGAAGAAGAGGAAGAAGCCAGAGAGTCTGCTGATTACCACTTGCTAGCAAATGACCCTGAGTCAGGACTTAAAATTTGCCTCAGTTTCTCCACATAGAAATTGGGGGCAACTATACATAAATGCCAGGTCATCCCGCAGGTGAAGATGGCAGGTCCCAAGTGGGTGAGCAGGGGTTCCTTGGCAGTGACTTTGTAGTCAGCAGGTCATTGTCAAGACCTCTGATCATCTGCCCTCTAGTTTCCTCTTCTCCAAACCAGTTCGTCCTGGTTTCTTTTATCCCCTCCTACCTGAACTGGGACGTCTGCTCTTAGTTGTGAGAATAGCTCCCTGGTCATGCTATCCTGCTTCTGGGGGGCGGGTGTTGAGGGGTTGGGCCAGGACCAAGGTGCTGCAAATGAGGGTAGGTCCCCACCTGCTGCACCAGGCAACCTGGGTCTCTTCTCTACTGTAGGAATCCCACTTCATGTCTATGCCAACCTACGTGAAAGAGCAGAACGCTTTTGGGGGTGGCCACTGTGACCCCCAGATCTTCCTCTGCCCCTTTGTAGAACCATGCCATCCTTGTTTTGGATTGGGATGAAGGGGCTTTCCTCCCCAGCCATATAATAACTAATGCAACAAATATTTACTGTGTGCTGCTGTGCGCTGTGCACTGTGCTAGCTGTTCTGGAGGCACAGGGATGTGCAGCGATCTCCGAAGGAACTAACAGCTTAGAGGAGGCATCCTCACCTGTGAAACGGGCACTGTCATCACTGACAGTAACAGCTCCTGCCTCATGGGGGTGCTGTGGGGTTAAATGAGATAATGCAGGCCAAGCACTGAGAGCAGTGGCACCCCCAGTAAGCGCTCAGTACCATGAGTTGTGTGGTGAGAACCTAGTGGGGAAGTGCATGTAGTAAGCCCTGGAGATCCAGAACGGAGCCCCTAATTCAGAGGGTAGCCACAGTGGAGGTTCTGAAGGAAAGAGAGGCATCTGCTCCCTGCCCTGGGACTGGACTGTTGGGGCCCCCGCTAGTCAATTAATGGATGGGACAGCAGTAGATGGCCAAGCCTGGGTTCTGGCCCTGCTGACACCAAGTGGGACTGTGGGTCCCACCCATGACCTGGCCATGTCCCGCAGCCCCCTCAGAGAGGAGCCCTAGGCAGGCCAAGGTGCACAGCAAAATCGTGTTGGGAGGGGCCATGGAAGCCTTGGGACAGGGAATGACCAGGAGAAGGTGCAGTCACTCAGCTCTGTGGAGCAGAAAGGAGGCATTCCAGCCCACCATCCCTGGCCCAGGGGCAGCCTGTACAGGCCTGTAGGAGAGGCCATGGGGAGGGCAGACAGACCCCAGAACTATCGATGGCTGACACACCTGGGGGTGGGGGTGCGGAGAGATCAGGGATGCTGACAGCTTGGAAGCCAGGTCCAGAATCCAGGGGCAGAGCCAAGGCACCTGTCCAGGGTGGTATAGAACTGCAGGTCAAGGGCAGGCTCTCCACAGGAAGAAAGACAGCGTTTGGCAGAGTCAGGGCGTGGGTGGGCCCTTGTCTCCAGGACAGGCCCCTCTACAGCACTCTCCGAGCATGACCAGTTCTGCGATCATCTATCCACCTAAATTCTCCGTGAAGTTCTCTTCAGCCCTTCCTAGCTACGTGACTCGGGGCAGGTTACTGAACCCCTCTGAGCTCTGGCTTGTCGTCTGAAAAAAGCAGGGTTCATCAGAGACGACGTGTTTACCACCCCTGCCAGCATGGTGGGCCCAGGGTGGGGCTCAGAAGAGGAGGCTGTCCCCGGTCCCCGCACCACGTTCTCAGGTCAGCTCTTTCTTGTTTGTGCTCCAATCTGTTTGGCTCTGGATCCGCGGGCCATGGTGGGTTCATTCAAAGTTCTCACTCCAGAGAACAGAGACAAAGCGGCAGGTGAACCAGATGCTTCCTGCACCACCCCCAAACTGTCCAGGCAGAAGGAAATGAGCCTGGGATGGCAGGTGACCTTGAAAGTGACATAATTTGGGAGGAGGGGGCCTGTGCAAACATTCTACTGAGTCAAACCCACCAGCCAATGGTATCCATCCCTGGGCAATATTAAAAGGAAAGTACAGAAAAAAACAGCATCCAGACCCACAGCTATCTGAGTTGCAGGTGGCAGCTGGAGACAGACCCATTTGACTCTCCCCCTCCTTCCCTCAGGGTGGCCCTCAGGTGACAGAAAATACCAGCCGCCTCTTGCAGGGAGATCAGGAAGCGAGGAGGAAAGAATTGGGGAGGTGGGTGGCAGGAATGGGGAATTAGGCAAAGAAAAATGGCCTGTGAAATGCAGAAATGCCCCAGCATGCTTGCTTCCCAAAGCTGGCCCATGAATCGAGGGGTGACAGGTCTCTCATCTCTGATGCCAAGAGCCAGGAGCTCCGGGCACCGCAGGTACTACATCTGCACCTGCCAGCACTTGGAAGAGGCAATAAAGCATCGTAGCAGGGCCTGGAATGCTAAGTGCCTGCAGCTGCGAAGGGATCGCCTTGCAGCGAGAACGGCTCACGGCAGACGTCCACTGTGCAGGGGACGTCCGCTGTTCGAGGGTCAGGCTGGCTCCCAGAGGCCTGCCGGAACATCCTCTTCTGCCGCCGGCAGCCTGCTCCCAAGAGCTGGGTTGGGACAATGGTGGGGGGACAGGACAGGTGCACATGTAATCTGGTCCTGGGGGCCACCCTAGGCTATTGCTGGCCGAGACAGACAGGGACCTTCTGGAAGAAACCCAAGTGAGCGGAGTGATTTACCAAGGCCAGCAGAGAGCTGCGCTGCTTGAGTCACTGGTAAATAAAAGTGGAGCATAAAGCACCCGGGTAAGCCAGGCGTCTGGAAAGACTCCAGAGCTGCATCCCCCAAATGATAATAACGAGAATGTTTACACAGCACTTACAGCCCTAGTGCCGCCGGGTTCCAAGTGCTTTGTGTGCAGAGTAATTTACTTAGTCCTCGCAACAACCCTAAGGAGCTGCTGCTAGCCTTACCTTCCTGTTACACACCAGGAAGACGACGCAGTCCAGGGAGGCCACGGAGCTCAGCACTGACAGGCAGAGCTGGAACCCACACGGAGTTTCCAGAAGCCACGCCCTCGACAGTGCTTCTCCAACTCCCCCGCACCTGTCAGTCACGTGGGGGGCCTGTCAGCTTGCAGCTCCCGACTCAGCTGGTCCGGGGGGTGGGGCCCGAGACTCCGCCTCACTCACCACCTCCAGGCAAGCCTCCGCCAAGGAACACACCTGAAGTAGGAGGCTCTGAACTCTACACTCAAGTTCCCACGACAGCTCTCGGCTGCGGACACGAGGTCGTTCTCGCACCGCTCTGGCTCCTGGAGGCACCTACAAATTCCTCAGCCAACAGAAGCAGGCCCTCACAAGGTGTCATAATTAAGGGACCCCATTCAATCCTAAACCAATCCTAATGTCTGGGGTGGAGCCCAGACTGGGATTTTCTCAAAGCTCCCTGGGTGATTCTGATGTGGAGCCCTGGCAGGGTCCTCCCAGGAGACGACAGGAAACCTCAGTGCACCACTCCTACAAAACTGGGGAAGTTCCTGGGGGTCGGATCAGGAATTTCAGAGGTGCTTTCGGGAAGCGGAGGTGAGCCACCCCCTGGGGTGGTCAAAGGGTATGAGTGAGGTCTGCCAGGGTATACTCTTCTTGTCCCCTGGGGCAGCCCTGGAGGAGAGGGGCAGCTAGCAACCCCCGAGCCTAGCATACCTTCAGAGAGGTCCCCGATTCCCCACCTATGAGCTTTCAAGAGGAACAGACGCCCGCCTAGATTGGTTGAGGGAATGGGCTCTTGACAAAGATTAACCAAACCTCTAAGCCCTCTTCCTGCTCAGGCCTGGCCTTTGCCCTCACTGACCTCCTGTCCTGTTCTCTGCCTGCCCAGCTGGTCTCAGCAAGAGTCCTGTTAAGTCAGTTTATTGAGAAGCCCCCACCCTTGATAACTGATCCCCTTCATATTACACCAAGTTTCTCACCCCCACCTTGGTTTATATGTCCTTGGCCTGCTTTTAGCAAGAATCCCCCCACCCTTGGTGGCCCCTCTTAGGAATTTTCCATCCACTGACCCCCTCACTGTGCTTCTTGGCTATAAATCCCCACTTGTCCTCGAGTCATTGGAGTTGCGCCTGATCTCTCTCCCTTATTGCAACAGCCCTGAGTGAGGGCTCAAGCGGCAGACTAATTTTTTCTTTAACACTCCGCCGGCCCAGGAGAAAAAAGTCTTCCCACAAAGTGGGCAGCCCTATTGGGGCCACTGCCAACCAACCAGAATTGAGACCCCTCACTTTGCCACTTACGGCCCAGGCAATGATCTCAACCCTTATTGCTCTCTGACACGCACCTCAGACACAGCAATACTAGATGCTTCGCTGTTTCTCACACCCACACCTGAACTTCCTCCCATCCTGCGTCTGCCCAGGCTTCTTCTTCCACCTGCTCTGATTCACAGTGACGAGGCTCTGTGACGAGATGGCACAGTGACCAGACTACTCATCCCTGAGTCTTCATTTCCTCCTGTCCTCCATCACTACACGACCGCTCATTTCAGCTGGGTACGCAGTTCTCTGGGGCAAAGACTACATTTTCCAGCCTCCTTTGCATCTCACGTGGTCACATGACTGCACTCTGACCAATGTGGTGCAAGCAAAGGCAAAGTGCGTTACTTCCAGTTTTCTCATGCCCCTCTTTCTCCCCTTCCCCTGTGAGTTCACGGCTGGAACTCCAACCGCCATCCTGGACTGCGATCTTGAACATAGAAGCTACACATGCTGAAGCAGTTAGGTCCCTGACGACAGGGAGCATCACACCAGGCTTCGGCTGGTCCCTCCAGACCTTGAACATGAGAGAAAAACTATTTTCCGTCTTGTTTATCCACTGCTTTTTGGAATTTTCTGGACTCACAGCTGAACTTAAGGCTATGGGATCCACCCTTTCGAACCTCTGAAGGCACAGACTCTGAATTCTTGGGGTTACCATGCCACACTGCAGACAGTCGCCGGTGGCATCTTCTTCCCAAGTTAAACGGCAGGCAATCTGGAGGCCAGGGCTGTGCCTCATCCCTGTCCGTCCTCGCCTGCCACACGAAGCATGAGGCCTCGTCCACAACACAAAGCGCGTCTTAGCACTGAATTGAATTTTAGCTACTAGACTCCGCATAGCTTCCCAACTCGCACACCGTCAGCAGGCCAGTCCTTCCTGGCATGGTGCACCTGAGTGATGCTGCCCTTCACCCCATCCCGGCTGAGTGCACCCCACCTCCCAGGAGGAACACGCCCTTACCAGGATGTCTGAGTCCCCACTTTCCTCTTCTGGGGCTGGGCTGGAGCAGTTGCAGAGTTTGAATATCCAGTACTCCTTGGCAGTTACAAAGAAGTTCCACGGCAGAAGGCCGCCGACGCCGAGGCTGAAGAAGATGATGTAGGCCCCATTGAAGCGGTCCTCGGGCCTCTGCTGGTGGGGCGGGGGGCAGTCCGGCAGCTTCTCGAGCAGTGCTTCCTGGTCCGGGTGGAGAGAGCTGCTCGCGGTTCTATAGGTGGAGTTGGAACTGTGACGAAAGTCATCCTCTGAGACAAAGGCCACTGTTGAAATGGAGAAATGGAGATGGGGCAGGTGATCAGAAGCTAAAGCTGGGGACTCACCCACCCTACAAAACTGACCATGTGCCGGGGGGGGCTATGGAGTCACCAAGGCACAGTGAGAGGGCTTGAGGTTTCAGGATCAGGGAGAAAAACAAGATGTCAGGGCTGCAAGCGACCCCAGGGGTCGCCCTCCCACGCCATGCAGGGCAGCACTGGTACCAAACAAGTGTGTGGCAGGTGGGGAGTAAGGCAACGCAGCATGGCAGGGCCTGCGGCAATCAACCCAGAAGGACAAACCAGGTCTCGGGCCTGCGCATGTCTCTGCAGCCACAAAAAAGGAATGAGGACCCTTGAGGGGCAAAGGATGCACGCTCAACACTTCTCAAAGGATGCTCGCTCAACGCTTCTCAACTTCACGTGAGAAAAGTAAGGAGCAGGAGAGCACGCTACTGTGGGTGCAAAACAGCAAGGCCGGGTGGGTGGGGAGACCCCCCCCCCCACACACACACACACACGAGTGTCTGCACGCTCTCTGCGAGGACACGCAGCGGTTTCCAGCCGCGCCGCCTCTGAGGGGGGTGGGGGAACTGGGACGGAGGGGCTGCGCCTCACACTCTTCCATGCCGTTTGAATTTTGAAGTGTGTAAATGCATTACCTGTTCAAAAAATAAAATTATAAATAAAAAGGAAGGCATTCAACAATCCTCGGGATGAGAGAACATACTCGCCAATACACCTGACAAAGGATTAATATCCGAAGTTTATGAAGAACTTATAAAACTCAACACCAGAAAACAAACTACCCAATTAAAAAGTGGGCAAAGAGCCTGAATAGGCACTTCTCCAAAGAGGACATACAGATGGCCAATAGACATGGACAATCCTCAATGTCACTAATCATCAGAGAGATGCAAATTAAAACCACAATGAGATACCATCTCACACCTGTCAGAATGGCCATCATAGACAAATCAACAAACAACAGGTACTGGTCAGAATATGGAGAAAGGGGAACCCTTTTGCACTGTTGGTGGGAATGCAGATTGGTGCAGCCACTGTGGAAAGCAGTATGGAGATACCTCAGAAAATTAAAAAATGGATCTGCCTTTTGACCCAGCGACCCCATTTCTGGGAATATATCCAAAGGAACCCAAAACACTAATTTGAAAGAACACAGGCACCCCTATGTTCATGCAGCGTTATTTACAACTGCCAAGATATGGAAGCAGCCCAAGTGCCCATCAGTAGATGAGCGGATAAAACAACTATGGGACATCTACACAATGGAATACTACTCAGCTATAAAAAAAGAGAAAATTTTACCCTTTGTGGCAGCATGGACGGACCTGGAGAACATTATGCTAAGTGAAATAAGCCAGGCAGAGAAAGGCAAATACCGTAGATTTCACTCCTATGTGGAATTTAATGAAAAAACTGAACTAACAAGCAAAACAAAGACAGACTCATAGAAGGAGAGCAGGCTGACAGCTAAGGGGGTTGGAGGGGAGGGAGTGGAGGGACTGAGCAAAAAGGAAAGAGGACTCGTGGACGTGGACAGCAGTGTGGGGATTGCGGGCAGGAGGAACGTATAAGGGGACTAAGTGGTAATGGGAAAAATACAGTAATAAATAATAAAATAAATAAAAGCATTCAAATTAAATAACACTTTTGAATTTAAAAAATTTTATCCTCACTCTAGGACATTTTTTTCCATTGCTTTTGAGAGAGAGAGGAAGGGATAGAGAGAGAGGAAAAAAAACCCATTGGTGTGAGAGAGAAACATCGGTTGCCGTCTCATATAGGCCCCAGCTGGGAACTGAATGCAAAATCCGGGCATGTGCCCTGACCGGAAATAGAACCTGCAACTTTTGAGTCTACAGGCTATGCTCCAGCAGAGCCACACCGGCTGGGGCAATAACACTGGCCAGGGCAATAACATTTTTTTAAAAGTTGATGGTGTCTAGAGCTGCCTCCAGCAGCCGGTTTGAGACATATATTTCTGAGGAATTTCATTTCTGGGGAAACAGAGGTCTATCCAGGGAGTGGAAGGTCGCTAGCCAGGTGAATGGCCAAGCCTGGGTTTACAGCTCCTGCCTGGTTCCCCACCTGTGTTCATCACATCCCACCAGGAGACAGCCACTTCCAACCTGTGGCAGCCCAAGACAGAGGGAAGGTTCTGGGCTGCCCATAATTGTTGCCTGCATGGACTTAGGCAAGGTACCCTGCTTCTGAGCCTCAGTTGTTTTGCTTTTGTTTTTTTTTATAAAAACCTAAGCCTTTTTACAATGGTTATGTAACTACAACTGACCGGCAAGGCCTGGCCTGTGACAGCGGCTGTTGTACAAACACCAGCATCTTCCCTGCCATCATGGGCTTGTCACCTGGCTGGCTGGCTGGCTGGCTGACTGCTGAATTTGACTGCAAGGTAGCATGCCTACTTTTATGCTCTATATAGCACCCAGGATGTGGCAGCGGCTTGATAAATGGAAAACACTTCCATGAAGCTGAGGATGGGATGCTCCAGTCCCTTCTGCAGTAGCTTCCTCCTCCACCAATAAATCAATAAATAAATGTGTCTCAGCTCACATGGGAGGCTGAGCCTTACTCAGAACATCAAGCCAGGCAGAATGGGGCCTTTCTTCCCTGGTGAGATGGGAACGCCCTGTCACATAGGCACAGAACCTATCCATTATTTCAACAGAGCCTCACAGCATTCCTCGGAATTAGGCAGGACAGGAATTATTGCCTCCTTTTTTTTTCAGATGCAAAGAATGAGGACTTGATTTGTCCCACAGTCAAACAGTAAGAATCCCCAACAGCTAAAATTAAATCCAGTACTCCCGCATGCCAAGGTCTGTGCCTAGCACTTGAGCCTGACAACAAACTCGTAACATGGTAGATACTATTTTAAGATCCAATTAACAGATGAAGAGTGAGGCTCAGAAAAGTTGAGCAATTTGCCCAACGTCACACAGTTACAGAGTGGCAAGGGTGAGGTTACACAGCCATGCAGTCTGAGGCCCAGAGGGGCTCCTTGGCCTCCTGTGTCTGCAGGCTCCGAGCACAGACAGGCCCCCTTCAGGAAGGCCTTGCGGCAAGAGAGCTGTGAGCAGAGAGGAAGGCAGCACTACAGGGTACCTTCATCAGTGTTTGCTGAATGGATGCACTCGGTGCCTCCAAGGATATTCTCCCCTCCAGAGGGGGCGTGCATTCTGGAGCAGGCAGGCAGGACGCTGCTGGATGCTCACATTCGAGTCAGCAAGTCTATTTTAAACTCCCCTGGTTGAGCAGAGCCTTTTCCCAGCCTTGATTCACAGGGCACCCAGTACTAACAAACTAACCAGACATTAGTGTTTAAAAGTTCTGACTCATGTAGGACAGTAGAGAAAGGGCCAGCTCTTCTTCCTGGATGCTGCAGCTACAGGGGTGGATGCAGAGGCCAAAAGCCAGGTTATTTGGGCTTATACTTGGCAGAGGCCCATTCTCAGCTCCAGGTACCTATTTATCCAGGACCATTCAGCCTTGACTGAGCTTCTGAAGGAGCCAAGAATTTTTTCTAACCTGGGTCACAGGCCAGGGCATTGGAGTGAGCAACGTCTCATTACTCTTTATAAAAGCTAGCTCCTGGCTTTCGGATTAAAAAGAAAGAAAAAGAAAGGTAAAGAAGAGTCCCACCATCCCCCAGGACAAGCTGGCTGTGGCTGGTGTGTTTCTCAAGCACCCACAGGAGCTGGCCACACTGGGCCTGGCTCCCTTCCTGGGTGACAGGGGCAAGGCGCAGCCCCTACACAAAGAAGCAGAAACTGTGGGGCCTGAGGCCACTGCAGACCGCCACCTGGAACTGGGTGCCGGCTCCGACGAGGTTTCTTACTCTGGCTGAATCAATCTTCCCTCTGTGCCTCATTTTCCTTGTCTGTGATGTGGGGATTGGGGGGCTGGTGAAGCTAACCCACTGGGAACGCATTGCTGGGAAACGCAAGGCGCCACACAGAGGCCACGGAAGAACTGGCCTTGGCTTTGTAGACATCCCAGCCTTAGGCTCTCCAATTTGGACCAAGAGTCAGCTACCTTCTGGCTACTCTGGGCTGAGTTGTCCATACTCAGCCCCCACCCTCAAATGCAGGCGGCGAGGTCCAGTCTCAGGAAATGCACAAGGAGGAGGAGGGAGAATCTGGAGAAGGAAGATAGAGACCTAGAGAGAGGGAGAGAGAAGAGTGGGGGGAGGCGGAAGAGAGCGGGTAGGAAGCAGAGGAACGCTGGGGAGGGGGACACAGCGGGAAGTATGAAGCAGGAGGGGCCGGGCTGCGGTCCTGAGCTGCCGTAGAGCAGCCTCCAGAAGGGCCCGGGGTGGGGAGGAGGAGAAGGGACGCCGAGCGCGGGAGTCCAGGGCCGACCGGGACCCTGAAGAGCTGGTTGGTGGCCAGGCCGGCACCCAACCTCCGTCCCGAACTTACTGTCGCCACCGCGCCACCGCGCCACCGCTACCGCTGCCTCCTCGGCCGTCGTGGCCAATGCGAGCCGGGGCTTAGCTGGGCGCACAGGCCCTGCTCCGCCTCCAGGCCCCGCCCCGTCTCTAGGCCCCACCCCGCCTCCAGGCCCCTCCCCGTCCCCGCCGCCGACGCGGACGCCGGCGCCGGAGTTTCTCCTTTTGCAAACTCCTTTTGTCTACTTTCTGCGCTCCCGTGCCCATTCTCGGGTGGAGGAAATGAGGGGCCGGCCGCTAAGTAGACTGCCCCCGCGGGCGCTGGAGCGCGCGGTGGAGCCGGGTCTCAAGCTGTTGAAGTGCGCCCGTTAGTGCACCTTGCAGCGGACCCCATGTCTCAGCCCTGCCCCTCTGGCTCCCAGAAGTTTCTGCCTCGCCCCCGGACTCCCACAGAGGGCCCCCTCTGAGTGCAGTCCTCCACTCCTCCCTGATCCTCCTGCTTTCTCCCCCTACCCAGCGCCACCTCAGGGACCCCCTCCTGCCCCAGAGCCCGGAGCTGGCCCCAGCCACCCCATGTTTGCTCAGTGTCAGGCCTCCTGTGTGCCAGGCCAGAGCCATGAAGCTTTTCCTTGCCATCATCTCAACGAAGCACGGAGCAGTTGGGCACACAGCCCTCCCAATAGCCGCCAGACCCTCCTGTCTGAATCACAGGTCTAGAGGGCCACTTGTATCCAGCCCTCTCTGAGGCTGTGTCCTTCACACTCACTGTCTTGTTAACTGTCACATGCCCCGCAGGGCCGGAGTAGCACTGCACTCCTTTTAAGGACGTGAGAAAGCTGGACCGAGGGTTAGCTGAGATAGAACTGGGAGCGAACACCAGATCAGATTCTCAAACCCCTGCTTATGATGCCTTCCCCTCCCCCCACCCCCCATTTGGGCAGGCTCAGTGCTGGGTGCTCTCAGGGCAAGGTGTGGCTGGCATCCCTGTTTCATGGTGAGGCTCCTAGAACACAGTGTGCTTCCTGCATTAAAAAGACCTATGTGCCAGGACCTGCAGTGGGGCCATGTGATATTGCAATATAGTAAGAAATACTGTACTTTTGATTTGTCCCCTATTCCTGGCAGGAGAGCTTCTAGAGCGTTGAAATTTCCTGAGCGATAGGGCTGATGGGAGTGTCTTTGGTTACTCATAACAAGCCCCTTTCAATGAAGTCAGAGTTTGTGCTAATGAGGTAACTTTTGGTGGGGCCCTAGATAGCTTCTGGATGGGGGTTGGCCATGCCAAAGCGACCATCCATGGGATCAGGGTTGGAACTCTCTTCCCCATGCCCACCTCTGGGAACGTAGTAGGGCTGGAGATTGATTTAATCACCAGTGACCAATTAAGCAGGCTTACATAATGGAACCTAAATAAAAACCCCTAAATGTTGGGGTTCAGAGAGCTTCTGTGTTGGTAAACACATCCATTTGCCGAGAGGGTGGCATAGCCCAGCTCCGTGGGGACAGAAGTTCCTTTGCTCAGGACTTTTGCCCGGTTCACTTGTACCCTTTATGATAAGCCAATCATATGAAATTAAGTGTTTCCCGAGTTCTGTAAACCATTCTAGCAAATTATTGAAACTGGAGGTGGGTAGGAGTTGTGGAAACCCCCAACTGTGTAACTTCAACTGAGATAGAAGTTTGGGTGCTCTGGGTACCCCATATTTGAGACTGGTGTCTGAAGTGTGGGCAGTTTTGTGGGCTGAGCCCTCAAATTTATAGGATCTGATGCTAGCTCCAGGGAGATAGTGTCAGAACTTAATTGAATTGTGGTGTCCAGAGAGCTGAAGAATTGCTGGTTTGTGTGGGAAAACCCCCCATTTGATGTCAGTAATGTTAAGAATAAAAACAATGCAGAGGCCCAAAGGTGCCAAGGGTTGGGGTCTTGTTTCAGAGGAGCTTGTGCACTCCCCAAGGAAAACAGTATGGGGTGGGGGGGCATCAGGTGGGCAGGTGATGGGAGTCAGCAAGGACTGGGCACTCGCCCACCCTTGCTGCGGCCCCACATCCTTGTTGGCCCTATTTTACAGGTCACAAGTCCAAGGCCTATAGAATTATGGAGCTAGCCCAAGGCCACATGAGGGTGGAGCCTGTATTTACCCCTGGCTGTGACTCTAAAGTCCTCACCTGTTTTCTGCTCCACCATATGTCCTTGGAGGGTGACAGGTACTTGGCGAGGCTGTGAGAAAGGCTGGGCCTGGCTTGAGAGCTAGAATGGGTTTGTGTGTCACCGGAAAGTGGCTCGGGACCAAGGCGAGTCTGCGCTGGCATGGTGTGGAATGTGTGGGTTCTTGACTTCGTACAGGAAAGATCTGACCACACAGGTCCAGGTGATTTTGAGAGTACATTTATTAAAGCTGGGGACAGTGAAACAAAGGAAGGGCTTAAGGTAGAAGAGGCAAGATCACAGTAACAGGAGTGAGCCTAGGGGAGCTGCTTTGTGGTTAGGCACGAGGAGGGCCCTTTGGAGGCAGGTTGACCTGGAATGAGCAGCTGCCACCTGCTCCTCTGCTGGCTGCAAGTCCTATCGGGACCCTTAAAGCTTAGGAGAAAGAGAGCTAAGGTTGCATGCCCTAGGAAGAAAGGGGCAGGGGAGGCACTGGCTGTGCTCAAGGCAGAGGGGACACACTGCATCTGTTTTCTTAGGGTTTTTATCTGTTTTCTAAAGGCAGGAATGTTAGGGAAGGTCTCAGGAGAGGACAATGGAATTCGTATTAGCTTTCCAGGTGTGCCTTTAATATGCTGAAATAGCACGTAGAGAAGTGGGGTCCTTCTCCACTGAGGTAGGTCTGCCCCAGCACTGGCCGGAATGTGTACCCCACTTGCTCCTAAGTGTCCTTGGTTAGGGAGGAGAAGCCTTGTGGTTTATTAGCTGGCTGTGAATTGCTTGGCCGGTGTGTTCGTCAATCTGTCTCAGTTTCCCCATGCCACTTGCCCAGGAATTTTCCCAGCTTCTTACTAACCTCCCTCACGTAGGCATCACCCTGAAGGCGACAGGACCCCAGAAGAGCTTTCAGAAGAGACCAGGCCCCAGTAGGGTTTTATTTTACTTATTTTTACATTTTTATTTGTTTATTTATTTTTAGAGAGGGAGAAGGGAGGGATAAAGAGAGAACAAGAAGCACAGTGAGAAGGAAACGTCCATCCATTGCCTCCCCGGTGCGCCCCGCTGGAGACCAGACCCGCAGCGAGGCCTGTGCCCCGGCAGGGATTCAAACTGGTGAACTCGCCTTGTGGGACATCACCCAATCAACCAAGCCACACTGGTCAGGGCCCCACCATGGTTTTAGAGAGACGACCGTGGTGACCACAGGGTGGTGGCCTAGAGGCTCGGGCCCCTTGGATGGAGGATCTGATTTACATATTTGTCCAGCCTCCGGAAACAAACCCACCTTTGCGGTTTTCCTTTTCCACCTTATTCCGTTCAGATCTTAAACTATCCTGGATCCCAGTCCAGCTTCCCTAACCGGGGGCAATGCAGGACCCCAGCCTGGAACACCAGGACCTTACCTGGAAGCTGGGGAAGGAGGCGGGCGGATGGAGCGTGCTGTGGGGCCTCCAGGAAGCTCTTTCAGAAGATTTGGGGCCACTGTGTGGTTGCTGGGAGGAAGGCGGAAGACTTGTCTGGAATCCACACGTGCTCAGCAGACCTGCCGTTTCCGATTAGGTTACGTGACACACAGATCATACAGCCAGCAGATATCCCCAGAAGGGTCCTGTCTGCGCTTTATATACAGTCGAGGAAATGGTCACTGTCCACAGAGAAGTGACAAGAACCCAGAGGGGTGGCTTGAGCTGGGGAATGAGGCAGGGACTGAAGACCTTCCCCAGATGCTGTCCCTGACGGGGATGGGAAGGAGGGGGTCCCTCTCGCGGCGAATGGGTCTGGGAAGGTGCCAGTGCTCCCAGCCTGGGCTCCTGCCGGCTTCCAACTGGAATGCTACAGATCCCTCCAAAGTTCAGGGAGGTCAAGCAAGGTCTAGGGGTGGAGTAGGACCCGGACCTAGGCTCGCCTTGCCTCCCGGGGCTGGACAGGCGACCTCAGGTGGCCGAGGACTTGGCTTGGAGATGGCTCTGCCGTCAGAGCTCCAGCCTCCACACGCCGCCAGCGCCCTGCCCCAGGCCCTCGTCCGTCCTATAACCAGCATTCCTGAACACGGGCCTGATCACAAAAGGCTGTGGCACGTACCCAGACTGGGGGGCCTCTCCCCTGGGTCCCTGTTCCCTAAATTGTCAGAAAGCCCCCAGCCCTGGACAGGAAGGTACCTGAAGTCCCTGGTGGGAGTCTGGGCTCCAGACCCGTGACCCGAGGGAGTGTGGTGAAATTACGAAACCTCTCTGAAACTCAGGGTTCAAATGGAGCCGCTGAGAGGATTAAATGAGGCCACAGGTGCCAGGCCCTCACTGCAAATTTCCTTCACCTCCGAGGAAGAGAGTTTGTTTTGGAATGGGTCCTCGGGCCTTAACTTTAGCCTTCGTCACATTGGAAAAAAGCATTTCCACGAACTTTCATTTTATCCCCACAACCCAATGGTAGGGGGCTGCTGTCCCCAGTTTACAGATGAGGAAAGAGAGGCTTCCCAGGGCACCTAGCTGGCAGCGATGAAGTGGCAGGCCTCAGAGCCAAGGCTCTGTCTCCCGTACCAGGCGCGTGGGAAGGCTGAGAAGCGAAGGGATAGTGTAGGTGACAAAACTCCTTGGGCCCGGTGAGGGCAGCAAACCCAGGGCTGTTCGTGGGCTAGGCCCCAAATCATGATTTCGTCTCTGTGGTGCTTCAGCGCTTTGTCCCTTGACTGCTCTCTTCACACCAACCCTCAGTGGGATGCATCACTCCAGACTTTCCTTTTGGAGAACTTGTGCGTGTGAGGGAGTGACACAGCTTCAAGACACCTGTGAGGGGACCAGAGGTACCAGGAGCCCCCCTCTAGTGCTCAGAGGCTGGGGGGCTTTCTCCACGCGGAGGAGGCGCCAGTCACTTGGGGGTGAGCTGGTTGCTGGCACTGCGTCTTGGAAGGGGCTCGGGGTGCCCTCCACCGGGAAGACGGAACGACTAGGGGGAGACAGGTTGCTAAGGCGTCCGCTGGGCTGCTCCCTGGCCAGTGCGGGCTCATCTTCCCTGGGTTCTAGACAGATTGCTGCGGCAGTACCTAGCTTGGGGACAAGATGAGGCAGGTAGCCTGGGGCACACTCAGCTTCCCAGGGAACATTCGAGGCTGTGGGGGATGAGGGAAAGAGCACAAGAGATTGGGTCAGAAGCCCCGGGCTCAGGTTCTGATCCCGCCTCTGATCACCTGACTGACCTTGAGCAAGTCTCTTGCCCACCAAGGGTACTTTCATGATGAAGTAATAAAATTATCCCCTGACAGATAATCAAAAAATAGGGAAACAGGGTCAGGAAGAGGGACGTGGAGAGGAGAGAGATATAGGAGTTTTTACAAGACCGACTTGAGAGTGGATCGATTTTAGGACCAGGGAGGGGATGGGTTCCTGTCACCGGCTTGATGTTGTTGAGGGCAGGCCATATAAGCCCCTTTTGGTGAGTGCCTAGGAAGAGAGTGGCCACGTTTTTCCGGCTTGAGGGTCCCCGACTTTGTGTCTGGGGTGGAGATGGGAGTGTGGGGCATTGCGCCGGAGCAGAGGGATGCCAACCACCACCTGTCTGCAAGCACTGCCAGCGAACGTCAGGGACGGAATTGGTACACGATCGGGTGATGCACACCCCCGGGCAGCCTTGCAGTTCTGAAATGCATGTGAAGAAAAAGAAGGGGGAGAAGAGGGGGGGAATAAGAAATCGGAGAAGGAGGCGAGCAGAGAGGAAAGAAGGGAAGGAAGAAAAGAGGGAGGGAGACAGGGAGACAGGAGAAGAAAGGAAGGAAAACTCAAGACACCCAAAGCATTCCCGCTGGATCGATACTGTTTAACTCTCAGCCCTTTTTGAAAAGCATCCTGTTACTCCTTGGCTTAGAAATGTCCTGAAAGTTTCTGAGTGCTGGACAGAAGCCATCTCCCTGTTACAAAGGGACTTGCTCCTGGCCCCAGGGATGTCAAGGACTGGCTGGGGAGACTGCCTGGTGCGGTGGCCAGAACCAGAGCCAGATGGACCTGGGCGTGGATGCTGTGTCCATGCTCCTGGGAAGTCGAGCCTCAGCCCCCTCATCGGACGAGACCAGTGCAACAGCCCTCTCTGAGTCACAGAATAGGTGACCAATAAAATACTAATTGCCGCCAGGAAGGGGTGTTTGCTGAGCTCCCGCTCTGGCTGCCGCCCCCCAGGGACCAGATCCTTAAGTCCAACAGGCAACCCCGTGAGGTAGGCCCTCTGGGTAGCCTCAGTTTTGCACATAAGGAATCTGGGGTGCACAGCATCTGACTCCAGTCACACAGGTAGTAAGTGGCAGTGCCAAGATTCCAATCAACGCCTCTCTGCCTCCAGAGCCCAGCCAGGGCCCCATCAGAGGTGGTTGGTTGTGGGGGGTCACACAAGCTTCTTATCTCACCTGAAGTTTGCCCATCTGTAGGTGATTGATTAAGCAATAGGAAGAACCTGAGTATTCCGGGAAGTCAGCCCCGTGGTTGCGGAGGCCTCCAGGCGGCGGTGTCTGGGCCGATGCTGCCATCTTGTGGCTCTGCCCTGTCATTGCTGTGCTCACTGGCTGGGCTGGCTCAGTGTGTCTCCATTCCTGCTTTTCACGATTTATGGGGCCCCCAAGCAGGGCACATGGATCCTGAGAGATAAGGAACCATCCTTAAATGATGACCAATAATTCTCTGCTTCCACATCACTCATCAAGTCCCCAGTCTGACCTTAACCACCTCTCCTTGCTGTGTTCATCTGCTCCCTCTGGGAAAGTTCTGGACCTCCTGGAGATGCAAATCCTTGAGCCCTCTCTCTTCCCTCTGGGCATCAGGCGTCTTTCCTTCCACCTGAGCCCACTTAGATTCATGGCCCGTCATTTTAGTAACATCTCAGCGTCCACTCCCATGTTCTTCGTCTCCTAGTGGCACTGTTGGCCAATCCTGGGCAGACAAACCTGCACCCGGGCAGCTGAGTCTCGCTGGAGAAAGTCCCTGCCAGGCTGGTGGCTCCCTGGGGAGTTCATGGTCACCAACCTGCGATGCCCCCAGGATTCCAGCAGTCCCACGGCAGGTCTTCGCTCCTGTTCTCCATGGGAACGGTTGCCACCTTCCTCCCGGACTCGCCTCCACCCCAGAACACACCCCTTCCCAACAAGGCCTGTCCTCCTGACTCCGACTTAACAGAAAAAAACAGAAGCCCCCAGAGAGGATATCCGGAGACAGGCCTCACCAGCTCCTGTTTCCCTCTCTCCCCACCTGTAACTGGCTTCCTCCACCACCATCAGAGCTGTGAAGCCTCACTTCACGTAACTGCGACTGTGTCAGACAGAGACTGAACCTGGCCTACCACCCACGCCAGCTCTGGAGAGCAGAGCAGGCTCTCCTCTGTTCGCCTGGGGCCCAGGGTGGGTGATTGTTGAATGACTGACTGATGCACAAGCAACCAGGAGCTGAAGTGCTTGGGAAGATCTGAGATGTGGAGAAAGAATGGAAAAATGGGTATGAGGTAGGGCGGAGAGAGGCAGATGGGGCGAGGACGATGGCAAGGGTTCCAGTTCGCTCTTCTGGATGAAGGATGGGGCTTCTGCTGGGGCAGGAAATGCTAGCAAAGGCAAGATTTGGGGGCAGATCATGAGTTCCAATGCGAAATGTCGAGTTTGAGGTGCATTTGAGGCTTTGTGGCACCAGGGGGCGATGTCAGGTAGGCATCTAGAGCTCAAGGGAGAGGCTGGGGCTGGAGGCCTAAGACTAGGTGTTGTCAGCTCTGGGTGGGTGTGGGTGAGATAAACCGGGAGGAGGGGAAGCAGGAACCCAGGCTCTGTGATTCTCCCTCTGCAAAGCCAGGAGAGTCCCTGAGCTGCCCATCTCCAGAGTGGTGGTAGTAGGGTTGATTCAGGAGGTCAAGGAGGGGTCTGGTGTGAAGATGTCCCAGGAAGGCCATGGGGCATGTCCGTGTCGGGGGTGGCACAGGCTGGGGAGGCAGGGCTGCAGCGGGGCTGTGTGCCCTGCTGTGTGGGGCTGTGGCAGGGGCCCTGCACCCAGAGTCAGAAGAGGGTTGGCTCTACCCATGTGGCCCCTGGTTACACGAGAAAGGAAAGCATGAGGCACCACTGACATCATGCACTTGAAGGAGCTTTGTGATCTCAGGTGTCTGCAGATTCAAAGAGCTGTTCCTTCTCTTCTTCACCGAACAGAGCAGGGCGAGGCTGTATCAATAGATGTATAAGGCCCGTAATAAGGGAGGTGATGATGAAGGCTCAGCAACACGACTGCTACTGATGCTGACAGGACGGAAACGGAGTCACCCTTATCGCTCTTAGTATTCACGCTTCCGTCTCGTCCGCTGCGTACAGTAAATCTGCAAAGAAAGGCTTGTCGTCCTGATTTCGTTGTGTGAACATCAGAAGCCCCAAGGGTTTAAGCAATTTGCTCAAGGTCACAGTTAGCAGATGATGGAATCTGGGTTCAAACCCAGGTCAGGCAGATCCCAAAGCTTGGCCCCTTAAACCTGAAGCTGAGCTGGGACCAGGGATAATGTCAGGTTCTGTCTCCTGAGCATCTTCAGTGCCGAGCCCTGTGCTCAGCTCCCACTGTTGGTGGCTTTACGTCTCCCATGCCCTGTGATGTGAAAGTCGAAGACACATAGGCCGGCCACCAGGACCCTGAGGGAGCACAAGAGGGCATGTGGACACTGAGCCATGCCACATGAGTACTGGGGACATTTAGTTGGCAGGGAAATGGTTCCAGAGTGGACCAGGAAAACTGTTTCCAAATATTTAAAAAGCTGTCAGGGAGTGGAAGACTTAGACTTATTCCTGTTGAGAATAAAATCAGCCCCTACAGTGAAAATAAGTAAGCACTCAATAAATGGTAGCTATTATTACTATTGGAAGTAGTGAGTTCCCCATCTCTGGAAGTATTCAAACAGGTACTGTATAAGCCCATGCCTAGGTCATTGTGGAGGGAATTCTGCCATGAGATGAGGATGGATTAGAGGGTGGCCAAGGATCCTCACCTCTGTCTCCCTCAAAGTCTGTGAAACAGATCCTGATGAGCCCTGTAGTTCTCAGGGGCAGCCTCTGCCCTGTGTAACCCCCTTGGGTAATCACAGTATTTGCTGGTGTGAGTCCTGGGCATCTGTCCCTGGGCACCTGATAGAAGGGGAATTGCTGGGACCCGGGGGGCTGGCAGCCCAGCCCTACTCTGGTTTTATCGGGCAGAGGAGAGGCTCCTGGGAAAAGGATCAGCCAAGGCCACCATCCCATGGAGAGAGGCAGGAGGGGAGCTGGAGCAAGTGCTGCTATCCCTCTGATGCAACCTGGGGAAAGCAGTGTGCAGGGAGGAGCCCTTTGGCAGTCTGTAGAGAGGACCAGGGCCTAGGGGCCCGCTGCAGCCAGCGAACCCCTGAACCAGAGCAGCCCTGAGCCCGACCCCTCCTTCTAAACCTTTTCTCAGCCCCCCGCAGCCCAGCAGATCACAAACTGGGAGGGTCTTGTTTGACCTACACAGTTTCTAAAGAGAACTATGCCAACAATTACAAAGGGAATGACTTCACATATACATTTTAATCCTGATCTCTGATTTCTCAAGCCAGAGGATGGAGCAGTGTGGGCACTCCCTCCCTCCTGGCAACAAGGGACTGAGCCAGTGTGTGGGCTTTCCCCTCCTGGTGGGCCGAGTGGTCTCCAGCTAGCCGCAGTCCCCCCTTCTCCCTATCACTCCCCTACTACACTGAGGCCAAACATGGGGTGACGTCTAACAGAACATTTACCCTCCCGATTCACTTGGTACAGACCCGCACTGCTAACAAAAGTGGGAAGTGAACAATGTGCTGAGACAGGCTTATGTTTCAAGAAACAGCCAAGAGGGCACATTTCTTGCCTGAGAAGTGTTGACGTGGCTGCTTCTCTCATTCACATGACCCAGCAGGCTGGGTACCAGAGACATTTGCTTTTGACCCCTGGTCTGTGGACAAAGCCCTGAGGCCTGGCATGTGGGACTTCTATGACCAGTTCCAACACTGAGAAGATCAGTGTGAATCTAGAGTGGGTGGTCTTTTTTTTTTAAGATTTTATTTATTTATTTTTAGAGAGGGGAACAGAGGAAGGAAGAGAGGGAGAGAAACATCAATGCGTGGTTGCCTCTCCAGCGCCCCCTACTGGCCTGGCCCGTAACTCAGGCATGTGCCCTGACTAGGAATTGAACCATCAACCCTTTGGTTCTCAGGCCACTGAGCCACACCAGCCAGGGCTAGAGTGGGTGGTCTTAAGAGAGCTACACCCCTACAGGAGTTTGGTCAGCAAGGTGCCTCTGGCCTTCCCTGCTCCCCAGACCGATCTTGCACTGACTCCACCAGCCCACCTTCCTCACTGTGGGCTTTTCACCCCCAGCCTGGGATCATGCTGTTCCCACCACCTGGTGGTCCCTTGGGCCCAGCCCTCCATGCCAACCCATCTCTAACTGCCCAAATGCCACCACCTTCCAGGTGGGCCGCTGGAATCATCCTTCCCCCTTGTCCTGCTCCCTCATGCTCTTTCGGCACCATTGTCACCGGCCACTTCTCAGTCCTGGCAGCCATGGGATTCGCTTCTTATTCTGCTGGGAGCAAGCCCCTACCCCTGGGCTGTGCCCATCTATGGATTAGATCAGTAAATATTGACCGAATTTCCAGGTGTCCTAGACCTGCTCCTTGGGGGAAGCTTCTCAGGCTGAGGAACTGGGATGAGCACATTCAAGTCACCCACAGTGAGGCCTGGGCTGAGCCAGCCCCCCATGGCGGCCAGGAATAGCGCTGACTCACTGGTGCCCCTCCCCCAGACTACCCCCCCTACCCCCCACCCCACCGCCTCCATGTCCCAGGCTAGGGTCACTGAGAGGACACCATCTCATCCCCTTGACCCCTCCCCACACCTGAACGGCGCCCTCAGACTGTCAGCCCCTCTGGCAGATAGCAGCCTTCACATCTGCTACAAGGACATCAACATCTTGTCTTCATAAGAAATTTCATAAAAGCAAGTGGCTGCAAACTTTGCCTAAAAGCATCCCCCACAAAACGCGTAATTGAGAACTATGTGCCAGGGGAACCAACTCATGCTCTAAAATAGCATCTCTTCCAGAAAGCCTTGCTGGGCCCCAGGCTTACTCGGGGCCCCCCTGAGCTTCCACGCCTCGCTGCCCATTTCTTCCTGTCCCCTCCCTAGACTGTGGGCTCTGAGGGCAGTGTGTGCCCAGCCCTGGTACCACAGAGTGACCAACACAATGTGCCAAGATGTTGTGGGACAGTGAGCAAGAAACCCCATTCCCCACCCTGCCAGCTTGTGTTTCAAAAATGAGGACTCGGGCGCTCCTCCTGCCCCTGGAGTGTGGTGCCCAGGGCAGGGATTATGTTAGAAACAGCATCCCTTTGAGAACATCTGTCCCTCTGTTCTCCCGGGCCCAGTTCAAAAAAGATTTGGCGTGAGCTGCCGGTGCCAGCGCAGGAAGTGACGATGGGTTTGAGGGCAGCTTTTCTGACGAGGTCAGGAGGAAGACGTCTCTCTGTTGAGAGTGGCTGGCTGAGTCTGAGAAGAGAGGAGAGCGGGGGTGGGGGCGTGGAGAGCAGGCTGCCAGGGCACCCTGTGACCTGCGTGGGGGGCTCTGAGGGCTTTAGTGAAAGATGGATGCGTTGAGCCTTAGCAACCAAACGAGCCGGTCCTAATACCACCAAGGGAGGGAACAGTCAGAGACCCCCATGGAGACATCGTAAAGGGAGCCGTCTCTCCAGCGGGAAAGCCTGCGTCAGTGCCGGCAAAATGAAACTCCCCACAGTAACTGGGAAAATAAAACTATTGCATGCTTCCACCTCAAGGGGCTGAGAGCCTTTGGATCAAATCCATTGTATTTAAATATTTACACGTACAAATACGCTTGTTTCTACACCAGGTCTTCCTTAGAGGGTACAAACGTAAGGGTTGCCTCTGTGGGGGAAGGGCAGTGAGGGGGATACACTTTCCTCTGTGCTTCTGTACCTTTTGAATTTTCTACACCGTAGGCAAGTATCACAATATATTTTCAATTAAAAGGGGCAGAAGTGTTTTTAAGATCTTGTTAAATGAAACTGGATGAGGTTTTCCTGTGTCTGACCTTAAACTAGAGTTGAAATGGACTTTCTCTTCTTAAGGCCCCTAGTAGAGGAGGGGGCAGCCGGCTGCCCACCCAGTGACCCTTCATGGGCAACAGCTGGTAGCCTGAGTTCGCTGGCTGTGCCGGGCCAGCCAACTGGACATGTGTGCCAGCTTTGTCACCTCCCTGGGCAGCCACTTGGTCACAGGATTGGAACCAGCCCATCTTTTGCTCGCAACCGGGTTTTCCTTATCTGCTTTTGGGACATGACAGAGGAGGGCCCACGGGGTGGAGCTGTCACACCCCTGCCTAGAACCAGGCCCCCCAGATTTCGGAACGCCAGCCAGAGGGCCCTTGCAGAGCTGCAGGTCTAAGGCCCACACTCATGGGTGGGGACATTGAGGCCGAGGGAAGGACGGTGACCTGCACAGAATCAGGACTAGAACTCAGGTCCCGTGCTTCCCAGGCCAGAGCTCTTTGAACACCCTCCCCCCCCCCCCGAACAGGTGACAAGGAGGGGTTCTCCTTGCTTAGATGGTGGCAGAGGGTTAGGGGATTTAAATGGGCACCTTCACTCCGGGGAGGGCCTGACACCTGCCTGTGGGGGCTTGTGTAAAATAACCGCCCCACGTCTGACCCTGCCCCCGCCTCCCTGGGCTGCTGCTCCTACCCCAGGCTCCATTCCGCAGGCCGGCCTTCACACATACACACATCTGCCCCCTCCTCTGCTCCCACCCTGACTGACCCACTGGGATGTGATGATGGCTAGAGGTACTCCGGGTCCCCGGGGAACGATGACAATCTGAGTTGGGGGGGCTGTGCATGTACAGGTGCAGGGGCCTTGCCCTGCCCCACTAGGCCAAAAGTTCCCAGAGGACTTGGCCACAGGTGCTCCCTACCCCTGGGGGGACAACCAGGTGGTACTCAGTGCACCCCCCAAGACACAGGCCCCAGAAAGTCAGAGCTGGCAGGGCTCACAGGTACCACACACTTTGGAGCATGAAAAGGTGAAAATGGGCTCCACGGCCAAATACGTGTGGGATACCCTGAATGAGCGTGAGGAGCAGCTTCATCAGACAGGGCCTCTCAGAGCCTTTCACGTGCTGTGAGCATTGTGGCTCCCCCTGACAGGGGCAGCGGGGGCTGTCACCATACACTGAGGGGACCATGGAATCCACTCAGAGTGGGCAAAGCCTGCTGGGAAATGCTGGGACCCGGCCCAACTCACAGAGACCTGAGGTCCACAGGGCAGGGGGGCCAGCTGGAACAGGGCTGCGGCCAGCCGTGCCGCACCTTCGTGCAGAGAAATAAAAGCCCCCGTGAGACACTTCCATGGGGGGTGGGGAATGAACAGCTGTGATTTTTTAGAACAAGACCTCTTCCTGCCACCTGCTGGAAACACCTCACAGTAAATGCAGGGCTACCATGCTTGTGAGGACACCACCCGCCCCAAGGTGATGCTGACCCTGCAGGGCAGCCCTGGGTCCCTTCTGCCTGCACCAATTCTGCTCTCCCAGGGGAGTGGTTTGAACTGACCTCCCAGAATCAGCCCCGGCTGGGACACACACTTCTGAACCTCACAGGCAGACAGGGACACTGGGGGCCACCCCTGTTGCCCCTCCCACACATCTCCAAGGCAATGGAAGGCTCCAACGACTGACCCTGCACAGGTCCTCGTGTGCATCCGCCCTGAGAGCACCAACTATTCTGCTGGGAGCTGCCCGGGCCTGGCTCAGGAGGGTGCAGGGTGTGCGGTCCAGACCCAGCAGGGGCTTGAACTTGCTGTGTGACCATGGGGAGTCCTCAGCCCTCTCGGGGCCAGCTTTCCCCTCTGTATCGTGAGGCAGCTGGGCTTGACCGTTTCCAGGAGAGCTCAGGGTCCTGACAGTGCCCCTCCACCCCCCAAACCCCTGGAATTTTGAGAAAAGTGGGAAGGTCACTCCCAATTGCTGATAGAAAGACAGTCCAGAAAACCACAGAGTACAACCTGGTATTTTTTATTAGACTAGGAAATATAATTTATTTCATAAAAATTAATTCTGTTACAATAGGAATGCTAAATGTTATTTACAGGTTGTAGTGTACAGAATACACAGAGGTGGGAGGGGCCATTCCTGCAGCCCCGGGACACATACCCATGCCGGTAGCCCAGGCAGGGGGGCCAGCCCTTTGCCCCCAGGAGAGCTGCTCCCTCACCCCAAGCTCCTGAATCACCTCCCCTCAGAGGACCTGCTAAGGGACCTGGCTCAGCTGCCTGGGTGCTGGGGGAAGGGGACAGGAGGGCCCTGGGTCATCCAGGAGACAGGAGGGTTCTCACCCCCTCAGAAGGACCCCTGGCCCAGGACTCTGGATCCTGGGCACTTCAAGAAAAGGCAAAGGGAGAGGCACGTAAAAGATACACCGACTGACCCTATGGACTCAGAGAGGGCAGAAAACAAGCACACCAACCTCTGGGTGTCCCAACTTGGGACTCGAGGGCGACACACTCTCACACAGGTGGGGACATGTTTCTGGAGGGGAGCCCTGACGCGCCCACACGTGAATAAAAGCACACACACACCGAGCAGTGCACATATGCATGAGCGCACAAACACCCCGGAGATGGGAGACATAAACACCCAAGAGAGAGCCATATAGGCGCCGCGGGGGTACGCAGGCCACGTGGGGCTGTAGTCACAGCAGACTCAGTAGACTGATGGAGCCACTAAGCCCTCTCCTGGCTGTCTGACCCTCCCCAGGGGGCTCCTGCCAATTGGTCCTGCACTCCGGGCCCTGGTGCGCAATCCGAGGAATCAGATTAATCCTCACAGGCCCTGAGCAAGCAAGCTTCTGAGCGCGGCAGGCAGACCCCAGGAACTTCCGTCCACTAGGTTCCCATGCAAAGCCTGGAACGACAGCGTGTCAGAACCCGGAGGGCTTCAGACAGCAGCTCTGAAGCCTTCTAGCGAAAAAAGGAAATGAGGCCCAGAGAAGGCAATCCTATGCCTGAGGTCACGTAGTTTAATGGCAAAGCTGAAGACTGAGGTCTGGTCTTGGGACCCCAAGCTGCCCGTGGGCACCTCAGAGCCTGAGATGGGAATGGCACCGGTAGAGCCCCTGGTGGCACTGGTTCGACTGCCCTCGACTCCATGCTATCTATCCCGCAGGCTCCCATGACCTGGGCTAGAGAGGCCAGGGAGGTGAGCCCCAGCGGCAGCAACCGCTGACAAGGGCGGCTCACTGCCTTTTGCCTGAGGTAGCACCCACATAGGCATCGAGGCAAGGAGCCGGGATCCCCGCCTCCATGCAGGCCTGTCCCCTTCAGCAGCCCTGACACAGGGAATTCTCTCTCGAACCTCCAACAGGACCTCACCTGCCTGTGGCTGGCACCTGTGCTGAGGGGGGCAGGGAAGCCAGGCTGGGGACGCTGGCTGGGACTCCAGCTCTAAGACCTGCTCTCCTCTTAGGTGACCAGACTTTCAGAGGCTGGGAGGTGCCCAGGCTGGCTCTGAAGGCGGTTTGTGGGCCTGCTGGGGCAAGCCCAGGGTCCGTGCCCAGGGCTGGCAGAGGAGCTGGCACGTGCTTTGCCTGGGTGCCACGGCGAGGCCTTTGATGAAGTCTTTGTGCCAGGGGCCTGGTCTCACCCATTGTCAGACAGCTGAAAAGGGACCAGGATGTATCCCTCCCTAATTAGGGACCCTGCTAGCCCCTCAGAACATCATGGAATAGGCTGGTGAGGGGGTGCCAGCCCCTCCTTTCTAGCAACCCTTCCTGTCCAAAGGTTACCACCTCAAGAACTCCCAGACTACAGAGGGAGGGGAGGGTGAGAGGGAAAGGAAGGGAGGTGCCCGCAGAGATCAGAGTTGGGAAAATTGCCCTCCACTCTGGGCGGGTAGGAGGGCATGTAAAGCTCAGCCAGGCCACCCACCTCCCAGCCTCCCAGGCGGCGGGGCTGCTGCTAACACGTTTCTCAAAGCCGGAGGCCCAGAAGCTCAGGGTTCTGCCGCTAGAGAGGCCCTCTCATCTACCCCTTCTGTCTCACAGAAGGAGAGAGGGGCGGGGGAAGGGCGAGTCCTGGATTCCTGGGATTTAAGAGAATGCCAACCTGCTCTAGACACTGCTGGGAGGGGGTGTCCTGGCTGGCCCCATCTTAGGATGACGCAGAAGAGGTGTCCACAGGAGACTCTCATCTTCCACTTTTTTCTCTGCTAGGGCCCTGCTTCTGGGCCACATCCCCTCTCCGGGAGCTCCCAGACTGTGGTGCTAGAAACAGTCTCCCTGGTGCACGGCTGGCCTGGGCAGCCCACATGTCCCTCCCGGGGCCCAGAGGAGCCTGGAAGGGAGGGAGAACCCCACCCACTCCAGAGCTCAGGGCTCCTTGGCTTTATGAATTCAGTGTCTCCTTAAGATTTTAGAGGGAATCCTGTACCACGGCTAAATCCCCACCTGAGCCTGCACACCTGGGGAAACTGAGGACTTGTAAGAATTCAGTCTAAGATGGAATCATTAGCAGCAAAGTGCCCCTGTTCAGTCTCCCTCTCTCCCTCTTCACACTCACTCACACACACACTCACACTTGCTCCTGGCCAGAACCGTGAGCACACCCACACTCACCCACACTCAAGAAAAGAGTTTTCTATTTTGGGGGGTTATTTTTCATTTTCTTTCTTTTTTTCTTAAAAAGACTGATCCAAGTATCTGGATAATACATCATTTGCGTTTCCTAAGAAACTGGGTTTTTCTTTTCCCTTGTGGTTTGGTGTTTGTTTCCTTCTTCGAGACTCACTAGCGGTAAGAAGCTTGCTTGCTTGCTCTCATTCAGCTTTTGGACGGGAGAAAGCAGTCTGTCTGAACTGTACTGGACTCTTCAAAGAGGAAAATGGTGTGAAGACAGAGGGCTCAGGGGGGAGGGAGAAATCAACAGCTGAGGAAGGAAATTAACAATAGAACTAAAACAAATCGAACCCAGAGGTCCCAGGGCTGCGTGTGGAGGGCGGAGGTGGAGCGAGGGCCACCCCTTGCTCCCCCCACTGCTGCTGGAGGCCTCAGCCCCACTCTGGTTTCTGCACGAAGGTCTGAGGCCAGGAGACACAGCAGGGGAAGGGACGGAACACCAGGTCCTCCTGACACCAGAGTACATGGAATTCCTAAGGCTGGTTGTGGTCTGGGGATGGGGCGAGGGAGCAGCAGGAGGGGTGACTCTGGCTGTGAGCTGGGGGCCGCGGGGGCCGAACTGCCCTATGGAAAGCTGCCTGGACTCCCCGCAGCCGCCTCCTGCCAGTCCCCACGAGCCCACAGTCTGGGGCAGCTCAGCAGTCCCCGTCAGTGGCCATGGCCACCAGCATCTCACTCTTGCCCATCTCCTCCAAGGCACTGGCCAGGCTGTTGAGGTCCCCATCATCCTGCTGCAGAGCTTCCCAGAGGTCCAGGATAACGCCTGTGGGGCTTGCTTTGGTGGCAAAGTAGTTCAGGTACCTGGTGGAGGGAAGGACACTGGGCTGCCCCAAAGCTCGACACCTCCCAAAAGCCCGGGAGTGCAGAGAGTACGGAGAGGTGGGAAGACTAGATTCTGGGGTCCCACCGTCCTGAGTCTGAGTCCCAGGCCCTCTGCTTGCAGGCTGTGTGGCCTTGGGTAAGTCACTGTACCTCTCTGAGCCTTAGTCTCTTCAGCTTTAAAACACAGACTGTCTAGCTCACTGTCACTCATCATCTCATTATTATCACTGAGAGACACTGGCCCCAGGAGAGATGGTCAAACCTAGAACTCCCTTCTCTCTTCCTCCTACCTTCATTTCCTGCCCGCTCTCGCCCCGTGCACTCCCCTGAGAGCAGGAAGAAAGCCTTACACAGCTCTGTGGGTCCCACCCATTTCTAGTAAGGTGTCTTTTTATAGAAAAAAGGTCTATTTATTTATTTTTAGAGCGAGGGGAAGGGAAGGAGAAAGATCGATGTGAGAAGGAAACATCGAGATCAGCACCTCAGCCAGGGGATCCGGGGGACCGAACCTACAACCCAGGCCTGTGCCGCGACCAGGAATCGAACCAGCGACCCTTCGCTTTGCGGGAGGATGCCCAACCAACCGGGGTGCACTGGTCAGCACTCTAAATAAGGATGTTTTAAAGGTGGCATCTGCTCAAAGCAGGTTTGCTAAATGGTTTCTTGATAAGCATATCACTAATAGTGATTATTATTGCCCTTGTATTTATCCAGCATTTTCAGTGCTCCGGGAAAGTTTTGACACCCTCGACCTACATGCATTTCCAGGGCACCTGCGCTGTCCTGGGCACTGGGTTGCTGATGGAGTTCACACCTCGCTGGTGCCTGGCTTTACTCAACTGTCACAGGCCTGTACTATAACTATAAGCACTCGCTTCTCAAGGAACAGGTGTCTCAGGCTGAGCACACTCAAAGGGGAGCGGAAGAGGGCTGCAGGTGGGCAGGCCAGGCCTGTGTCCCAGTCCACTTACCGGTCCATGGAGAGCTTCTTCGCCAAGAGGCGCCAGTCGTTGCCCCGCGAGCTAGGGGCGTCCAGGCTATTGCATATCTTTTGGCGGATAGACAGCGGGATCTTGAAGGCATAGGGTCCCAGCTGGGTGGTGAGTGTGCTGCTGGGGGCAGAGCAGAGGGCATCCAGGGAGCCAGCAGGTGTCTGCAAGGGCCGAGGTCAAGGGTGAGAGGGGCAGGGGTTCTCCCACACACGGTGCTGGACATCTGCCCCTGTAGCCTTCCTGCCTTGAAACTATGAGCTAATGGAGGCTCCATTCAGTCCCTACCCCTCTACTAGCTACTTAGTTCAAGGCCTTCTCCCCTGGGGGGTCAGACCCTGAGGGCCAGGGCAGCATGTCTAACCCCGAGCCCTCAGGGGTACACCAGGCTAATGGACTGCCCAGGGTGAATGGTGATGCACCCTCAAGATTACGTGCCCTGAGGAGCCGAGCCAGTTTACACATGTGGAAAATGAAGTCTAGAATGGGAAGTGACTTGCCCACGATCACATACCAAGCTGGTGGCACAGCTGGGTGTAGACCTGTGTCTAGTGCTCTTTACCCTGGTGGGTCCAGCACTGTCCCCGAGTGGCCTGGTTTCTGTGGACCCTGACCCAGATTCATAGAGGTGGAGAGCCACAGGCTGGGGCCAAGCAATGATCCGGCACTAGGTTGATGATACTTGACCTCCCTGAAACTTACTTCTCCATCTCCCAGGTGGGATCACTGGATATCTCCCTGGTGACTATGAAGATTTGGAAGGTACAGAACATATCACGCACAGAGTCGGCATTCAATAAATGGTAGCGGTTAGCAAAATGTGACCAAGCCCCAGCTCAGACTTGGGGGTTGTGGGGGACGTGTTTGTGGGAGATGGCATTTCCACTGAGATGTGGGGTGAGTGTGGGCATCTGCATGCTCCACCCCCAGCCCTCACCTCTGCCAGCACGGTGTGCAGCTGGAATATCTGGCCTTCCCCTTCCACCTGCCGCACGCAGATCTTGCAGGTGAACTCCGTGGCGGCCAGGCTGTGCCTCTCCAGGGTAAAGGTGCAGTGAAGGGCCTTCTGGCTGCCACTCCAAATGTGATAGAAGGGGATCTCCTGGGGAAGTAGGGGAGCCAGGGTCAAGGAGACAAGGCCAGCCTGCCCTGGCCTCAGGGAATGGAGGCAGAGGTGGTAACAGGCCCAGTGTTGGGGAAGGGGGGCTGGGACCTCTTGGTGGAGCAGTTCAGGCCCCTCCACCTAGAAGGGCAGAGGAGGAGCTGGCCATGGACCCTTCAGCTGAGAAAGGGAAGGAAGAAGGCACAAGTCTGAATGTGTGTGTGTGTGTGCGCCTGGGGCTGGGAAGCCAATGGACTCTGGTGTCACAGAGGGGTGGGGGCGGAGGGATGTGGCCATCGTAGGTAAGTTTGGACAGTCTGCCAGGCGTAAGTGCTCTTAGAGGTGGTTGAAGATGACGTGGACAGGCATCTCTGCACGGGAACGTGTGATGACGGAGGGACAGACATCTGTGCATGGGAACATGTGATGGGGAGAGACAGACATCTGTGCATGGGAACGTGTGATGGGGGAGGGACAGACATCTGTTCATGGGAACGTGTGATGGGGGAGGGACAGACATCTGTGCATGGGAACGTGTGATGGGGGAGGGACAGACATCTGTGCATGGGAACGTGTGATGGGGGAGGGACAGACATCTGTGCATGGGAACGTGTGATGGGGCAGGGAGTGTGAGTGTGGCTGTCATGGCCCTGAATGTGGGATGTGCCTAAGGATGACTAGGGAGGGAGTGTGGCCAGGGTGCAGGAGGGAGACGGAGATGGAGGGGTGTGGCTGCAGGGCTGGGAAGGAGCAGAGCCTGGGAGGGGGAACTGGTCTTTCCCGGGCCGATCCCCAAGTGTGCCCCCAGCCCAGCACCAGGCCCCCCCCACCCCGTCGGCCCAGCCCTCACCTGGTACTTGGCCAGCAGTTTGCTTCTCCAGTGAGCATGGGGGATGTCATGCAGGGAGAGGCGCAGGTTATGGTAACTGTTCTTAAACAGCAGGGGTTTGGGCTCCTCCACAAGGTAGCCGCCCAGGGTCCGCTCCAGCTCCAGCACCTCCTGTGGGTCAGGGTGGGGGCAACAGGAAGGGGGACCCCATCATGCTTGGCCGATGGGCCCTTTCCTACTGCAAACTTGCGAGTTGAGACGGATTTGGGCAGGGGGGACCAGGCTGTAACATCGCAGGCAGAGACCCACCTGGGCACAGGGCTGGCATTTGGGAAGAACTCATCCTAGAAGGCTTACATGGATACGGGGATGAACAGGCAGAAAAAACACGGATAGGTAGACGGATGAATAGTGGGATGGACGTATAAATGGGTAGATGGATGGAAAAACAGAGAGACGAGCAGAGGGAGAAGACAGAGATGGACATGCACACGGATGGATGCACAACAAAGGACAGATGGGAGGCATGGTAAACTGGTGGACCTGGGAAACCTGGATGAACAGAGGGACTACTGACTGGCAGAGTATACAGACAGGTGAGCAGAAAGTTGGATGGAGGGATAAATGGATCTACAGACTGATGGATGGACAGATGGACCAGGACTGAGTAAACAAAACGCCAGCATGCCAAAATGTGGCAACTTCCTCTGACCAAAGCTGGGTGTTAGCCCATGCCACAGTACCAAGAGATTCAGGCTGCAAGGCCATTTCCCGGGAGTCTCCAGCCCATTATGGGCCCTCCTGGAATTTCAGGCCCGCGCGGTCCCAGCAGGAGACACGCACTCTCCTTCCAGGCCTTTTCACCTCTGTTGCAACAGTTGGTAACTCGGAGCTTGAGACAAGTTACATGAGACTGGGAGCAAAGGAGCTGGAAGGGAGCACCTGTAAACAGGTGTCCTCCAGGTCTATGTCCCTGCCCACTGGACACGTTCCCAATTCCTTGGCATGGCCCCAAAAGTGGTGGGAAGCTGAGCTCGGTCTCTCCAGCCCTGTCTCCCTCCCTCACACATCCCCTGCACGCTTTGGTCACGGGGAAGACACGTGCTTTTGCACCAGCTGCTCTGTCTCCTGGAAGGCCCTCCCCCTCTGGCCTGCACGCCTCCTTCTCCTTTGGAGCCTGCCAGCTCTGCTGTGAAACCTCCCCAGCAACCTGCGCCCTGAAAGCCCCTTCCGGGCTGGTGCTCCCTCAGCCCTCTGGAAGACCACCATCAAGGACCACCTCTCTATAGCCCACCTCTAGCCTGGAGACTCGCGAGGACAGGACTTGTGACTGACTCATCTACGTATCTTGAGACTCTGATGCCATTTCAATGTTTGGGGAACGCATGAACGACTGAGTGAGGCTGACGGTGGTGGACGATTGCCTGGAAGGTACCATGGTCTCGGGAAGGGGATGCTAGAAGATACCATGCAGCTGACTGGCTGGGGGTGATGTACCTAACAGGGTTCCAGGGCTGTGTGGGCACCCGTGGCCTGGCCTTACCTTCAATGCTACAGGCGTGTCCTCCAGGCAGTAGACCCTGAGGCTGTATTCCAGGGACGTGCAGAGGGCCGGGGCGAAGATGGCCAGCTGGAGCCGCTTGACTGCCGAACGGGAATAAGACTCACCCGTGAACACATAGGTGCCCAGCTGGTCTAATAGGATGTGGCAGGACCTGGCCTCCAGCTGGCAGTAGCAAGGGGTGTCCAGGGTCTCCTCATCCAGGGTCACCACCTCCTGCAAGGTGAGGATGGGGGTGGGGCAGACAGGTCGCAGTCAGGACCTGGGAGGGGGTCCATCTGGGTTGGGCCAAGGGGAAAGGAGGCAGGTTCGGATAGTGTGTCTGGCCCCCCAGCTCTGGCTCCTCACCTCCCAGTGGCCTTGGTGGGCCTGGGTCTTGAGCTGGAAGATCCAGTTGCTGGCACTAACTTCGGCACAGTGGGGCACGGTGAGGATGACGGGGCGGCACAGCAGGAGGCCTGTGGGCCCACAGGTCACCGAGGGGCTCAATACTGTCTGGGTCCCTTCCAAAAGTGGGCTGGGGGAAGGCGGGAGGCAGTGAGGGGAGGGCTGCAGAGCTCAGTCAGGGCTTAGATGAGTGTCGGGCTCCCACTTCTGTCCCTGCTCCTGGGGTGATGGGGGGCAAGTCTCTGCCCCTGGGGCTACCAGAGGTCAGGGGTTAGGAAAGGCAGAGAAATGGCAGAGACCTTCAGACTGTTTCCAGATTTTTGCTACTGCACTATGACATTCTCACAGCCAAATCTTTGCTCACATTTTCGAAGATTCTGTACCCCTGAAATGTCTTTGAAAGGTGTTTCTAAACTATCCTACAGAGCCTGGCTCTGTGAGCGGAGTGCCGGCCTGTGAACTGAAAGGCCGCCAGTTCGATTCCCAGTCAGGGCACACGCCTGGGCTGTGGGCCAGGTCCCCAGTTAGGGGTATGCAAGAGGCAACCAACCGATCGAAATTTCTCTCCCTCCCTTCCTCTCTCTTTAAAAATAAATAAATAAAATCTTTTTAAAAACCTCACAAAAATTGTCCTCTGGAAAGCTGGTACCACTCTACACTCCCACCAGCACGCCATGGGAGGCTGGGTTCCATGCTTTGGCCAGTATGAAGGCATTATTGTTTGAAAAAACTCTTTACAAACTCACAAAGCAAAACACTCCTGATTCTTGCGGCTGCTTGAACTACTAACTTGACTACGGGCTAGGTCCAGCAATTCTCGTGCCTACTGGCCACTGTGTGTGCAACACTTGTTCACGTCACTTGCCCTTTTCTGTACTGAGATGTTCAGTTTTTCTTATTGGTCTCTAAAACCTGTTTACATAATAGAGATTATACTTTTGTCCTTTGTGGCCAGTCTGTAAATTGCCTTTCAAGTTACGAGGGTCGACTCAAAAAACAACAACCCGGAATTGTCTTCTGGAGGGCAGGCCCCTTACAGCGCAGGCTTTGCCGGTTAGGTGAGTGTTCTGGGAACCCATCTGTACCAGCTGGCGTTGTTGTGAGAGGCTGCGTTCTGCTTCAGTGAGATGTTTTTAAAGACTTTCAACGTGTTTGCCCATCTCATGACGGGTAATTTACGAGCACACCTGCCCACACTGTGCTGAGTGTTCGGCAGTTTTGGACCAAAAACGGCACGATCCCCGTGACCTAATTTCCCTATTCACCCGATATCCCCCAGAGTGACTTTATTTTTTTCCCCTGGATGAAAAAAACCCTCAAGGGGAAATGTTTTGCCGATGTGGAAGAGGTAAGAAAAAGAAAACGGCAGAAGCACTAAAAGGCATCAAAATTGACGAGTTCAAAAACCGTTTTGGGTGGTGGAAAAAATGTCGACAGGTGTGTTGCATCAAATGGAGAACACTTTAAAGGTGACAGAAGTTTAAACATGTAAGAACGAATACACAATTTTTAATAAATAGGTTCTGGTGTTTTGGGCCCCCCTCACACATGACTTGTGCTGGTTCTGCAAGTTTTCGAGTGGACACAAGGAGATCTCTCCGAGTTTTCCTCGGAGGATTAGTGCTGGCCTTAGGGTCAGGCTAGAGAGGCAGAGGTCTGAGCCCAGGGTAGGAGGCAGCAGGGAGAGAGAAAGAACAGGGGGGAAGCCCGGGCCAGGGCTGGGGTCTCTCTACTCACAGGGTGCTTTCTGCCTTGTTGATAAGGAGGTACATTTCGTAGAACTTGCCCTGAGGGATGGCTCCATTGGGTACCAGCAGGCTGACCCCTAGGAGGAGAGGGAAGTCAGTAGGGAGAGGCTGAAGGGAAACCAGGAGCTTTGAACAGGGGATGGGGGGTTGGCCTCCGGCTTGGGGAAGAGAGAGAAAGACATCTCTTGGGCTCTAGGTGGTCACCAGCAGGGACAGGGAGAGAAGGTCTGGGGTCGGGGTGCAAGCAGAGTCCAGGCCACTGATCACAGAGGACTCGTCGGTAACACGGGGCCTCTGGCTCTGCGGTGGGGTGCAGAGATGGGACGAAGGGCTGGAGTCGGAAGGTCTCGGTGCTGGCTCCGGCCTCGGGTAGGATGCTGGGTGACTGCTAGTGGCGGGCTTTGCAACATGAGAATGGGCACCCCTGCCCTTTCTGATGCCAAAACCTAGGCCGCTCCGCAGGTTAGTTGAACCGCAGCGGGCAATGTCTCCCACTGAGCAGATGAAGAAGCTGAGGTGTGGGGAGTGGCTGGGCCAAGGTTCCCCGCCAACAGTGAGGCAGAGGCAGGCCTCAAGCCCAGACCTGCTATTTCATAGTCAAGTCTTTCCCTGGGCCTCACTCTCCCCATCTGCAAAATGGGACCAGGGAAGTCCTATCTTCTGCTGGGGCTGTCCAGAGGATGTGCCAAGGCCGGGCTGACAGGCAAGCAGAGAGGGACCTACCTGTGCCAGGGACGCTGAGCCTCCCGCCCAGGCAGCCAAAGGTGCCACTGACACTGCTCCCCGGGTCACGGGGCAGGCCCAGGAGCTGCTGGGAGCCGAGGCTGGCACTGCGCAGGTGCAGGAAGTGGGTGTCCCGGGAGAAATCACCAGGGTACGTGCCCGGTGGCAGCACCCCCAGCAGGTCAGCCCCGTCCGGCAGGCCTGACCCAGAACCGGTGGTGCTGGAGCTGTAGACCTTGATCTTGAGGTTGGGCAGGGGGTCCAGCAGGGGAGAATTGGTCATGGGGATCTTATCGGCCGAGTCCTGCAGGGCGTACACTGGCCCCCGGTAGATGCCGGCACTGGCCGTGAGGTCCGGAGGCACAGAGGGGTGCAGGAGCTGTGGCTGGCCTACAGGGCGGTGGCTACAGTCAGACCGAGGCATGTCTCACTGGCCCGGCCTCACATTCTGCTTCTGCCAGGGACCCCGCTGGTGCACCCCCACCCCTCCCCTCACCAAATATCCTGCTGCGGAAGGCCTCGGGGCCTCACCAGCCTGGGTTACTCCCTTCCTTTTCTGCGTCTCTCTAACCCGTACCAATCCACAGAGTTATCTCTGGGACTAACCCTGGAAAACCCCAGGTGGGAGTCAAGGGCACCCACTCTGGTCTAGCTGCCACGCCCCACTAGGTGCCCCGTCCCCACCTGCCGGCCCAGGTGTCCCAGGTTCTTACTGGGCCTTGCAGTCTTGAAGTTGACTGGGTGGAAGCCTCCAGTTAGGGCGGCGGATGAATCGGTGATGTCAGCGTCCAAGTCGCGGCACTTGCGGCGGTACAGCACCACCCCCACCACCATGAGGACGGCCACCACCACGAGGACAGCCACCACGATGCCAGCATACAATGCCACGTCCCCCGAGGACTCCAGGACTGCAGGGACAGGAGGGCTGCGTGAAGGGCAGGGGCAGAGACCCAGGCCCTGGGGGAGCCGGGGAGGCCCAGGGTCCCTGGGGAGAAGCAGGGCCTGGGTGCTAGTCTGATCCCTGCCACGACAGGCCGGTGACCTCGAGCAAGGCTTGGACCCCCTTGAGCACCAGTCTGTACAGATAAAATGTTCGCAAAATCTCTGCCCTGCCCTCTCTCGGTGTGGCAAGGACAGACAAAGTGACTCTTGGTCACTCCGGAGAGTGAATCATTGCCCACTGCTGAGGAGGAGTCGGGTCTGTGGTTCAGTCACTGGGGCCACAGCCTGTCCTGTCGGGGCTGGGATCAAAACCAGAGTCTCACTTGCAGCCTGTGGCTGTCTCCAGAGGACCAGAGGACCATAGGGCCATGTTGGCCTGGCAATGCTTGCAAGTGGCGGCTCTGACTCCGCCCCCATCTCCCATTCTGTCCCAAGGGATGGAAGGTGGAGGTGGAGGTGAAGCAGGAGGGGAATGAGATGCAGGGCAATGGGGTGAAGAGGAGGTGAGCAGGTAGAGGGGAAGGAAGGGGCTCAGGGAGGCAGCCCTTGGCTACAGTCCCCTCCCCCAGGCAGGCCCCTGGGCTGCAGGACCCCAGCTCTGACGGGGGCAGGGCAGGCTGCTGCACATCTGGAAATCACCCCACACAGCCAGGTAGGAAGCGGTCAGGGTCAGGACTCAGGGGCTAGTAAGGCTGTCCAGCAGAACTTCCTACGATGACGGAAACATGCCATGTCTGCGCTGTCCCCACATCACAGCCACCAGCCACACGTGGCCACTGGGCAACTGAACTGTGGCCGGTGAGACTTAGGAACTGAATTTTAAAATGTATTTAACTTTAAGGCAAACATAAGTTTGAGTAGCCACACGTGGCTAGTGGCTAGCACTCCAGGCACAGGTGGCACCTGTGTGCACTCTCCCCTCCTGGGGCCTTTGGGAGGGGGCCTGCCTTCCCTGCCTGGACCTCTTCTAGCCCCTCCCCCGGGGTAGGCCTGAGCCTTTAACGAGGGGCATGCCAGTGGCCCACTTCCTCAGCCTCCGACCCCCGGCTGGCCTCAGCAGCCCTCAGGGCTGCACGCTCACCTCTCAGGGGGCTTCCATAGCTCCCTGGGCTGAGCTCTGCCCCTGATGTCCTTGCTAACCACTGAGGCCACTGGCCTGAAGATTTACCTTCTCTAATTAGTGAACAGCTTGGCCCCGCAGTGAGCTGGGCTGAGGGGCTCACTGCTGATTTTATGACTCCACAATTATTTGGAAATTGTGGTTTAATTACCATGGGCCAATCTCCCTGAGTGGCTTTATTGCTCTAGTATTAGTGTGGTACAGCCTCTGGGGGGCTGCAGGCCGAGCCCCTTGGGGCTGTAGGAAGCCTGAGGAACTTGGGAGGCTTTGGCCCAGCTGCCGGGGGAGATGCCGTGATGGACAGGGGTGTGCCTGCCCGCTGGCCCTGTCCCAGAGAGGGAAGGCCAAGGGCATGGGGCTTAGAGCACCAAGTTTGACTAGGAAGACATTTCAGTTCAAACCCGGGCTGGATCCCTGGGTAAGTCCCTTCTCTTTGAGATTCAGTTTCTTCTCCTGTAACGGGAGGGTCAGGATGATGCCCTAAGGCCTCTGTCAGCCGAGGGTCTGCCTGTCTGCGTGTCAGGGAGGCCATGATTCCCACAGCGTCAGATCCTACGAGCCCCGTGGAGGGCTGCTGGAGGGGCGCCTCCACTCCCCCTGCCCTGCCCACCCCCACACACCCTGGAAAAGCCAGGCAAGGGGAAAGGAAAGAGGACAGCCATGAAATGGGACTTACGGTGGCTTTTGGGGTCACTTAGAGTTTTCTTATCTGTTGAGGGAAATAAAGGGAAAGACAATGACACAGGTGGCAAGTAAAGGTGGCAGAGAAGGTGACAGAGACTGGCATGGATGAGATGATGGATGGGGGGTGTGGGCAGAGGCCCCGAGGGGCTGCTCTGCTGCAGGCTGGGCACTGAGGCCTGGGGTGAGCCTGGGGTGTCCCTCACCCAGTGGTCTGGGGCCCGGCCTTCCCGCGGACTCACCTTGCAGGCACAGCCCACCGGTGCAGTTCTGGGAGTCAAGCAGAGCCCCGCTACAGTCTCGGCCTCCATTCTGGGGTGGGGGCGCCATGCACTCCCGGCTGCGCCAGTGGGCACACTCGGTGCCGCAGGCCGACCACTTGCTCCACTCCGTCCACGCTCCGTCCACTGCAGGGGCATAGCACACGGCATGTGGGAGCACACGCACGCATGGACGTGTGCACACACAACTTCATGCACAGAACACAACAGTGCACCACAGGGGCTGTGGAGAGAAACCCACGCCACATCCACGCAGCCCCAGACGCACGCAGAGTCAGGTGCCCTGGGTGGGCAGGGTGAACCCACATAGATGCCTGATGTCGCTCACACAGACGCAGCCCGAAGCAGAAGCACGCACACAAAGCCACAAATCCGGTGGCAACACCACACCGCTCACACAGACATGTAACCACAGAAGGCCCACAGCCACACAGGCATGGACAGACACACAGACGGAGATGAGTCTGATAAAGACAGAAAGACAAAAGGTTCAGGCTCAGCAGCCACGGTGTGCCTGAGGGTTGAGTGCAGGACCCCCGCTCAGAACCCCGCTCAGAGCCTCTGCTTCCGTCTCTCTAGCCACCCAGGGAAGGACAAGAGGCCAGAGGTGGCAGTGCCCATTCCAGCCTTTTCAGCCAGCTGTGGGCCCTGGGACAAGCAGGGAGAGAATGGCCGTCCTTACGGGCAAACACCACAACACAGGAGTCAGGGCTAGGAGCCAGGCATGGGCCTGGGTGTGGGCAGGGAGTCACCTTACCTGGGCACACGGTAGTACAGGAAGTCTTCTGGGTGGCCTGGCCCTCACAGAAGGCTCCTCCATTGAGCGGGGTGGGGTTGGTGCAGGTCCGCGTGCGCTTCTGCCAGCCGCGACCACAGCGGTTGGAGCAGGGCGACCACTCTTCCCAGTTGGACCACCCACCGTTCACTGTAGGGGCAGCAGGTGTCACCCTGATGGCCTGGCTCTGTGACCCCCATGGACCCCCAGGCCCCATCCCTCCACCCTTGGCGAGTCTTCTGCTGAGGTTGGCCCTTCCTACTTAGACCCCTCTGGCCTGCAGGGCTGGGGACTCAGAAGCCAGCAGGCAGACCTGGCAGCACCAGAGGGACTTGCGAGGGCATCATCTACTCCCCGCCCCACTGTACACGACAAATGGAATCCAGAGAGGGCCAACTCCCAGGATCACCCCATGAGGGATGGGGGACCTAGGACTGGAACCCACTGCAGGGTCCTTTCCACAATGCTTGAGGCATCTCGGCTGTGGCTCCGCCACTTCCCGCCCGAGGGGACAGCAAGGAACAGCCCACAGCCTGGCCAGCAGACAGTACCTCTGCCAGGACGACAGGCTTGGTTGGGTATGGGGGAGCTGACTAGGCCCCACCCTGGCTCTGGCCCCAAGAGAACTGGGCCTTTTCCTTCAGGGACAGACAGGTGCAGGGTCTGAGGGGGGCGAGGGCCCTGGCTAGGCTCAGCGGCACCTCTCTTCTCTGAGCGTCATCCTCCCCACCCATTCCCCAGGGTCCTGCTGGTCCGGTGGCCATCTAGCCTGGGCTCTCCTCTCTCCCTTGGCCGTGCCGGCCCGCACTCCGGCCCGTACCGTAGACAATGATGGTGGCGGTGGTGCTGCGGCGCGTGGCCACCATGTTCTTGGCCACGCAGGTGTAGTTGGCCGTGTCCGACAGGCGGGCCTGGCGGATGATGAGGTTGTGGTCGATGGTGAGCAGGAAGTTGGTGTCCTGGGTAGGGTCAATGACGTCCTCATTCTTGAGCCATTCCACCTGCAGGAACGGGGCGGAGGGGCATGAGGGCCCGGGGCCTGCTCCCCTGCCTGGCAGGAAGTGGGTCCTCTCTGGAGGGGCAGGACCTCCACGAGCCAGGCGCTGTGCCGAACACTACGGAGCACAGTGGGTAAGGTGGCCACCTGCCAGCTGGCGGCCCTGGGAAGGGACCCCCACTCGGCCTCGACTTCGTCTGACCTAAGAAGGAATTTAATGGCGTCTGTCTCGTTGGGCTGCTGTGAGCATTAGGTGAGCTAGTGTGGCAAGTGCGGAGCAGAGGCTCTGGCTCACAGGAAGTATATAAAACAAGCGCTGGCTGGAGGCAGATGCCTTCGGAAGCCTTTACCCTGACTTCCTCTGCTACGGCGAGGCCTGGCCGTGACTAAGAACATGGTCCCTGGGTTCAAATCCCACCTCTGCCACGCACTGGCTAGGTCACCATGGGTGACCACTTCGCCCCTCCCAGTGCAACTTTCCCAGCCATAAAATGGGATGACGACATCTACCTTGGAGGACTGCTAGGAAGTGCCCAGGACACGTGGGAGCCCAATGAGGGAGCCTATCATACAGTATGTCCGTCTGGGCCCATTGTGCAGATAGGGGCACGAACTGGGAGTGGCTACGTGGTTAGAGCAGAGTTCTGGGGTTAGAAGGGCTGATCCCAAGCTGGAAACGCAGGGTCCCATGTTCTGCTGGCATCCCTGGCGGACAAACTGAGCTGACCCCATGCCCTGTTCTAATTCCTGGATCATCAGTGCAAGAAGTGGGAGAGGCAATCTGTCTGGAATACAGCAAGGGTGTTGTGAGAAGGGACAGGTGGGCACTTCACAGAGATGCAAAGGCCACATGGTAAGGGGAAGGGGTGGCCAGCTTGTGGGGTGAGCACACACTCAGAACACCCATTATGAGACCCATTGCTGTCCAGAAAGCTGGGCCTGGGGTGCTGGGTGGGGCAGGGGCAGATAGGGTACATGGCCACTTCCTTTGAAGGAGACGGAGGCTGCGGCCTGCCCAAGGAGCCCTGGGGGCTCCCGCCCCAGCTTTGCTCCACCCCATGGGGCTGCGCCTGCAGAGGGCCTGGCTGGGGTGTGCACATGCTGCGTTCTGCTGAGGCTGGAGCTTCTTTCTCGGTGGAACAGGGAGGGCTCTGGGAGCCTGAGGCATCATGGCTGGTGGTAAATACCATGCCAGGCTAGAACCCTGCCACATGCCCAGGGTTCCGCATGTCCCCACTCACCTCAGCCACAGGCACCCCCTCCGGTGGGCGGCATTGCAGGAGAACCTCGTGGTCATGGGGTACTTCCTTGCTCAGGGGCTCCTGGTCGAAGTTCTTGCGCAGGTCTGGGGAAAGGGAGAGCGCAAGGCACACTCAGGGAGGCCAGGCAGAACTGGAGACCAAAGTGTCCCATTCTAGCCACAAGGTGGCAGTGCACACCCAGGGAATGTTCATGGGGACACACCTGACCTTTCCCCGGGGATTATCAGGGTCTCCAAAGTGGGACCTTATCAAGTGAAGTTACAGGAACAGGGCCCCTCTGTGACTACGGGATCCCTGTCCAGTGGACGTGGTGGTCCGGGACGGTGAGGAAGCTGGCAGCTGCCTTAAATGGATGTAGGTGAAAACAGGCCCTCACAGACCTGTGAGCCGGAGGCGGCCCAGGTTCTGGGTCTGGAAGCCCTCACTGAGCTGGCATCCATGGGCCCAGATGTCTCCATAGTGGGAGTCGTCGGCCAGATACCCCCACAGATACGGAATTCCCTCTCCTAGATCCACAGGGAGGGGGCAGGTCCAGGGAATGGGGGGCGGGGGGGCCTACATGCGATGCGGACGTAGGCCCGGCGACTCCTGGTGGTGCCCGCGGAGCTCCAGGCCACGCACTGGCACCAGTAGTCCTCCAGCCCGAACAGCTCCTCCACCTGCTGCCGGGACACCTGGGTCTGCACCTCGCGCACCGGCAGGCCTGGGAGGAGGGGAGGGACACTGTCGGGGCAGGTCCAGGACACGCGACGCAGGGCACGGCACCAAGGCGCCTCTCTTCGCCCTACCCTCGAGGCCTTTCGGCTCTTCTGCCGAGTGCCTCTCATTCCCATCTATTTTTCTCATCTCTTCTGCCTCCGCCCTGACCCTGGCCACCACTAGAAATTGCAACGGCTAAAACCAGCCATCTCTCCCCACCCAATCCATTTTCCACCCTGCAGCCAGTACGCACTCCTCAGAAAGCACAAATGGCATGTCATTCCTCTGGTTATGTCCCCAGTCCTCACACGAAGACCCCAGGCCCGACGTCGTCTGCTCACTGCAGCCTCAGCGGGCACCTTCCAGTCCCTCGTGCTGCCCTGGCCCCTCTAGCCACAGGGTCTTTGCATATCCAGTACCTTGCCTAGAGCTCTCTCCTGTCCTCTCTGTGTCCAGCGAACTCCCAGGCAGCTTTGGGCTGGGCCTGTCTTTTGGAGGGAAGCCCCCTGATCCTGGCCCACACCCCATCGCTCTCGTGCCCCTGCCCTGCACGGGACATTGTTCTGTGCAGTAACCATTCCTGCCCAGCGCGCTGTCTGGAACTGGATTGACTGCTGATGCATTCAGGTGTTGACTGTCTGTCTCGCGCAGGGGAACGAGCGGGGGCTTTGCCGGTTCACGGCAGGTCTAGAAGAGAGGCTCCACACACCTATCTGCAGAGTGCACGCGGCCTCTCCCTGATCATGGCTCAGGTGCCTGGGGAGCTGGAGCTGAGGGGAAAGCCCTCCTCCTAGGAGCCCCCTGACCTCTCACTGGCTCCCTGCCAGGACCTAGTGGCCTCCCTGGCTAGCTGCATCCACTAGCCCAAAGACAGGGAGTCAACTCACTCTTCTGCCAACTCTCCCTTGACAAAGCCTTCTATACTCGGGCAAAAAGTGGGCTCTCCTGAATTAGGGCTCTCATCTGAAGTTCCTCCCCAAAGCCTGTGCGAGAACTGTGAAGCCTCCTCCTCTAGGAAGCCCTCTCTGACTCCCCCATCTTGGAATTCCTAAAGCTGCCTCTCCTTGCCATGAAGTGTCCCAGCTCACCCTTTCATAGCTGCACATGGGTTCTGATCAGCCCCTGGAGGGCAGGACTGACAACTATACACATGTGGTTCTACGGCATGGCGGTTAAGCATAAAGCTGGACAGATGGACAAGTTAGAATCCTGGCCTCCCTCCCACTCCCCGGCTGTGTGACCTTTGCTAAGCTATTAAACCTCTCTGAGCCTCAGTTCCCTCCTCAGAGTAACTCAGGGTGAACACGAAAGGGTCATGGCCCTCACTCTGCCACTGCACACAGCTCGGGCTGGACACAATCAGCTGTCGAGCATTCGCATCTCACCCAGCCCCTTCCCTTCACATCTGGAGAGACTGAGAGTCAGACAGGGTAGGTGGCAGGCCCAAAGTACCACAGCAAGTTGCAAGCAGAACAGAGAGCAGCTCTCTTGGTGTCCTGCCAGGTTAGAGCCCTGTCCCTGAGTACATGACGCCTCTCTGGACCTCTTCCAATAAAGTCACTGCCTCAGCTCTCCTGCACCACGGGGGAGGGACTTACCCTGGGAGGCCCTCCTGACGTCCAGGAACATAAATGGCAGGGGGCTAGGGTTTGTTGTTGGGGAGCACCGAGGGAAGACGTGGCTTCGGGGGTGGGTGGGTGGGGGTTGTGCCTGGAGTGCCGGCCCAACAAGTGGTGCTGCAAGGCCAGGGGCAGGAGAGCAGGGCCCTGGCCCTCGTCCGCCAGGTGGTGAGCCTGGAACAGTGTTTCCTCGCAAGGAGACCAGCCACCCAGAAGGTCTCAGCAACACCCACCAGCTGGACAGATGGAAACCATCATCCTGGGGGTCTTGACACCTTGGTGATAGTCCCAGCAGGCGAGGGGGCCTCCGGTCTCTCAGACTGGGGCCCCGGCACCAGGTGTCCTCCCCAGCACGATGGCAGTATGGCAGGTGGTGCCCCTGGGCCAGGACACAGAACTGGGCTGCCTGCCCCAGCCTGGCACGAGTTGCCACCAGTCCGCCTGTCCCGGCCCAAAGCTGTCATCCTCTGTGCTTTCAGTGCCTCGGAGAGCGCCAGCGAAGGCCAGGGGTGGGGAGCTCGGTCAGAACCAGCCACACCATGGCCAAGGGAGTCGCCCACAGGACCACTGTCCATTCTCTGTAGCAAACGGGGGCGACAGGGTCCCAGTTTCTAGGGCTGGCAGGGCTTGTGTGGCTGGTAGTGGGGATTTAAGAGCCACGCTGTTACTATTACTAATAATCACAGGGGCTGTGAGGGTCTCCAGCAGGGTACACTGTCTGCTTGCTCTGCTTGGGGCTCCACAGCTGACCTCTGACACAGGCCAGAGGGGCTCAGGAAGACGGCGAAGGAGGGTCAGGTTCTTAAAGAAAAAGGACGAGAAAAACCCAGAAAGAGGATGGAGGGAATAGGCATTCATGGATCCCGGCACTGTGCTCAGTGCCGTGCAGGCACCACCTTGCTCCATCGTCACCAGGACCTTCTAGCAACACCCCAGCTTACAAAGAGAGGAATGAGCTCAGAGAGGCTGAGTGACTTCCCCAGAGTCACACAGCCAGAGAGTGGGGGCAGCTGGGGTATGTTTTTTTTTTTTTTTCTTTTAAAAATTCCTTTTTTATTTTTAGATTTTGGGTGAGAATGCGACTCCAAGTCTATTTTTAAAAGTTCCTTTAAAAGTTTGGTAAAATATACATGATATAAAATTTAGCATTTTAACCATTTTTAGTTCAGTGGTATTAAGTACAGCACGGGGTACAGTGTTAAACCTGGGTGGTTCTGAAATGTGTGAGCTTTTTACAGAAAAACAGAAGTTGGGGAAGGGAGGGAGAAAGAGAATGTCAGGAGACATACAGAGTGAGGCTGAAGGAGAGTAAGGGAAAGAAAAAGAGAAAAAAGTGGGGGTGAGGGGAGAGAGAGACGGGGAGAGAATGTAAGGAAAAAGACACAGAAGGAGGCAAAGCTAAGAAGGGAGACAAGGGAGGCAGGAGACAAAAGGGAAAATGCTGGAAGAGCAGGAGAAAGGAAGGGCTAAGTAAGAGAGGACAGGAACAGAAGCCAAGGGAGGCACTGGGGCCAGGGAGCCGCCTCCAGCCTGGGGTTGGCTGGGGCCGCCCTACACCGGCGGCCTGCAGGTGACCAGCAGTGGGTGGGCCTTCCCTGTTTGGAGCCCTGGGACCAACTTTTTACCCCATAAGGATTCCTATACTGCAGATGGGCCGGGGCAGACAGGCCTCCCCCGCACTTGGCCTTGGGGGCACCCCTGGAGCAGGCCACGCTCGGGGAGGTGTGAGGAGCCAGGGGCTCTGCCTCCTGCTTCCCATCCCTCAGAAGCAAGGGGTCTAACGCTTCGGACACTCTGCTCTCTACCTCAGGGTTTGGGTTACATCCTTGTACCACCTCTATGATTGTTTACTTAGTATTAGTAACCTTTTCAAAACTAAAACAATCCACTTCTACGCAGGAAACACTGTGTCGTCACCATGAATGGAAACAGCACCACTCCCACACACAGAAGACCTGTAAACTGGCAATGGCCTGGCATCCTGGCTGGGTGCTGCCAAGGCCAGGGCTCCCAGGCAGAGCTGGCTCCTCTCTGTTCAGCTGGGTGCACAGCCCGTGCTGGGGGTGCTGGTGGAGAACCCTGGTCCCCAGCTGGCCTTGCTCCCTGATGCCAGCGTGATGGAAAGAAACTGGGAAAGGAAACTCGGCAAGGGACTAGGTGCTGTTTCATCTGGTCACCCAAAGTCAGGCTGGGACATGTGCCAACCCCTGGGGAAATACTGATCCAGGGTGAGCCACAAAGGGGAAACTAAGGACCGGAGGGCTGCATAAAGTCTCACGCAGAGTCTAGGGTAGAGCAAAAGCCCAGCACTCAGTGTCCCTGACACCTCTGGGCGTGGGGTGTCCGGGTGACTAGGAGAGTGGGGTGACTCACCGGTGGCCTCATCCCGGCCCTCCTGCATGACGTGGTCATTCTGGCTGACCCACTCGCCATTGCACTTGAAATAGATCTGTGTGGCAGGGAAGGCGCGGCAGCTCAGCTCCACTGGCTTGTTCTTCACGATGTAGGCATCTTGCGGCTCCTGGAGGAAGTGGGGCAGCGGTTCAGCCGGCGCCGACTGGTAGGAGTCAGGGAGCACCTCACTGCCCGAGTCAGTGCCTGTGGAGGGAGGGAAGGAGGGCTCTGTGAGGCCGCAAGCTGGGGAGGCCAAGGGCACCCACTGATCCCTCAGGGGCCCAGGGCACAGAGAGGGGGCGGCTGGAGGAGACCTGGGCAAGGTCTGGCTCTCCTGGGCCTCAGTTTCCCCCTCCTGACCCATGGTTAAGGAGGCTCTGCTGTGGAGCCAGCTCCAGCTCTTCAATGTCGTATGTGATGCTTCTTCACAGATGGAGAAATCAGGGCAGCCTGGGGAGGTGAGGTGACCCCTCAAGGCAAGGACCCCCTGAGGCCCTTCAGCCCTCCCCGACGTCCCCTGTACTAGCGCTAGCCGGCCTCCCTCCCCGGCTTCCCATGGTGATGCCACAGTTCGTTTGAGGCTACCCAAAGCCACAGTCACCCTGTGCAGGCCCAGCCAATCAGGCTGATGGAAGTGGGGAGAAGGGCCAAGATCCGCAGGGGCGTGGGGTGGGGGAGGTGCGGCGGGAGCACCAGGCCCGAGCTCCCTGGTGCTGGTGCGGTGTGCCGGGCCCCTCCTCCCCCAGGAAGGCCAAGGCAGGTGGCAGCATGGAGCAAGAGACAACCTTCCCAGCACCCTCCGCCCTGAGGCTCCCCCTCCCCTGGTCTGGGGCTCTGACCCACCCCGAGCCTTTCCCTCCTCAGCCAAGTCCACGCCCTCCACCCTAAGGAGGAGGAAAATCCAGAGGCTGGGAACACAGTGAGGGGGTCAGTCTCCTCCCCAAAAGGAAACCCTGGCTGCCCACCTCCCTGGAAAGAACAGCACCTCAGGAGGTGAGACAAACAGGAAGGGAGGGCAGCCAGCCACCCCAGCGCGAGGAGGGGGGAAACCAGGCCGGCCAGGCTGTTGGTTCACAATCCACTTAGGAAAATTGACTTTCCAATGCCAAGCGCCAAACGATCAAGCGGTAGGGGACTGTGGTAGGGAGCTTGTCCTCTTCTGCTCACTGCTCCAGAGGAAACAACACATTAAGCTGCAGGGGTGCCCACGTCTGCCCCACCCTCGCCAGCCGGCGAAGGCCTCGTCACTGTCACAGTGCTCCTGCGCCTCAAGTGGGGCTGGGGTCCTGGAGGCCCGAGAAGGCCCCGGGATCATGCGCTTGTCCTCCAGAGCAGGCTGAACCCAGCACGCCGGACACACCCAAGCCAGGCTGTCTCAGTGCGTCAGCAGGTCCTGCGAAGACTGGGGGCACCTCAGAGCGCTGAGAAAACGCATGGGCTGTCAGGGGCTCCAGGCTCTGGGCTGTGTGTGTGTGTGTGTGTGTGTGTGTGTGTGTGTGTGAGAGAGAGAGAGAGAGAGAGAGAGAGAGAGAGGTCAACCCTGAGGGGAGAGAAGGAAAAGCCAGCCAGAGGGGTGTGACGCCAGCTCCATCCACTCTGTTCCGTGTGACCCAGGGACAGCCCCTCAACTCCAGCCTAGTGACTTCGCCTCCGAAGAGGGCAGGGCCATGAGATAAACATGCCCGAGTGCCTAGGAGGGGCCGAGCACATAGTGGGTACAAGTTACTGTATTAAAATAGCAACGAACGCTCACCTCACACTAGGTGCTTTGCTCACGATACTTTACTGAAAACGTACCTAATTCTTGTAACAACTTTGTGAGATATTTTATATCAGCCCCCAGTTTATTGATGGGGATACTCAGGCCAGAGAGGTTAAGCAACTTGCCCAAGAGCACACAGCTAGCAAGAGGCAGAGCCAAAGTTTGAACCCAAGAAACAGACTTCAGCGTTTGGGATGTGGCCCAGCACTCCACACCGCCGATCACTGGAGTCGCTCCATTGCTGTGGGTGTCCCCTGAGAATCCTAATGGACCTCGACGTTGGCCAGGACTCTACTGATGCGGGCTCTCTCGCCAAAGGCCCAGCGAGGCTAAAACCATCCTTCCTGTTTCAGAGCTGAGGAAACTGATATCCAAATGAGGCACGTGAGTGATCAAAGGGAAGCTGCTGAGAGGGCAGCTGACCCGGGAAAGCAGCGAGGATTCCGGAAGCCAGGCCAGGCTCCCTGATACTCACTTGCCTTTGCTGGGCAGGAACACACTTTCTCTGCGGGTAAACTGGTGGCCCCTGGGGCCTGGGAGCTTGGGCAGTTGCTGGTGAGATGACACAGTGCCCAGGGAGCTGGACACTGGTCTCCCAGCGGCCTGAGAGCTGGTCACTGTGGCCTCTCTGCCAGGCTGGGCAGCTCTAGGGAGGGCACGTTGGAGCCGAGGGGGCACTGGGCAGCAGAGAACCTGCCAGGCCCCACGCCCACCTCCCCCCAACCAGCGTCCCACCTGTCTCAGGCCCGATCTCAGGCCCCAGACTCAGATACCCCGGGTCTGAACGAGGTCCCAGTGGCCTCTCATTGGTGAAATGGCGAGACTGGACCTCCCTCTGAGGGCTGGTGGCCACGGCAGAAGGTGAGCGGGAGCCCGTGGGTACAGCTGTGCGCTCACCCTACCTTCTAACCACGTGGGCCCCAGCCCCCAGGTGATGGCTTCCCTGGCTCTCTGCGGCACTGCAGGCTGTATTTATGACTTTGTTTTATAACCCTAATGCGGCTTATTTATAAAGCAGGCACAGACTCGACTGAGGAAAGTAAACATTAGACATCCATTAGTGCGGCAGGCCCCGCCCTCTCTGCCGCACCCCTCCTCTGGGACCTGGCACAGATTCATCTCTGGCCTTGGCAGGGATGTGCCTGGGCATCCTCGTCAGCGCCGGTGGCTCTCGATGTAGCTATTGCCCCCTTGCCAACATCCCCACCCCCTGGGCGTCCTAGAGGCAAACGCTGCCAGGAGACAAGGAAAAAGGGCTGACCTGAGATCCCTCCCCCGAGGGACTGCTGGCAGACTGCAGGCTGGCCAGCACGCAGTAGCTGCTCAGTGAATGTAGATAAACAAAGGGGGCTAGAGGCTGCTGCCAGGGCTTGGGTAGCAGTGGAGTTGGGCCCCCGCCCTAACCGCCAGACACTTCCCCTCTTCCTTGGCTCTGGCTGGGCCTGAGCAGCTGGGGGAAGCTCCACAGGTGTCCCGGATGAGGGTACCTGAGCCCGCCTAGTGGGAGCCAGCTTGGAGGGAGCCAAAAATGGAGTCTCGGGGTTCCTGGGTGCTAACTCTGCCAGATGCTTTCAGAAAGCATTTCATGTAAACCCACTGACCCCATAACAACCCCAGACAGAGGCTCCCGAACCTTTCTGGTCTTTAGCATCATGGTATTTTTACTGCGAGGCCATAAGAAATTCCTAGTGGTTCTGTTATTACGTAGTTAAACCCAAAGAGTGTTTGTGCGTGTACCCTAACATCTCAGCAGCCACGTGGAAACATAAGGCACATACAGTGGAAGAAAAGATAACATTTGCTTTCCCAGGCAGCCACAATGACTTACCAACGGGGTTCGGGCCCCTGTTGGGTGCTGCGTCAGCTCCCAAATCCTGGAATCGGAGTGGACCCTGCCACTCTCATTGTCTCGGCACGGCCGACGGCCCAAGCCCCAGCTGGGCAAAGACAGGACGCCAGCTAAGGGGACAGTGTGACGTAATGCTGAAGCTGTGAGCTACCTCGAGCTGGTAGTTGTCGCAGTGGCTGGCAGACGTCCAGTACTGCCATGTTGCCTGGAAGACTGGAAATGTCTCACAGTGTCCCTGTGAATTTGTGTGGCACCCTGGGGTGCCTTGGCGGACCGTTGGGACCACAGCCCTGTCCATTAGGCGCTGTTGTTATCCTTATAGTACAGGTGAGAAAACTGAGACCCAGAGCATGTGGCTGGTGCAGGACTACAACGCAGGGAAGGAGCAGGGCTGGGGAGCAGATTCGGGCCGTGCGACAGGTGCTTTAAGTACTTCAGCTGATGTACTCCCTACAGCCCGCGCGGTGGGAATTACCATCCCATTTCACAGAAGACTTGGGGCACCAAGGGGTTTGCCTGAGGTCACTGGTCAGTGGGAAGAGGCCAGATCTCAGGCACCCAGCTCCACGCTTCACGACAGTGCTCCCTGCTGCCTCTTCCTTCTGGAGGGAATAAACCCCCCGAGCAGAGCACCACCAGCAGGAGGCTTTGCCTGTGCCAGGCCAGATCGCAGTTTCCCACTGCCAGGAAAACGTCCCATGGAAAGGTGTGTTTCCTAACAAGCAGAACTCATTCGGATCTATGGTCGCGAAGCTGCAACCTGCCTTTAAAGCTGCAAACACCTAAGGCCCAACTGGCTCCAGATGAAGGTGCGGGAGACACAGCCGCAGACGGCTAGCACACAGGAAAAGGACCGCCACTGAAGCCAGGAGCCCGGGGTTTGCGCTCCGGCTGGGGACTGGCATTGCCGTGGGGTCCTCCTCTCAGGCCCGGAGAGCCTGCCTGTGAAATCAGGGGGCTGGCTGAGTCGACCTCTCAAGCCCTACCTACTCCGGTTCTAACGCTCTGAGATTTGAGGACTCCTTATGGGGAATCTGTTCATGTATGACGACACCCCAACATGTACATTTTGTCTTCGGGAAGTTAATTTGCTTAAAGTGGGGTTACCTTTCTTGCCATTTTTTATTCCTGGTTCGAAACCCAGTACACCCTGTGGCCCTCAGACACAGCGTGGGGAGCGGGGGCGGGGGGAGGGAAGAAGAGGGACACTGTGCTGCCGGGCCCTCCCTGGTGCCAGCTCACCCACCCTGGGCTTCAGAGCTGAGTGACCACCAGCGCCTCTGGGTGGGACCTCTTGTGGGCACCGGGCGAACCCTCACCTCTAATTCACCTACACCTGTGTATATGAGGGGCCCTGTCAGCTAGTGCCCTGGCAGCAGATTCACAGGGACAGAGGTCATACTTCAAGGGCCAACCGGTCCAACATTCCCCATCAACTCCTTCTCCAACCTTGACTACCCCCAGGATGGAGCTCCCCACTGCCTCTCTCAGCACCGTTCACCTTCGGACAGACCTCACGGAAATGTCTTCCTTGCTTTCAGCTGGAATTTGCTGTCTGGAGTGGCAGCCATGGCTACAATTTTAACCTCTGAGGTGACACAGGACAGTGTGCTCCCTCCTCCCCATGACAGCTTCCCAGTCTCTGGAGGCTGCAGCCTGCCCCCCTTGGCCTTCCTGTCTTCCTTTTGAATATTCACAAGATGGTTTTGCATTCTCTCACTACCAACCTGGCCTCCTGGGGGACACGTTCAATTTTGCTCACAACCCACTGAAAAGCTGGGGAGGGCAGGGGAGAAGGGTGGGGTCTGGCAGGCACGTCCCTGCCTCTGGCAGCTCGAAGGCTCCTTCGCAGTCCTGGCAGCTGCTCGTGAAGGGCTGGGAGCACACCACACCCTCCTGGGTGTTCCCCACGGTGTCCAGGACAGGGTACCTGTCCCCTGGGCGGGTAGTGGAGCTTGCAGGACAGAACAGGGAGGCTGAGCCCAGTCTCCACCTGATCGCAGGCCTGTGCCTGGCCACATGCTTCTTCCCGGGGGCTGGGCCCTGATGCAGAGGAAGTTGAGCCCACAGGCTTGTTTACGAGGTGCCAGAATCTAAGCCACTAGAACAAGCAGGAGCCAGGGGGAGAGCGTGGCTTCAGGACAAAGGCAAGGAGAGCTGGTTTCCCAGAGCTACCGGAGAGGCTACAACGGCAGCGTTCAGACACTCCTGAACGGGGGACTGTCCCGGCTGCCAGGGGAAGCCAGAGCCAGCAGGCCTGGTTCAGATCCTCACCCTGCCCCTGACCTTGGGAAGGTTTTACTTCTCAGGCCTTAGTTTCCCCACCGTAAAACCAGGGATAACAGGTGCAGCCCTCCCAGTTTTGAGGGGTTGCTGTGAAGGTCAGCCGAGAAAACAGATGTGAATGCCTCTACGGACTAGGGGTGCTGGGCGGAGGGGGAGGCACCAGGCAGGAACTCCCTGGCTGTGCTGTGTGTGGGAAGCCCTGGGACCCTATGTGGGCAGGTTCCTGGGCCTGTAGCCACCTGAGACTTAGCAGGCTGGAAGCACAGAAAGTAGGTGCTCAAAGGGGCCTGGCGCCCTCCATTCCTGCAGCTCAGAGAGGGGAAGTGACTAATGCAGCATCACACAGCACATCGACTGTCAAGCTAGAACGGGGCCCAGTTCCTGACTCGAGGTGAGGTGGGTAGACAGCACAGCCACTGCCGGGCTGTGGGGAAAGGCCTGAGCTCTGTCCTTCCCATGCCTGGGACGAGAACTCACTACCTTCCATCTTAGCCGGGTCCGCTCTGGTCCCCCCTGTTGCCCAGGGCAGAGACCTCAGTATGAGGCTGCAGTGGTTTGGCATGGGGGCCCTGACACCCCTGCCCACACTGGCTTTTGTCCCAGGTGGGTGACAAGACCAGGCCTGGGTCTCCAGGCTCGACAGCAGGGGGCAGGCATCTGCAGCGGAGCAGGGCCTGGTGTCTCTGGGGCTGGCTGGCATGAGGCGGTGCCCACACTGAGGGACAGGACTGGGGGGGGGCGGTGGGCAGGCGGGAGGTGCGAGAGAAAGAAACGCCCCACGCTGGGCACATTTATCATCAGCAATCACAGTCTTTCTCTAGCCCCTGGACACCGGCTAACTCTCGCCAGACTTGACCTCCCACTGCACGGAAAATCTCTTCCATTCACTTCGAGGCTGATGTGCTCAGTGGGGGGAGAGGAGACTGGGGGGAGAGGAGCCCATTTATTATTATGTTTTAAAAACACACAAACCCCACATGGAAGGACCCCTCCCTGGACACAAAGCCCTTCTTCCATCTGGTCCTGGCTCCTGGCGGCTGTGGGGTTCAGACTGGGGCCCCCCTCAGAGGTGGTTACAATGGCCGTTACTGATGACAAATGGGGGCTGGCGGGCTTGGGGGAGGCTGTTATTCCTAACAAAGGAGGCCCCTCACACGGCCCCTTTCCCATACCCTCTGCAGACCTTCCCGTGCCCGTGACATCACTTCCTGTGCAGGAAGTGGCCTCGGGTGGCCAGTGAAGGCAGGAGCTGGCACCCTGAAGGGAGCGTCCAGCTGATCCTGAGAAATCTCTCTTCTGGAACGACTCAGGGGCAAGTGAAGGCGTTGATGGGAGGCTGGGGACACGGCCCAGGCTAGGCCCCATTCTGAAGCCTGGACCCCATTCTGGACGGGGCTGTGCTACTTACAAAGTAGGAGGGACGCTTCCATTACTGCATCACCGGTCTACCCTCAGGCTCTCAGGGGTACCTGGGAGGTTGTGTTCCACACCTGTGGCCTAGACCCTCCCTCTGGTCCCTTCCTCTGGTCACTGGGCTCCCTCCGCCTGGACCTGGGTCCCTCTAGGGCTAGTTTTTGGTTCCCTTCCAAGTCCCAGGGCCCGGGGTGTCACCGTGGCTGCAGACCTGGGCTGCAAGGAGCGGGGACTCCTCCTCCTCCTCTCCCAGACAAGGAGCCCCAGCCCTCTGTCATCTTCCACGCTCCAGGTAGCAGCGTTCATCCAGCACACAGCGTGTGACACCATCATCGACACAACAGTCCTGTAGGGCAGTTGTTCCATTTCACGGATGAGAAAACCGAGGCTCAGAGAAGTGAAAAGACATGCTCGGGCTCATAGTGACCAAGAAACCCATGACTCTTCAGTTAAAGCACAACCCTTTGGCCAACAACACCCCCGGGGGACCAGCAGGGGGCAGCTTTTTCTCTGCCTCTTTTGCAGCTGAGCAAACGGAGTCTCTCAGAGTTCACTAGCTTGCTGGAGGGGAAGGGGGCCTCAGCTTCCTAACTCCAGGACTTGGCCTCCCGTTCTCTGTGGGCCTGACGAGTCCTGGACTTGTTTGAGATGTCCCAAATAGACCCGTCCTAGCCCGGGAGGGGCCCCCTGCTAGCCTGCTGCAGCCACCAAGAAATCACGCTTGGACACACACGCTCACACCAATGGACCGCACCCATACCCCACCTAAGGTCACCATCCACAGTCACATCTCCCCTGGACACCCAGAGAGCCCCAACCAGGCTGGGACAGCGGCTCTTTTCTTAGGGGCTATCTATGTCAACGCTGGAAGACAATGGCAGTGACTCAGGCCTGCGGGGGACCTGTCGCTTTATTTGGCCATCTTTCCCCCAACCAGAGTTGGGGTGGGGCAAGTCTGAGTTGAAATTTTAGACACCACCAAACACCCAGTTGCTAGGTCCTACCTCAAGAGGCCCCCTGCCCTCCCCCGTATCCCGCCCACGATGCCGCCAGGTAAGTCTTCCAACTGTAGGACCATGCACCGCCACCTCCTGCAGTCTCCAAGCCCAGGCCCTTCCACCCAGAGCCCTCCTCACTGTGCTCCCCGCTGCCCTCGCACCCCCTCACATCCAGGCTCCTTGCAGTAGCCCACGCGATCTCGCCAAATGTAAGTAAATCACATCCCTGCTTGCACCCTCCAACAGCTTCCATCTGCACCTAGAGTGAAGCCCTAACCCCACCGAGCCCTCACTCATCCCCTTGCTGGGCGCCAAGCCGCCCAGGAGTGCTTTCTGCCCCTCGAACGTGAACCTGCCTTCTTATTCTTACCCCAGGGCTGTTCTCTCCTTTCGGAATGCACCTCTCAACCATGCACCTATATTCCTGTGGCCGACATTCTGTCACTGACATCTCAGCTCAAGTGCCACCTGCCACCTCCCCAGAGAGGCCCTCCCTGACCACCAGGTGCAAATTCATTGTCCTCTACCTTCCCAGATGCAATCTCTGTACTGTCTTGTTTTTTCCTTTTGTGTGCGCTTTGTCTTTCGTTGTTTTTGGTTTTGCTTTTGTGTTTTGTTTTTTTTTTAGACATTGCTCATCTCTTTGAAATTGCCTTCTTCCTGTATTTGATTATTTGCTGCCTGTGTCTGAACAGGTCCGCTCTCTGGAAGGCAAGCTTCTTGAGGGCCTGGGAATAACTGGCTGCTGGTTTATCTGGGCCTACTGGGGACTCGGGACTTTCTCCAGCTGTACCACCCATCTCTCTGGAAATACCTGGGGTGGCAGGTGTTTGTAGGGGGAGCAGCCAGGGGCGGTGGGCACAGGCCAGACTGACCTGGGCCACAGGAACCAGTCCCTCTGGAAACTCCAACCTGTAGAATGCCACCAACTGATGGAACATCAGAGGCCATCTAATTGCTGTCCTCTAGGATGGGAATCAGAGAGGGTGTGGCTTGGCCTCAGGTCACACAGCACCTGGGTAGCAGAGCTAGTAAGAGAAACGGCTCTGGACTCACAGGGAAGGTGGGGAGACTTTATCTTTTAAAGCCACCTTTTCTTTCTAATAAAAACAGCTTTTTTTTTTTGCCTTTTATCATTCTAATTTAGAGAAAAATAAAAACGAAAATAAAAACCACCCATTTCCATCCCACTTACCAGGATCACATCCGACGTTGGTCCTCTCTGCCTCTTTTAGAGGCACGCATATTTTGTTACTTAAAGGAGCCTCACTGCATGCAGTTGTGTGTTCTCTGCTTCCCTTCCAAGGCTGCTAGCTGAGGCCTTTTAAACCACAAGCAAAACGCACCAGGCGTCTCTCTCCGAGCACAGCACACACTTCAGACAGGCACAGGCCAGCTGGGCCGACCCCTGTATAGCAGTTTGGGTCATGGGAGGTACTGCAGGATGCAGAGCAGGCTGGCTCTGCACATTTGGGCATTGGGCAGGAAGACGCCCAGTGTCCTGTTGGTCTCCCGGAAAAGTCAAAACGCATACGGGTGCAGCCTCTGGCCCCGGGGCTGCCTGACAGGGCAGTGGTTCCGTCCCTGCTGCCCTCCCAGCTGCCTTGGCCCCGTGCCGCCCTGGGAAGTCCCGGGTCGTTCCTGTTCTTAGAGTGCTCGTCTGCCTTCCCAGACTCATGCTCTGGGGCGCAGCAACCCCGCCTTGCAAAGCGAACACAATTGCCAACACATTGCGAAGTGGAAAAATGATGGTCCTTGCCCACTGCGTCAGCACTGTCACCACGCCTGGCCAGCCCCTGCCCCAGTGCTGGATGTGGGCGGGCCGCTCAGACCCTGGGCAGTGGAGCCCTTGGACCTGAATCCAGCCCGTCACTTCTGCAGGGGATTCCGAAGCAAGAAAGGGCACTAACTTGCCCATGACCAAACAGCCCACCAGGGGCTGTAGCACCCCTGGTATCTTGGCATCACGTTGGCATAAAGAGAATCACAGTAGGGAGAACACGGGGTACCCAAAGACCTTGGCCAATCTGTGAGGTGGGGATGGGACAAACGGGGAGAGACAGACAGAGGCAGAGATGGGAGTCGTGGGGAAAGGGGCGGAGAAGGAGAAACCCAAGAGCACCAAGCAGTGGGGGGGGGGGGGGTGAAGCTGCGTATGGGCTTCTCCTGGTCTGTTCTGAGCCTGGAATCTACACGGGTTTCTGTTTAGGCCTTGGGGACAAGGGAGGAGGGCGGCCATCCGTCGCTGGCCTTCACTTGCTCTGCTTCTTCCACAAGGTCAGGAAGACAGACCTTGCAGACCCGGGCTCTCAGGAACACCCCGGGGGCCAGAGGTGAGCAGTACCTGGCCTCAGGTCGCACAGTAGGTTGGCAGCAAAGTTAGGACTGGAATAGGGGCATCCTGGCACTTAGCCCGACGCTCTGCCTTCGCCTCTCTCTGGTCTCGATGGTGGAGAAGGTCCTGGCCCTGAGCTTGGTGAGCCCTTCGGTTGGTGCAGGTGTGGGGAGGCAGGTGGCACTGGCCACAGCGAAGGCACAGATGACTCCTCTCTCTGGGGCACCTCGAGGGAGGCAGGGTGGCGGGCGGGGACCTGCCACATTCTTTAACCAGGCACTTCCTGAGTGCTTCCTTCCCCTTGGTCATGCCTGTGGTAGGGCCCAGAGAGCAATGACCGTGCTCCAGTCCTCCCTACAGGAAGCCCACAGCAAAGGTTCAGGTGAAGGATCCAGACACCTCGACTCTGACCTGTGCTCAGTGTGCCTCCAGCCTGGCTCCACGGCCCTGTGAAGACTCCTCTGCCCGCCGACCACCTCCAGGGCAGGAACAGACCTGCCGTTCTGTCTGCAGCACTGCTTCTTGCCAAGGAGCCAGCCTCCTCCCCCCGGAAGCGGGTGTGGACTGCGTCCACCTCGACTACTGTGGGGACAGCTCATCCAACAGGCTCCTACGACCCCTGCCATTTTTTGGGCTGACACACATTGTTGCTGTCACTGGCTCATGAGGTGAACTTGGGTAAGCCATTTCCCTCTGGGCCTCAGTATTCCCCTCGGGGGAATGGGGTCACTTTTACTTGCTTCAGCCCAGGGTTGCTGGAAACCTTAAGGCTTGAAGTGTTGAACTATTCTGCCAGCTAGGCAGCCCCGAGCACTTGCTTAATTTTGATGATTGCTTTCCTGGGGCTGCCCAGGCATGGCCTGACATCCTGACCACCAGGCTCCAGGGATTTCCTCTGGGTTCCCCACTCCCGTCCTGCCCCAGCCTTCCAGCTGCCGCCCTGGCCTACTCTGTGATGACTTGAAGCTGCAAAAGGCTGATGCAAGCTGGAAGGAGGGAATGAAACAGACTCCAGCGGGGCAGAGGGAGCCCCGCCCGCAGCCCCAGGGGAACGTGGCCCTCCCCCTGCCGCCTTGTTTGCACCTGCTGATGTAACCAGTGGGCCTCCTTGGCTCAGGGCTTGGCCTGTTCACCTCCACCTCTGAGCTCAGCCAGGGGAAGGGTTCGAGGGCAGGAGGGCAGGCGCACAGCCGCATGGCCCAAGAGAGGGCTCTCCTCCGGGGAGGGGCAACTGGGTCCAGCAGAGGGGAAGAAAGACCATGAAAAGCGGCGTGAAGACCAGCAAGTGCCCCGGAGTAAGCAGGACCTGGATCAACCCCAGCATGCCACTGTGTCACTTTAGGGGCGCTGTCCCATGTCCCCGAGCCTGGTACACGACAGGCACTCAACTTGTCACTCCGTGGATTTCTTGAGGCAAAAAGGAAGCCTGAGAGGGAAAAAGAAGGATGGAAGTGTGGCTCCACAGAAGAAAAATACCAGAGTAGTACTGGGCTGGCCACCAGCTCACTGGTGACTTCGGGCCGGCTGCCTCATCTCCAGGGCCCTTGGACTATCTGTGAAATGGGCATATCGCTGTGCCCGCCTCACAGAGACAGTGGGACCACAGGTGTGAAGGGGCAACAGGACACGAAAGCATGTGGATGGTTTGGGGGAGCTAGGGAGTGCCGGAGGGGGCGCTTCTCACCGGGAGCCTGGGGAGGGGAGGTGGGGCCTGTCAACTGTGCTGTCTGGCCTGGCCCCAGGAACCTCCCTGGGGAGGAAGGCTCAGAAGAGGAGCACAGGACTCTCCAGAGGCCTCCAAGGAGCCATCAAAAACATGCAGGGGACAAGAGCCAAGACACACTCCTGGAAACTGCAAGGCCACCTGCATGTAGCCGAGGGCCCTGACCCCATGAGCCCAGGGTCTGGGGATCGCCCTGTCTTCAGACTATAATTCTCAAAGTTGGTTTCTAGGGAGACGGCCTTGCCCTCTCCTAAGAAAGGGGAGAAGGAAAGCCCCTCACCTAGGCCATGCACCTCTTTGGTCGATATGGAGGGCTCTGAAAGACAGGAACCAGCCGGGTGGGGAGGCACCCACCTAAGCCTTCCAGACCGCTCAGTCCTGGGGGTGGGGCGGGGTGGCAGGGTGGAGTGGGGCCTTTGGCTCTGGGTGGGGAGCTGCAGTCAGGCTGGGGGGGGCACGGGCTCCCTGGGCTACAAAGACCCACCTTTCCCTTTAGTACAGCAGCTCTGTGTCCCAGCAGGTCACGTGGGGAACTAGTAACACTCCAGGCTGACCTGGGCCCAGGCACTGCACGGAGCACTGGTGTCCGCCATTTAACTAGTCTCCCAGCAACCTTCGAGGCACATACTCTCATGATAACTGCCAGTTTGCAGGTGAGGAAACTGAGGCACAGAAAGGTTAAGGAACTTGTTCAAGGTCACAGAATAGGGTTGTCAGCCTTGGAGTCCAGGCCCCCCTGACTCTAAGCCCATACTAACTTCTACGCCAGTGGCTCTCAAACCGCAGCGTCTACCAGAGGCTGGAGGCGGGCGAGGACCAGTGCGCTGTGGTCTCCTGCTATGCAGGCCTGGGCGGGGCCCGAGAATGTGCCTTTCTAACAAGTTCCCAGGTGCTGTGGCTGGCCCACTGCTTTATGCTCTCTTGCCTCCCAATATAAAATAGAAAATAGCCCAGGTAACAGTGCTTACTTAGCCCAGGCCAACTCCCTCTCCCCGAGCACTTCTATGATTCAGCTGGAGACCCTTCGAAAGGAACTAAAGGAATTACCTGGAGGCACGGAGCCGGCTACCTGAGCCTGAAGCAGGCCTGGTGAGCGGTGACTCCTAATGCCGGCACTGGCAGCGTCGCTGGCACCTGTGTCCTCGCAAATTACTTAGCCTCTCTGGGTCTCGGTTTCCTTATTTGCAAAAGGGGGGTGATAGTATTTCTGGGAAGGATGAAGCACATTATACACACATAATGCTTAGAGGACTGCCTGGCACATCGAAAGGGCTTACTGAGTCTAGGCTGCCTTGTTGTTATTGCCAGTGTTAATGCCTACATCACCTACATTACCTTTCCAACAGCCCTGGGAGGTCAGTGTCAACACCCACCTCCACTGGCGACCTGAAGTCCCTCAGGGGGTAAGTAACTCGCCCAAAGTGACTAGGCAGTGGGAGAGGATGGTAAGCCAGGTTTGGAACTCCAGTGGCTGGAGCTGTCCACCATGAGCAGAGAGAGACGTCTATTCTGGCTGCTTCCTCTGGGAAGGACAAAGGGTTATTCCCTTCCTTATGTTTCCTGCACTTCCTTCTAGGTCCCAAGCTTAGCCCAGGGTGCAATCAGCGTCACTGGTGAGCGGAGAATGTCTCCGACAGAGAACCAGAGCCTGTGTGGGCCGTTGGCACTCGCCTTGGGCACCCAGGCCCCTTCCCTCCCTGTCTGTCCTCTGTCCCCTGGCCTGCTCCTCCTTAATTGGGAACCCTCAAGGCTCGAGGGCTGGCTTGGTCCAGTCCCTGAAAGAGGGAAAGGTCACTTGCTTCTCCTGTGACCCGCTGTCCTCACATCCCCTGGGATCCCAAGTTCAAAACAATAGAGGCTTCAGGTTGCCCTTGATGTAAAGGTTTAGTAGGTGGCTAATTTTAGCTGAGAAATACTCGGCATTTTCCCAGCCACTGTCACTGCCGCACTCTGAGCTGGACAAATGGCCTTGGTTTTCCTCCCCAATTGTTCTCGGCTGGGGGGCTGGGAGCTGACTCCAGCTCAGGACAATGCCCTTTGTGTCTGCTTCCGGGTGGCTCCTAATAACTCAGTGAAGGGGATGGGAGAGCCTGGAGCTAGCAGCCCCACCCCCATCCTGGCTGCCTGGCCCTTCCCTCCACAGCATTACAGATCCTAAAACGTAGTATTTAAATAGGACTTTGCTGGTCAGTCTCCTCAAATCCTCCCGGGTGAGGCAGAGAGCTAGGGCTTGTGGCCTGAAGAGGCCTCCCTGTACGCAGATGGGAAGCCAAGGCCCAGAGAGGGTGTGCAGGGCCTAAGGTCACACAGCACTCTGACAGAGCTGGGCCCGGACTCCAAGTCGACAGACTCCCAGTCCAGTGCCCTTCCCACCACGCGCAGGAGAAATCCCACTGCTCTGTTTCCACCCAGTGTGGGGACACCTCAGAGGGAGAGACCCCAGACTGCACGCCTGCCATTCTTCTCTAGGCCTCCCGGGGAGACCCCTGGAATGCTGCCCTACCACCCCACTTCACTCCCCTCGTCTGGCTGTCTTCAGGTCTCACCTCAAAGGTCACCTCCTCAGAGAGCCAGGTCCTGACTGTGCCCCCCCCAACTACAGGGAGCCCAGGCTCCTCCTCTGGCATTTTTCTTCTTACAGCCCCTTGTCACCTTTCATTATCTGCTCATTTGTGTATTTCCTTGTTTAGTGCCTGAGTCCCCACCGACCCTGAGCTCCCAGGGGGCACACGCACGGTGACAGTGACAACACGCAACCACGTGCGTGGGTTCTGGGGCCGCTCCTGCTGTGCCAAGTGAGTCTGAGGGAGAGTTCCCAGGGGATCACCCCGGCAACTGGGGGCACTCAAAGCTTGGGACAGTGGCTCTCTGCCATGCAGAGTGGGGGTGCTCAGATGTTTTCAGCAGCGTGATGGCCTTCACAGAGCTTTTTGCCTGCACACCTATCCCCTGGCTGATGGCACGCGTGTGCCCACTGCTCACCCCAGTGCCAGCGTGGCATACATCAGATGCTTAAGAGATGCTTCTTGCATGAACGGATGAACCTCTTCGGCTCCTCTGGGTGGATCTATGCCCCACCCTGTTCACGGATGGCTCTGGAAGCAAGAGAAATGAGGGGCCCTGAGACAGGTCCCCAGAGCCCAGGGCAGCCCCACTCCACAGGGCTGCTTGCTGGCCACACAGCTCTTAGCTCTGCCCGGCCCCCCGCTGCTACAGCGGGGACCCAGCACGCTATAATTAGAGTCCTCCTTCCAGGCTCCGGTAATGAGGGGTGTCGGGTGCCAGCTGTAATTACAGCCTGGTTAAAATGAACAGGAGCCACCTCCAAGCCAAATTACAAAGTCTTCAGCTGGACTCCCTCCTGCCCCGTTCCCTTTTTATGGGGCTGGTTAGAGGGAGGGCGTGGGGGGCTTACAGAGAAGACAGCTCAGACTGGGGCTGCGGTCTTGGGAGAGTGGCGAGCGCACAGTATGAGCCTTTGTTGCTTTAAAAACTGTCCTCGCACCACCCTCTCTGCCCCACCCTTGCCCAAGTTCCTGTCCAAAGCCAAGGTCAGGATGGGCAAAGAAACCCACTGAGGCTGCTCTTCCAAGCCTTCCGTCAGAGCCCCACCTGAGGCTGAGCACTCTGCCCAGGGCCATCGTCACGGACTCTGAGCAGCTGTATTTCGTGGGCACAGACACCATCACCCCATTCGACTAACCAAGGTTCAGTGCGTGACTAATGTGCCCCACATCACAGTCAGTAAGAGGCAGACCCAGGGCCTGAGCCAGGCCCACACAGGGAGAAGGTTCTGGAGCGCAGGAACACTCCATTTCGAGCCCCTCACGGCACTGGGCACAAGGCAGGGTTGGGGCAAAAGGAAGGGCTCAGTGAGTCCGGAGAATGATGCGTTTTGCAAGTCAAGGCCCGAGGGGCCAGCTGAGTCCTCCTCTCCCTTTTGGAGACGGGGAAACTGAGATTCCGATTTCCATGGCATGTCAGCACCCGGAAGCAGAGCCAGGATGGGGGAGGCCTCGGGATCCTCAGAATCTCAGGATGTAGAGTGTGCAAGGGCTATAGAGAGAATCTGGTTTGGGGGCAAATACACAGCGGCCTGGCCCACCCAAGGCTGTGGCAGGCATCACTGGCCAATCGATGGTGGCATGCCTGGACAGGGCCTCACACTCCTCCTCAGCACAGGGCTACACTCGGCCACATCAATGACGCAGCGAAGAGAGGGTTCCGCCAATTCACACCTGACTAATCCCTGCTCATCCCTAGTGAACCCAAGGGGGAAACAGAGCCCAGAGAGTTGGGGTGCCTTGCCTCAGTAACGGAGTGGCTCTTACTCCTTCATGACCAGTCTCCTTGGATGCCAGCCTGCCACTCCTGCTGCGCCCTCAGCCCAGCCCTGTCAACCCTGGGCTTCCTGTGTGGGGACTCAGCCCCGCTCCCCACAGTACTAACCCAGCTGGCTGGTCTGCTGCCCTGACCAGAGAGAGTGGCCTTCGTAAGGGACAGGGGGAACAGCTTGTGCACCATGGAGGTGTCCTGGTGCAACAGTGGCAACCCCTCCCCCGGCCGAGCTGCCACCTCTTCCCGGGCCTCTTGGCTGAGCCCTCCTCCCAGCCCAAAGAGTTGGTTCCAGCCGACCACTGCCCACTCACTGAAACTCGCCTCTGGTGACTCAGTCTTCTTGTTACCCACCCCCTTCTTCTGCCCCTGGCGTCCCCGCTCTGACAAGCCTCTTCAGTGGTGCCTTTGATCAGGGTTCTCCAGGCTCTTGAAGGACAGCCTGCCGCCCTCAGCAAGGGGTGTGGAAGAGCCAGGTCTTGGAAGACAGTGACCACAACAGGATGGCACAACCCCGATGTCCTCACTTTTATGGGAACCCCCCACCCAAGCCTCACCCGATGACCAAAGATCCTGGGCCCAGAACCTTCCAGCGAAGGTGCAAATGCCACTGAGATTTCTGAGAGGAGCCTGCTTCACCTGGCAGTGCCAGTCCAGGACCCGAGGGCATTTTCAAAAGGACACTTTAATTAGGAAACAGGGTGGCCAGCCAGCGGGATTACAGGCCACACCCAGTGCCATCGGAGGCCTCTAAACTCCCAGGCCCAGCCTGCTCTCGCCTCCACTTACTGCCGCCTCTTCCACGGGGTGTGGGGCGGGGAGGTCGCTGGGCAGTCCTACGTGCTGGCCCCACCGTGGGGCCCCTGGAAAGGGTGTCTCCGGTGAGGTTTCTTGACTGAGTTTTGGATCTCAGACATGGAAGTAAGGGTGCTGGAGACGGCTGGCAGGAGCAGGGAAGCCACCCTGTGGGCAGGAGGTGGGGGGCAGTGGGTACCCCTATGCGGGGCCACCGTGGGCACTGGAGCCTCCACCCTGAGCCTGTGTGTCCCCCACTCTCCACCAGAAGGGACAATGACAAAGGTTTGTCTCCTAAAGGCTCTAGCTGAAACCCAAGCTGCGCTGTGCCCCACGGTGCTCTCCCACACCCAAAACGGGCAGACTTAGAGTTGCCCACGGCTGTCTGCCCCTAAACGTCAGGGCGGTGGGGTGGGGGGGTGTGCAGACGGCCAGGCCCGCCGATTTGTCTGAGCTTGGCTGCGGCTGAGGCACTGCACCCCGCATGTCCTCTCTGTGCCCTAATTTTCCCCTCTGTAAAACTGGGGAGACCCACCATGAATCCCCCAGGCCTGCTGCTCAGCTAAACAGTCACATGTGTGAGAGCAGTCAGCACAGGGTCTGACTGGGCACTCAGAACACTCGGCTTGGGCTCAGGTCCTGCGCATATACTACCTGGCTGTGTGCCCCTGGGCAAGCTGCTCTGAGCCTCAGTTTCGTAATCTTTGAGGTGAACAGTACTTATAGATGTGAAAGGGCTTTATAACCAACGTGTACAGAGCCGTCCAAGTCTAAGATTAGTCAGTATTACTTTTTCTAATGAATGGCTACACTTACCCTCCTTCCACCCTGCCCGTGAGGTGAGGCTGGGCCATTCCTAGACTGGTGACATCTGGCTCCCAAGGCCCCTGCTCGGCTGCCCTGAGGCTCGGCCTATTTTCTGTTGCCTGCCAGCTGCCTTCTGGATAGAGAGGTGACTGGGGGTCCTTGGGCAGAGAGGAGAGGGTGGGGCTTTAGATGCTTAGTTCTCTGGGGAGAAAGGGTGGGTTCTCTGCTCGGCAGGTCATCCACCCCAAGAGGAAAGGCAATGTGGGCATGGGGGTGGGGAGGGGACAGGATTGGGGACCTGAGAGACCCTGAGGAAGGCGGGCATGGGCAGGAGCCAGCTGAGCAAAGCCTGTCTGTGGTTCCTTGGGATGCCTCCAAGAAGTGTGACCTTGAACAAATCCCTTCATCCCTCTGGACCTTCTTCTTCTACTAAAAGGATGCTGTCCAAGTACCTGGCTTGTCCTGCTGCTCTTAGATGCTCGGGAGTAGAGGGGTCTAGGAAAGGCCCAGCCAGAGGCAGGTGTCCTGAAGGAGTTCCAGGCTCCATCTGGAGAGATGCGGGTGGCCTCCTGGACACTCAAGAATCGAAGTGATTGAAACTACCAGGCTTCACCCCAGCTCTCAGTGGTAAGAGCCTAACACATTCAGGAGAGAACACCGGCGTTAACAGCTGTGGGATTTTAGGCAGGTGATTTTTACCTCTCTGAGCCTTGGTTTCTTTCCCTGTAAAATGGGGCTGTTAGCAGTCCCCAGCCTAGAAGATAACCAGGAGGAATAAATGCGATCGCGTGTGGAATACTTCATCTGGTGCCGGCTCCACGTAAGCTCTCAAAAACAGTTTCCAGGTGAAGCAAGTGCTGTCCTTGAGCACGTCGCCTCAAGTCTCTGGGCCTCAGTTTTCTTGTCTGCGAAGTGGGTTATCAGGACATTGCCTAAGTCCACAAGATCCCACGTATGACAGGCTTTGGCACAGGGCCGGTGCACAGTAGGTACTCTAGGCATTTGTGGAAGCCGTGGAAGCCAGGTGACCCGGCAGAGTTCCTCACACACCTAGCCACAGCCTGCCCCAGTTCCAGGGAAGGGACAGAGCCTGGCCTCTGGCCTGCAACAGGGTCAGTGGTTTTCTTGCTCCTTCTGGCTGCCAGGTGCCAGATGGCTGCTGGGCCCCCAGCCAGAGGCAACACCTTCCAAACCCACGCATCACCTACGTGCAGCACCTGGGCTGAGGAGGCGGGAGCTGAGGTGACGCCTTCTAGCCGGGGCTGGGGGAAGGTGGACCTGGTCCTGCCCATTTCACAGATGGGACGTGTCAGTGAGGCATTAGCGGCCTGTGTGACTGGTCTCAGTGGTCTGGAGGGGGAACCGCTCCAAGAGAGACACCAGGGGTCCTCAGACGCCTGACCAGAGGCCAGAACCTCCTCTCTGCTTAGGCTTCTCAGCCCAAAGTTCCCGATCCACTATCTCTGAGGTAGGTGGGCAGAATGGCCCCACTTAACAGATGGGAGCCTTAAACAGGCTCCAGAGAGGTGAGCGGGAGGCCTGGCTCACATGCTGAGCTGGTGGCGGAGGTGGGGTCTGACCCCAGGGCTCTTCTGTCTCCACCACAAGGCCAGGAACGCTGCAGAGAAGACACCAGCCAAGAGGGGCCAGGGGTGCTGTTGGCTCTCCTCCCACCTGCCCCTCAGTGCCTGGCAAAGAATGAGAGAGCACCTGCTGATTAACAGAGGGGGTCCCTCGGGGTGCAGTCTTCCAGGGTTCCCCCTTCACTTGCCCCTGCCAGGGAGGCTTACACTGGCCGCTGGACTCTCCACCCCGCCTGTTTTGGGCCTGTCCCAGTCCTCCTTAGGAAACTTCCTGAACCCTGGTGCCCATCCTCCTGCCTGGACCCCAGCTGCCCCCCTATATATACAACTCCATACTCTCCTCTTCATTGTGGTCTTCCTCTCCACCCCACTAAGCAGCACCGTGGCTGCAGTGTGCCTGTGACATCCCAGGGAGACAGGGGACTTAAGATCTTGCCTCAGCTCAGTGAACGACAAACTGTGTGACCCGGGACAAGATGCAACCCTCTCTCGGCCCCTGCTTGCCCACCTGTCACTGAGGGCTAGGTGAGAAGTTCTGATGTCCTATGAATGTCAAAACCCACACTGAAAGGACATCTGGAAGCTTAGACTCCTGGCTCACCTCTCGGCTCCCCACGAGGGCCCTGGAGAAGCTAGTCCAGGGCTTGCGCTGCCAGGCGGTGCCACCCTCTGGACCGCTGAGTCCCTGCTTGGGCTCCATCTGCTTTCTCAGAGCCATCAATGTGTCTCTGTCTCTGGCCTCTGCCCAGGTTCCCTCTGTTCCCTACTCCGTCTTTGCCCTAAAGCCATAGTGGTTGTCCCTGTCACTGAAGCCGGACCCTGGCAGAGTTATTTCCCTCCGTGCTGGGCTCCCATTAGTCAGTAAGCACACGAGGCCCAGGCGGGGCGCTGGGGGCGAAGTGACATCCATCACTGTGGCTCGCTCTTCCGGCCTGGCTGCCGATGGCCTGGGGGCTCCGCTGGCTCAGTGTCCTCCTGTCCCGGAGGCCCTGGGGCCAGGCCGGAGTGGCTGTGTGCGGGGCGGTGGCGCGAGGGTGTGGCAATCACACAGCCCCTCACTCCATACCTCTGGGGTATGACACTGACAGCAGCACCCCAGCTTCCTACGAAGTGTCATCTGGTGGTCACTCAAGGAAGGGGATGTGGTAGGGACTTTGGTAAGTCACTGACACTCAAAGCCTCAGTTTCCTGACCTACGAAATGGAGGCGATCATATACCGACCCCACAGAGTCCGTGGGCAGATTTCCCGAGACCCCTGACCCCGACACACACACACACACACACACACACACACACACACACAGTGCCAGACTATGCCTTTCCCTGTGGGGGCTCAGAGTCGGTGGGGGTGGGGTGGGGGGGTACCTGCTTGCCTAGGTTTAAAGCCACATCTTATAAACTATACTCTTCCTTCCTGAGGCTGGACAGGAGCAGCCCCTTTACTTGGGACCCAAACTGCCCGGGGTGAAACAAATCTCGGAGCCAGGCCCATTATTTGGAAAGGGCGAGGGTTCAGCCAGGGCTGGTAGGTGCAGGAGCCTTTGGCTTCCTCAGTGAGCAAAGTTGGGTTGAGAAAATTAAATGAGATCACAGGGGTGATATTAAAAGAGCAAATTGCTTTAAAGGGCTTCCGCTCGTTCCAGATCTCACTGCAGATGGATGGCACTAATTACCAACAGGGAGTGGCCAGCTTCGCGAAGCAGGTCCCTAGGGCCCCCCAGTGTTTCTAAGTAAGGGACTCCCCCAGTGAGAGCCCTGAGCTCCTTGGGTCTCCGATTCACATCCTTCCCCCAGAAGCCGTGGCGCCCAGTGGAGCCTGGGAGTTTGCGCTGTACGGGACACGCTTTTACCCTCTCCCGGGCCCTCGCGCATCTGCTGGGGCTTCTGAGAATGGCAAGTTGGGGCTGCCTCTTGCTCCAAAGTCACAAACAACATGGCCACACGTGTCAAGGAGGGCGTGTCTTCTCGCCTAGAATTCCATTTCTGGGAAGATCTCCCAAGCAGCTCAACCGAGCTGCGTGAGTGGAGATGTTCAGTGCAGGGCAGCTTACCAGGGTCAAATGGCCCACGACGGGGAACTGAGTAAATGCGAGTCTGCCTCCAGGGTGGGTGCTTCTCAGGCACTAACAGTGCTAATTAGGAAGTATACATAGTCACGAGGGGAAGGCTCACGGAGCTACTCGAAGTGAGGAACCAGAGTGTACAATGAAACACGCAATTCATTGCTTAGCCGACACCATAAACCAACCTGGGCCAGAGCCTGGAAGGGGACGTCCTAATAAGCAAGTAGAGCTTGGGTCTGGGGTGGGGAGATTGGGGCTGATTACTCTGCAGAACTTTATCCCCCATTATCTAGGGCACTAGGGCAACACTGTCTTGACCGGAAACACAAACTAAAAGCTCTTGGTCCCAGAGGTACTGGGGGAAGGGCCAGAGCCTGATGATTTTTCAAAGGGTCCCAGGGATTCTAGCAAGTGACCCTCAGGCTGCTATTTTGGAAGCAGAGGGAACCGTCTAGGCTCCTCCAGTGCCTAACACTCAGGGCTGGGAGCCCAGGGGCCAGGGGCCATCCACCCTGCTCCATGCACCTGCTGCCCCAGGAAGGCCTGTCTGGGGACGCCCCATTGTTCTCTGGCCAGGAGGAAGGTGGAGGACAGGGAGGGTGGCTGTTCCAAAGCCAGGAAATAAATCTCCCTCCCCGCCAACCCAGCTTCTCCATTCAGTTGGGTTTATTGATGGAGACTCAGGGGGCTTGGGGAGAACAAGCAGCCTTCCCAGGACGCGTGAGAAAATGTCCCTGTGCTGGGCCCACGCCGCCTTGCAGACTCTGGGGGCCCATCCTGGAGGCTTCCTCTGGTTGTTTCCTGGCGTTGTCAGCCCCAGGCCTCCGCAGCAGCAGGACGCCAGGCGCCCACAGTCCCCGGGCTGCTTGCACTCCTCCCCACCACCACAGCGCCTCGGGGCCCTGGCCTGCAGGTGGGTGAGACCGGGAGCCCCATGAGCTCCCCTACTCCCCACACCCCTGCCATGCTAGAAGCCATGGATAGTTGGGTATAGTTTACATTAATTTGCATAACCACCTGCTCTAGTGGAAAGATCATTGGACCAAGAGCCAGAAGCCTTGGAGCCCAGTTCCAACAATGCGATGTGACCTTGAGCAAATTTCCACCCTCTCTAGGCACTGGTCTACCCATCTGCTAAATCGGGGACTAGGCTGCTGGTCTGTAGGTTGGCACAGCGTGGGGGGCAGGAAGGAGGACACACATGGAGCAAGGAGGGGTCCCCTCCCCTCCCAAGTGACCCCCACCTGGGATAGGTACTCCCTGAATGCCTCCTGGAAGACATCCGGAGCCAGATACTCAGGTGTGCTGGGTGAGTCCTAGACTACAGTGCTCACCCCTCACCCTGAGGGGCTGGGTCCCTGGGGAGGGACAGTGCCCCTGGTCCTGTCCAGCTCTCCTGCCCCTCCTCCCCTTGGCAGCCCTAGGGAAGCCAGAGGCTCCTGAAATCCTGGAAATGCTGTGGGCCAGGTGCTGGGGAGCTTGCCAGGGCCCCAGTGAGAGGGAGGCAAAGCCCCGGGCTGTTCAGGGACGAGAGGACTCAGCACACACACTCAGTCACACCACCACCACTGGAACTGTTGCTACCACTATAGTCTGGACCCAACAGTGCCACTCCCAGCAGGAGACTGCCACACCCAACATCTGCCACCTTGGCCTTCCCTGCAAGCCTGCCCACCTGCTGCAGGTATTTCCTAGGCAACAGAAGAGGAGTTGGTAGAAAGAAACTTCGTTCCTGGGAAGATCCGCCACTGTTGTTGCTAGTCCTTGCATCAAGATCTCTGGGGCGTGGTGTTGGGGGAAGGGCAGGGTGCCAAAACTTAGGGAACTGTCTACTCGGTACCCGGTCCTGTGCCGTGGGGTGGCCAGGGCTGCACCAGGCCATGGGAAAAGAGGCTGTGGGCTACTTAATGGTGGGCTGTGGCGCCTGTGCTATGCAGTGCCGAGAGGACTGGGAATTGAGCCGTGCCTTGAGGCTGGAGTCTACAGTGAGCAAATGTGGGGAATGGAGGGGACACGCCCAGAGCCCACTGTTGATGAGGATGGATGGGGTGGGAGGGAGAAGGCAGAGGCTGGATTTACAAACAAGCAAAGAGCTCAAGAGTGACAGGGTGGGAAATGTCCTGGGCCCCTGGGCCCTGTGCTCTGCCCCCCTCTGCCTACCCCTTGAGTTCTCCAGGGAAGCCCCTTCTCCTCTCCCTTGACTCCTGCCCCCCTTCCCCACCTGCCCTGTACCTCCTTGGAGAGAACAGCCTGCCAGGGTCTGACTCAGACCCTGGTTGCCTCTGGAGCTCCCTCGGTCACTTCTTCCTGCCTCTCTGACTCCAATGCCTCACTCTCCCCATAGCTCATGGGGGCTGTCTAGGCAAGTCCCATGAAGGGGTCTGGCCTTAGGAAAGTCCCTTTACCTCTCTGAGCCTGTTTCCTCCACTCCAAAATGGGAAAATGAGCCCTGGCTGGTATAGCGCAGTGGATTGAGCTCAGGCTGCTAACCAAAAGGTCGCTGGTTGGATTCCCAAGTCAGGGCACATGCCTGGGTTGCAGGCCAGGTCCCCAGTAGAGGGCGTGCGAGAGGCAAACCACACATGGATGTTTCTCTCCCTCTCTTTCTCCTTCCCCTCCCCGCCCTCTAAAAATAAATAAATAAAATCTTTAAAAATAAAAATTTAAAAAATCAAAGCATTGTAACTACATACAAAATGGGACAAATGATACCTATCTCTTAAAGCATCCTGAGGATGAAATGAGGCAATTTGATACAAACTCAGCCCCGCGCCTGACACATCATAAAAGCTGGAAAACCGCCAGCGGCTGTTATGATTAGCAACCTCTCTGAGCCTCAGTTTCCTCTTTTGTGCAGTGCAGTCCAAGGCCCGCCTTCCAGGGCCATCCTGAGGCTTGGGGAGAGGAGAGGCTGAGTGCGCTCTGTGAGCAGAAGGGGGCGAGGCTGCGGGCCAAGGTGGCAGCTCTCAGGGCCCCTCTGCAGGCAGCAGGGCACACCCTGCCCCGCCCTGGCACACGGCCACAAAGGGGGTGCCTGCTGTGGCCTGGTACCCTATCAGGGTTTCTGCTGCCCCAGGCCCAAAGGTGTCCCGCTTGACAAAGGCAAAAACCGAGACCCAGAGGGGACAACAGACCAACCTACCCTCACATAGCGAGGGAGCAACTGAAGGAACTCGACCGACTGACCAGGAAGGTCAAGCTCAAGATTCAGACGCCACAGGAGACAGCGGTAACTGTTTACCTACCCCACCCCTCCCTTTTCAAAGTACAGACGTTTGAGAAAGTAGTGCAAGATATATGATACTTATTTTAACTCAGACCTCAAGTCACTCTTCTTCTGTTGGGGGAGGACTCCCTACATCTCACTTCATTTACTTTTAAAACTGGCACACCTGGCACACTTAAAGACACCAAGTCCCGGAGAAACAAGGGCAATCTGAGAGCCAATGAAATGAGTGGCTTGGAATATACATCCCAGCCTGAAGGACTTTTTCAGAAAGGAAAAGCACTTGAAGAAAAATAAATATTATCCCTGCCTCTTCCCGCCTGTGCTTCACTGTGCAGCTGTGAGCCTCACACAGGACAGGAGTCCTTTCTTGGTCCTTCATTCCTTTCTCGGCCTGGCACTGACGTGCGTCTAGGGTTCAGATGGGGTCGGAGCTCAGGGTCTTCTCGGGGACCGCCTGCGGCTTAATCACTCTGTCTGCGGAGGAGCAAAACCACCTCGGGAGACACACAGCATTTTAAAGCCAACTTATTAAAGCGCGGGCCGCCTCTGAGACACGATGGCACGCGATGGATTCTCATTTCCCGTCGTGGGGCAAATGGGAAATCACTCCCGCAGACGAGGAGATGTGCTTGGTGGCCTGCGAGTCTGAAGTCCAGGGCAGCTGCCAGAAGAAAATCCAGTTCGCCTTTAAATGCCATTTACAGAGCGTTTCTGTTGCAACCACCACCGCCGTTACTAAAGGGTAAAAGGTGAAGGTTTAAAAGTTTAAAAACTGCACAAAGACTAACAAAGACCGCAGCTGCTGGGACCCACTTCAGACAGACACGTCGTCAGTGTGTCCGTCCAAGCTTCCTCGCGTTGTCCCTGTGTCTCACTGACCAGCTGAGAAAGGATGGGGTTTCAAGGGGTAAGGCCAAGTCAGGTGTGTATGTTTGGATGTGTGTATGTATTTATGCAGGTGTGTGTGTTGTCTGTCTGTACATACTTGGGGCATGTGTGTGTGTGTGTGGCTGTATGTGTTTCAGTGAGAGTGTAAGTACGGAAGCACAAGGGAAAAATTCGTGGGCACGTGCTGGAAGAACTCCTGCCTTCCTTGCCTAGACTCCCTGGGCAGGAGCCGGTGTTCTCCAGCTGTTCAAACAAGTGCTGGAACCACCTCTGACAGAGTGCCCCTCTCCGGGTCCCCGTATCCACACCGATATGTCTGGAAGACTGGAACGAAAGAGACGGTGATACCGCGGTCCAACGGCTGCCGTGGCCGAGCCCCTGACAGACATTACTAATCAATTATGGCGGCCTTTCCGACTGAACTTAATCTTAGTCTCAGAACTGACACAGCTCCTGGAAGTCAGTATTGCCTGCTCGGAGTCAGTAAGCAAGAGCACACCTATGTGTCACCCCTGAACCTGATGGTCTCTAGATGTCCTTCCATCTCTAGCACGCTAACAGCTTTCCCGTCTTCAGTTTCTACTCTTTGTCTAGCCCTGAGTTGAGTCCGTGGGAGGCAGAGAAGTATGCTCTGCTCACAAGAACAGTTATCATCTATTTGGGGCCCTGGGCACCAGGAGGGGGATAAGCCTTCATAAAACTGCTAGAGCAGTAACAGCTTTGTGACTTAGCCCTGGACCCGTGACGGCGAAGGCCTGGCACCAGTGCCAGCACATTCCAATCCCATGCCCACGGCAGACATGACTAACTGATGCTGACCTTTGCAAGTGAGTCCAGATGTGGCCCCAGAATTCTTCTTAACATAACACACCAGGTAGTCACCCTCAGACTTTCAAAACAGCCACTCGAGATAAATCGTTTTTGTCACTGGGGCCTTAGATTTTGAGGTATAAGCTAAACAGGCCCGGGGAGGCTGGAGTTATCAGGGAAGGCTTTCTGGGAGAGGCAAGAATTAAGCTGGGGCTTGAGGAAGCACTCAAACATCCAACCCAAACCAGACATAGGAGGAAGAGGGAGAGGCCAAAGCTGGGAGAGGGGCAATGGTGAGGTTTCCTGGGACGACAGGCAGCATGCCAGCCAAGGCAGGTAGCATCCCGTTTGGATCCAGCAAAACAGCTGGAGGGTCAGGGTCAGCTCTGGGGGCCAGATACACAGGGCTCTTGTATCTGCCTCACTAGTACTGACCCTCATTAAAGGGACCCTGGGGAGTCAGGTCTGGGGCCCCCACATGGTAGGAGGCTGTCAGCAGCTGGGAGGCCCAGTGGGGTGTATCATGGGCTCCCAGGGCCCATGCCCTGCTCAGGACAGAGTGGTAGGGTGCCTGTGCCACAGGAGTCCCCTGAGGGGCGGGAAGACAGGCTCCTGTTGTCCACACACTTTCCATCTGGCTCCCTGAGCCCAGACGTGTGTTCAGGGAAGGGAGCCACCTTGCCCCGTCCGGGCAGCAGGGCAACAGCCTGAATGCTAGAGTGGGAAAAGAGAAATCTGGGCTCCAAAAGGCATCTAACAAGGAACCTTACTAGAGACCTCTAAGTACTCTTTCCTAACCTCCTGCAGTCTTGGTTTTTCCCTCTGGGTAACGGATTACCCTATCAACTAGATGTTTGCACTGCCTACTACCTGCCTCCTTGTGTTTGGGGACCATGGGGGAGAGAGAGATGAAGGGTGATAGAGGAAGGGGCTAGGAATCATGCCAGGGGGCTCCCCTGGAGTTAGGGATGACCGCTGGGAAGCCATATCCTCAGGGACAGCTCTACATCAAAAAAGCCTTGCCTGGACAGCAAGGTCTCAATAAAGACCCATAGGGCAAGGTGCGTTCCCACAGGGCTAGGGGCCCACAGCAGCTGACATTGTGCTCGGAAACACCCACTCACAGACAGGGATACTGCTCTTTGTTACTGCTGTCCCCACTCCCTGGGGCGCCCCCAGCCTTTGCAAGCTGGTGCTGGGACAGCTGGGCGAGAATTCAAGGGGCAGCCGGGAGCTGGTAATTCTGAATGGGCTCCCCTTGGCAGCCTGGCTGTGTCAGGGCAAGAGCTCCCCAGCTGCTGGTGCCCAGGCTGCAAAGCTCTGGTGCCAAGGCAGGTGGGCAGCACGCCTGGAATGCGCAGAAGGAGTCTGGAGCTGGTGCCAGCCCGTGGCGTGTGAGCAGGCTGGGGAGGCGGCCGTGATCCCGCTCTTGTGTGTGCATTCAGCCCGGGGGTCAGCGAGGTGCCCGTGTGGGGCTGCTCAAGGAGGAACAGAAAACTAGGACAAAGAACGGCCCACCTGAACGTCATCTGGGCCTGACGGTCCCTCTGTCAGAGAGAGCTATATTTGGGACCACCTGGCCAGTTGATGCAAATATATGCGTACCTGTATACCAGTGCCCACAGGAGCAAAGAAGGGTGTACAGGTGGGAGTGGAGGCTGCAGGTCACCGTGGCATGCATTTTCTATCCGTGTGCGCGTGCGCGGGTGCGCGTCCACGTTCACTCTGAGTTCAGGCATCCTCCTGTGTGCACACAGGAACGTGTGCACACATGAACACGTGCACGAGTCTGTGTACAGGTGCACATGTGGGAGCCGCTTTTCAAACAAAGACCTTGGGCTGCACAGGAAAAAGATGAGATTCAAGAACCTCGACTGTAGCAGATACTAGCCAGTCTACTGGGGGCTGTTACACTAACTGCGTGTCCATTCTGCCTAATACATAAATTACTAATGTAAATTAAAGGATAATTGAAGCCCTTTAGGCCCACATATTTAAATTATTTAATAGGCAGTCAGGAATGGAAGAAAAAGGGAGGAAGAGCTGAGTTTAACACCAGCTTAAAAGTGCCAGTTTAAAAAAGTGCCAACTCAGGGAAAGAAGGGAAGCACAGGCCCCCCCACTGGTCCATCCTTCCCAGATGGGGGTGAGGATGCATAGGTGCCGGGAAGAGCCCAGGGAGGGGAGACCTCCTGGCTCTAGGACTTCTCTCTGGCTCTGTCAGTACTGCCTCGTTTTCTCTTCTTCCCTCCCCTCCAGCTGCAGCCTCCCAGAGCATTCCTGCTCGGGGAAGTGAATCTGAGGCCAGAGGCAAAGCTGCCTGCCTGGGCAGGGATGGTGCAGGGCACGCCTGTCTTCGGCTCCTCACAGGTGCTGCCACCAGGAGATGAGAGCTGGACCAGGGGCCCTGGGGCCTCAGACAGGTTCCCAGGGTGAAGTCAGCATCTTCTTCTCTGAAATGGTACACGCCTGACAACTTTGGGGTCATCGAGTCCACCCCTCATTATACACAGGAAGATGAAGGCATGTAGGAGGAGGGGAATTGGCAGCAAGATGAAGGCAGGTACGGTGTTCCCATCCTCTTCCCTTTCCCCAAGGACTTTAGAAGAGTTTCTTGGAAACAAGTAAGACCCCAAACCACTAGAGAACCTTACATCCCATGGCACCAGACTCCAAGGCAAACCAAATGAGGAAGCGTCCCATTCCTAAGGCTCCATCTACTGCCTATCACTTGCTGCCTGGGTCCTCATGGACTCCTATGGCACAGAACCCCTAAGTATGCACAGGTTCCAATTCAGGGGCTGTGGTCACTGCTCACACCCTTGCCAGAGCCTGCGGGCTAGAGACCGGAGGTGAGGAAGGCCCAGTCTCAGGTTCCTAAAACAGCTCCGTTGGGCTGGGGAGTGGGTATCAGGCTAGCGGTGCAGAAGGTCAGATGTGGCTATGAAGCTCACAGAGCTGATGGAGCCCTCAGTGGGAGAGAAAGAAACAAGCCAGGCCTGTTGACTCACCTCCCCTCTCCGGCCTGTTACCAAGCTGGGGTGGTGGGAACTGCTGGAGGGGCCCTGACCCTCTCTTCAGGCCCCGCTCCAAGAAGCCCCCCACAAAGTGCTGGAGATGTTCACGCCACCATCTGAGCAACTGCCACCTCCCTGTAACCTCTCTGTCCTCAGGCACTGTGAGTGTTTTTGAAGGAAGGACTGACTTTTACTATCCTTACTGTCTCAAGGAACCATTGCAAAACAGCTGGTGCTCAATAAATGTTTACTGATGAGCTTCCTGGACAACTCTGCTGGGCCTGGACATGCCTCTGATGGACAATTAAGGCCTTCGACTTTCTCATTTAGTTTATGCTGGAATCCGGGGAAAGACTGGAGGCTGAGACGCTGCTGGCGCCGGCGTTCTCCAGGCAGTAAGGACATGATCAGACGGGTCCAGACGGCTGTGGGGTGGGTCCCTGGTCACACAGGGAATGGGCAAGGGAGTGTGGATGACTCAATGCCAAGCCCTCCCCGCGGTGGGGAGCACAGGGAAACTGGAGTGGTAAAAAGCAGTCTTCATGAGAGGCTTCTGGCTGCTTGGCTGCCTGCTGGCTTCCCCTCTCTGGGTCTGGGTTAGGGTTATTCGTCCTATGGAGGAAGACTGGCTTAGTCTCCCTCAGAGGGCAAACGTGGGCTCAAAGAACGGTGGGGGTAAAAGGTTCTGACAAATTCAGAGTATTCGGATGATTATATTCATTCTTTCATCCTCTCTCTCCTTCCTTCCATCCATCCATCCACTTGTCCCTCCCTCCCCTCTCCTCTCCCTTTCCTCTCTCTACCCAGTCCCTCACCTAATCATTCGTCCACTGATTATTGATGAAGTTCGTAATGCATACCTACTCTGACACGTGACTTGGTCAACTTCTGTAGCACAGAAGCTCAAAATGCCCATGAGGACATTTCCTGCCTCCGCCCCACCTCCGTCCGAGAGGGCTCCCCCACCATCCTGGCCACCATCCCATTAGGACCTCCCCTTCCCCTGGGCTTGGAGAGCCAAAGCCATCCTTCCAGAAGGAAACTCTGGGACCCTCTGACTCTGGGGTCTCCACTTTGCTAGGATCTCTCTACTCCCCTTATAATCTCAACATTCCAAGCCTGCAGCACCCCATCCCCACGACTCCATTTTGTCCATGAAGGAACTCCCATCAGCTCTATCCTTGCTTGAGGGGAATCCTTTGCCAACTGGTGGTCTCCTGCACTGGGGTCTGATCTTTCCTTGACCTTCCAAAGGCAGGACTCCTGTTTCCCGGCTAAGCCACCAGCTGCCAGAGTTCAAGGCCAAGCCAGGGTCTCAAGCCTCTCAGAACACATCTGCCCTGAGCCAGGTATACAAGCCTGCCACAAGCCTTTGCTGAGAGATGGTGTAAATACGGGACATGTGCAGAGTTTGACAGCTTAGGGAGCAGTCACAGCCCCAGGCTCCTCAGGTCACCTAAGAAATGAGCAAAGCTGATATTATTCACTCTGTTTTCATAGGAGGCAGGGCCACATACTAGGTGAGGCAGGGACAGGAGAACACAGACTCTGTGGCACCGCACCTGAGAGCCCAGGTCTCCTGGGGAGAAGTGGGCCAGACCAAACCCTAGAGGACAGACAGCTGGGGGCAGGGCAGGGACTAAGAGCCCAAGAAGCAGATGATAGGGTTGGCCCAAATCTCTTTGCCATAATGGGTAGCCAGGCTGGCATGGCACTTAGCCTGTTGCCCTACTGGCCGCTAGGGGTGGCATTCTTAGGACGTATCCGCCCCTCAACTCCCACCACCAGGGGCCAGCTGGGCAGCCTCTTCCCGCAGCCCACTCAGGCTCCGACTTCTAGGGCTCAGGGCCTCTCATTTGCACCGCCAGATCCTATCTGGGCTTTGCTAAGCAGGGTCTGACGGCAGGGCCTTCCACCCCCACCTCCCACCCCGAGCCAGCCCCCATTATCTCCCCAAGGCACAGCTGTCCCAGACCAGCCCTTCTCAAACTTGAAGTAGGTATGAGTCCCTGGGGCTCCTACAGAAGTATTGACTCTGGTGCAGGAGGTCTGGGGTGGGACTGAAACTTTACATTGCCAACAAGGTGCTGGGTGAGACTGGTCTGGGGACCACATTTTGAGTAACAAAACTCTAAAGGGTTCTCCATTCTGAGCTCCAGCTTCACCCCCTGTTCAAGAACATCCAGCCCCAGCTTCCCAGAGAGCCAGTGTCATGGAGAGAGGACACGTCATATAGAATAAAAGGAAATCTTTTCAAAAGTGGTCCCAAGGGTTGGGGGGAGTGGAGGTCAGAGAGAAGAGAGCCAGGGGACAATAGTGAATAGACTTGGGATTATTTCCTGAACTCTGACTCCTCGTGGGAACAAGGTTATGAAAAGCTTTTCTTAAAGTGGTTATTATTTAGTGGGCTGTCCAAAATAAACACACACATGCACAGCTCGGAGCCAGGCAGGAAGTGAGAAACATCTGGGAGACATCTGTCTGCCGGAAAACTGGGAAGCAAGTTGGGGAGGGCCAGACACAGCAGGAGGTGGTCTGTGTGCCACGATCGTCCCTGGACGCACACTGCCACGCCAGCACGCCCTGCGCTCACTGGCACATCTGCAAACACACAGACAGACACACGTGCAGGCACGCACGCACACTAAGGCACACTCAGGGCAGTCCCGGTGACCTGGCAGGATCCCTGCTCACAGTGGGCCAGGGAACACGGGCTCTCGGAAGCGGACATCCTTGCCGTCAGCATCCGCCTGCCCTCCTCCCTCTTCTCCTTCTCTTGGATGTTGTAATATTTATGGTTTGCCTCTCTGAATACATAAGCTGAGTGTTTTCCTTCCACCCACTCCCTGGTTATCCTAGAAAAGCAGCTGGGGAGGTAGAACAGGCCCTGGAGCAGGTGACAAGAGAGCCAGTGGCCCTCTGGGTCTGACCCTAGCAGGGGCAGGACTCAGGGCAAGTCCTCCGGGCTCAGGCTTTTCCTCCAGAAAACGAGATGTGATTTTCCTCTTTGGCTCACTGGAGAGAGAACACTAGAGAATATTCATCTAACTGATATTTACTGCAAGCCTTCTGCAGCATCAGAAAACTGCTCGGTGGCTGGGTGCCAGGTGTCATTTATGAAATTAGGATTCAACCCTCAGCAGCCATAAAGCCCGACTTGGTCCCAGGCTGCAGGGACCTACTGGCTGCACCCTGTGAACCTGGGCCTCAGGAGCTCCTGCATTGGGCATGGGGGCATTCTTTACCATTTCTGTTCAGGGAGTGACGCGGGAAGGAGACCTGGAGGGCAGGGACCTTGCACTATGCAATTCTGTGTCCTCAAAGATGCCCGGTATAGTACCAGCCACGGCAGAAGAGGTGGAGAGTAAATAAATGCAGAGCCCTGAGGTTGTGAAAAGGGCACAGACTCTGGAGACAGACAAACCCAGGAGCAGACTCCAGTGCCATTGTACACTGGCTGTGCCACTTTGGGCAAGCCCCTTCACTCCCTGGGCCTCAGTGCCCTCAAATACCTGGCTTGGCCACTCAGGTGGGATGGGCTGGGGAATGGTCTGGGAGGAGCCTCTCTGGGAAGCACCGAAGGGGACCAACCCTGGCTGACTGCCCATACTGTACTGGACACATAATAGGTGGCACCTTTCCAGGACCTTCAGAGCTGTGTTGTCCAACAGTTTTCACTAGCCACACATGGCTGTTTAATCTTTAATGAATTAAAGTGAAATATTCAGTCCCTTAGTTGTGCAGCCATATTTCCACTGCTCAACAGGCACATGCAGCAGTGCTACCACATTAAACAGTACAGGTAGTGAGCATCCCTCCCCCACAGGAAGTTCCACTGCAGAGTGCTGCCCCAGAGGGTGTGATGGCCAGCTGCACAGATGGGGAAACGGAACCTGAAGCCCAGGCTCCTTCTGCTTGGCCTTGAACCTGGTCCCCAGACTCTTCGGAGGAAGGCTGGGTCCTCATCAGATGTTCCACGGTCCTACCTGCTGCTCTGCTGCTGGCAGGCCAAGCCCAGGACATTGTGGGTGACACTCCCAGCTGACTCTCCATCACCCAGGCCTTACTGAGGTGCCTCCTAGGCACGTGTGTGAGAGTCTAGGAGCCCCTGACAAAGAACACAGATCCAGGAGTCTGTCTGCAGGGAACAGATGTGGCAGCGAGTGCCCTTGGCCTGCCAGGCTAGAGCCTCAGCTTTCTGCAGGGGCAGCTGGGTCTCAAAATGGCAGATGCATCATGTCCCAGATGGACAGCACTCCTTCTGGAAGTCTGGTGCTCATATGCACTGTGTCTGTCACTCTCACAGGGTTGGAGAGGCAGTCGGTAGTCCCTCTGCACTCACCCCCGCCCCCAGGTAGAAGAGGGTCGTCCTGACCTGACACTGGAGGAACCAGATGATGAAGGCACTGCCCACACGGGAGCCCACACAGTCTCTTCTCTCCCTCAGGGGGCTTCCCTCTTCTGGTTGAACTAGCTCGGGGAACTCTCAGCACCTCCCTGTGCATTTCACCACTCTCTGGCCTTGCCATTTTGGGTCCCTAGCCTCAACTTCCTCATCTGCACAAAGAAGATCATCTTGCCTGTGGCAGGGTCAGGGAAGCTCATGTCTGTCAGCACAGCCAGATACATGGTCAGGGGACGCCACACAGGAAGGGGCGTAGAGGGAAGGCCCACAGCAAACTGGCTGACTGAGCCCTAGCCCAGTTGACAGGGCTGGGGTTAGCTCAGGACGAAGGGCCTCAGACCCTCAGTAAAGCAGATTGCCACACGGGCCTCTCTGCATCCTTGGAGCACCAAGCCATGTGGAAGCACTTCACTAGAAGCCAGGGATGCCCAGTCAATTCTTGCCTCTTTACTCTTTGCAACTCCAGGCCAGCCCCGCAGCCTCTCTAAACTGTAATCTCACTGGACGTAATATGTAGGACAGGAGGGCAGTGGCCTGGGCTGTTATTATCTCCATTGTTAGAGGTTTATTATTAAGATTAACCTGGCTTTAACCCATTCAAATGGCCCAGGAAACACCATTATGATTTGCATCCTTGGGTGGCACTTAGAGGCTGTGGGCCTGAACTTGGGCAGTGGTAATGGGAGGCTCCCTCCAGCTCTGAAAGCCTGTGATTTAAAGATAAGGATCTCCTGGTGAGGTGCCAGGCCAAGAAGATGTCGGGCCTTCTGTCTCGGTTCCAGTTACGACTGTCATTGTTGAAGTCCAGCCCCTGCTCCCAGGGGCAAAGCTAGATATCCCCAATAAGCACAATTCCCCTCCCTCCCTGCTCTCAGACAACACCGGGCTTCCTGGGCAATGCTCAGCATCAGGGACGACAGCAAAGCCATTCCCAAGGGCAGCTCTTGGCCCTCGGACTCACAAGCTCACTATGGCCTCTGGCTTCTTTGCTGAGCAGACCAGGGCCACTGGAGCCAGCACTAACCTTGGACATGGTCAGACACCAGGTTCTATGACGCAAGCCAGTTCTGCAGTAAATACATGGAGTATCTGAGGAGGCCTTCAAATGCCTCCGCAGCAAGTTGAGGCTCTGTTTAGGACATCTGTGTGTCTGTGGGGGCAGCTCTTCTGCGGCCAGTTACTGTCTCTCTAGGGGGCCCCTTGAGCATCTGTGACCCACCAGGCTTCTCAGGGAGGCCTGGGCAACTCCTCTTCTAGCTCAAGTCAATCACAGCTAGCTAAGCCTCGAGACGCAGGCTCTGAGAGCCATAGAAGGCAGCCAGGCGTGACAGAGGAGACGCTAGTGGAGCAGGGATTCCGCGTGTGGGGTCTGCGGCGTGCTGCCAGCTGGCTACTTGGCTCATCTAGAAGGTGGGGACAGAGCTCCTGCCTAAGGAGGCTTTCAGGGTTAACGCAGTCGGCACGAGTGGAGCATGTAGTGGAGACTACCATGACGACAGGCTCTTAGAAATGTCAAGTCTAAAATAAAAAAAATCATAGGATCGTGGACTCAAATGAAAAGAAGCTTAGTGGGCTTTCCCACACTCCTCTCCACACAAGGGATTCCATCAAAGTCTTCTTTGGCCCTTCGGGACTAAGTACCAAGGAGCCTGCCCCTTCTTACTTATAAGGGCCATCGAAGGAAACTTTTGGTTTCTCAGGCCACAGACGGAACGGTGGCCAGAAATATCAAATATACTTCTGCTTTTCCCTGCGCCCACCCTTCTCCTGGTCTCTCAGCAATGAGACGGCATGGTGGAGGGTAGCGGGGGTGGTATATGGAGGAGCAGACACAGGGTGTCTGCCTGGGTCAGAAAGGAGGCAAATGTCCACTGGGCAGGAGGAAGGTATTGCCACTGGCCTCTGCTTAGCTGTGACCCTCACAGGAAGCAGCTGTGTGGGTCCCTGGGGAGGCTGGAGTCTGCAGGAGCAGAAAGCGGATGAGGGATGGAGGCTGGGCCTGCCAGACTCGCTACCCACGACCACCCTGCCGGCCCTGTGCCCATTCTTGAGCCTACCAGAGGCAGGCCACATGAATCGCTTCCACAGCTGTGGCCACTGGCTCTCAGGAATGCCCTGAGAGCTTTGCTTTCTCACTGAGGACACTGGGGTCCCAGGAGAGGAGGGGAATTAGGGCCCAGGAGGTTACATCAGCAGAGGAGCTCTAGTGTCCTCAGTGGCAGGAGTTGGTCCAGGGCCAGCGGGTAGAAGGCAGAGGAGGCACATCTGGGCTCGGTACCAACATCTGTCCAAGTCATCCAAAAATGAAGCAAGGCACAGGGCAAGTGGGTGAGAGTGCCACGTAGGGGTGGGGGGTGGGGAGCCGAGGCTGGCAGGTGAGAGGTGCAGGCCACAATCTCTGGGGCTTTGGGAGGGCGAGAGCTTCTAGGGGGTAGGAGAGGCCACGGGGCAGGAGAGGTGAGGACAGGGAGGGGAGACCAGCTCAGCAGGTTTGTCTCTCGCCTGTCTGAGCCTCCACAGCCTCTCCACCTGCCTCCGAGCACCCCACACAAGGCACCTATTTATTCCTCCACAAGCCCAGGGCCAGTCTCCCCCACAGGGTGGGCAGCTGCCTGGGTGCAGGTCCAGCAATTTTTGTTTTAATCCTTACCCGATGATATATTCACTGATCACCTTAGAAAGAGGAAGGGAGACCGAGAAACATCCATGTGAAGAAACAACTGGTTGCCTCCCACAACCCAGGTGTGCGCCCTGACCGGGAATCAAACCCCCAGCCTTCCATCATACGGGAGACGCCCCAACCAACTGCGTCAGCCGGCCAGGGCAGGCCCGCAGTTTACAGGCACAGGGTGCACACAGAGCAGCAGGAGAGAACCCGTGACGCTGACCTGTGAAAGCCAGACTTCAGGCTTACCCAAGAATCCTGTGGCGCCGGATACCACACATGGCCCAGGAGCCTATGGCCCGCTGCCCACCTGGGGGACACCTGCTCTGGCACTGCGGAGCAGAGAACACTAGTGGGCGTGTGTTACCGGATAGGGTCTAGGCTAGGAGTGGGTCTGCCCACCAGTAGTGTGTGGGTTCTTGGCTTCGTGTAGGAGAGATTTCACAACACGAGTCCAGGCGATCCTGGGAGTGTGTTTATTAGAGCTGGGGACAGTGGAACAAGGAACGGCTTAAGGTAGAAGCAGCAACAGGAAAGTCAGAGAAAAGAGGGGCCTTGGAGATAGGATCAGGGGGTCAGCCCGGGACAGGCTGCTGCTGCCCACTGCTCCCCTGGTTGCCAGTCTCATGGGGTCCCTTAGAGTTTAGGAGAAAAAGAGCAGAGTCACAGGCATGGGTGTGCTCTAGCGAAGGCATGCCCTTTGTCCTTTGTCTTGAGGCTTTATCTTTCTCTGGCCTGCCGGAGTCCTAGGGGAGGTCTCAGGGGAGAGGATTCTTAACAGAATACTCCTTAGCTTTTCAGGCGGGTCCTTCAATATGTTGATTCATCAAAATGTACACATAGTGGGGTCAGAGGTTATTTTCTGGTTAGTTTCACTGTTAAAAAACGTCATCAAGAATGTCGTAGAAGAGGGACCAGGACCTAGGCTGTTCTGTCCTAGAAAGGTCTGGAATGTGTACACCATTTGCCTTAAGTGTCCTTGGTTAGGAGAGATAAAACCTTGTGATTCCTTAGCTAACTGTGAATTGCTCAAATTGTTGGCCTTGTTTAATTATTTTGTCTCAGTTTCCCTTACTGCACTAGTCTAGAAATTCTCCTAACTTCTCACTGTCCTGCCTCTTGTAGAGCTGGCTGTCTCGGCTGGGCTGGGTCCTGTGCAGCTTAGCACCAAATACTAGTCTCAGCATGGGGAGGGGCTTGCACTTCTGAGCACTTCTCAAGGACCCTCCAACTGACCCTCAGGGCCTTCCATGAGGTGGCAACTACTAGTGAGGGGGAAATGGGCAGAGAAGGGAAGGGACCTGCTTAGTGACACCTACGGGGCTCCTAACTGCTCAGTAGGGTGGGGAACCACAGCCTACTACCCAGACACGCCTTGTCCCACCCATCCCACAAATGAGGTGACCACCAACCATCAGTGACCGTCAGTCTCTCAGCCATCGTCCTACTCATCTGCTGTGCCTGGGCCCCCTGCTGCTTCAGGGACCCCTTCCCCACTACCAGTCTCTCCTGGGGGAGGGGTCACTGTTGACCTTGCCTTATGGAAGACACTTCCTCTTTCTAAGGCCAATGCTAAATGAAACCCACCCACTAGCTCCAGTCATTCACCTGTAAACCCCAGCCTGCCAGGTGTCTGTAAGGTGAGGTGGTGGTGGTGGTGGTGGGGGGCGGGTTGTTAGTAATTTGGCCTCTCCTGGGTCACAGGCACTAGGAGCAGAGGGTGGGTTTGGGTAGCTAGAGAACAGACCACTCAAACCTGAACCAACCCCTCGCCCACCGTGCATGATCAGGGGCAGGGAAATACACAAGGAATCATCAGGCCTCAGTTTCTAAGGGAGAGCTGGAGGGCACCCCGCAGGAGACCGGATGCTGTGGGGAGGGAACACACAGCGCTGAGCAGGGCCCTTGTGCACCTGGCAAACGGGGAGGACCTGGGTAACATCAGTGAGTGTGAGCAGTAAAGCCCAGGGTCCTGGGAAGCCTCATGAATACCTGTCCCAGGGCTGGCCCTGACTAAGCCCGCCCACCGGTATCTCCAGCCTTCCCACCCCCTTTGGTAGCCACTAGCACTCTCCAGAAGGGTTTACCCCTGAGGTCTCCACACAACCTTCCTGGGCCTCTGAATGCAGGGAAACTGGTGTTTGCATTAGGAAGCAGGTTTTCCATAGCGGGCAGGGGCAGGGGGGCACACCGGGCTGGCTTATTTTGAATGATCAGACTCCTGTTTATTTAGTATCTGAATGTCCCCTGGATTTCTGCCTAAGGCAGTCACAGGCAGTGGAGCTATTTGTGGTGAAGTTAATGAGGCGACCCCGTGGAAGCCACCTTCTCTACTACCCCACGGTGGGAAGACAGAGGGGCCCTCCATACCCAATTACCTGCCCTACAGGGCCTCTCCCCGCCTTCCCCATCCTTCCCAGCTCAAGGCTGCCATCCCTCCTCCCCCGACCCAGCCAGCTCACCACAAACGAGGAAAATGGACTGGCTGGTGTTTTATTTTTACTAGCCTTAAGGTAAGCATTAAATGGTTTTAAGACAGGAAAAAAACAAAGAAGAACTTAAGGAGCCCTAGTAAAGACCATTCCTGCCCCCGATAAAGCCGTCTGTTCCGGACCCTTAGAGGCAGGCTGTGGAAGGAGGTGGGGGCTCCCAGTGCAAACTTGACTGTGCACCCCCTTTTCGCCAGGCTGCACACGCATTTCACAGTGAGGGCCAACACAGAGTCCTTACATCTCTTACCCTCACTTTACAGATGAGCCAGCTGGGGCCTTGAGAGGTGGAATAACCGCCCAAGGTCATGTGGAACGGAGTGCAGAATCCGGGCTACCAGACTCCAGACCGCTGACCCACTGGGCGATAATCCCTCTCTGCATAATCTCATTTAAACTTCGAGCTGAAGTTCTGGGGGTAGGTTGCTATTCATTCCATTTTGAGGCTGAGCATAAGTCTCAGATGGGCTAACCAATTTGCCCAAGGACACATGACTAAGGAGCGGAAAGGTAGTATTTGAACCCCTCCCGTTGCCAAGAATTTGTCTACAAAGCATTGAGTGTTGGTGACTGTTGGTGACTGAGACAGAGGGGGCCTGTGGGCTGTGTTTACAAGTCTCCACGGCTCACCAGCCCCCAAGTTCAGGTACTGGCTCCTCAGCCTCTGCCCTCACACCCAGCCTGGGCTTCTAGCTGTCCTCCACCCTAGTCAGGCCGTGTGCCCATCTACCCCCACTTCTCATCCCCACGACCCCAGTCCTGCCCACACTCTCCAGGAAGCTTTCCTCCATCCCAGCCTTGGAGACCCCTCATCCTCCGAGCTAGAAAAAAATGTGAGCTCTTTCTTCATAGGCACCCATCCCCTCTCTAAACGCAACTTCGTGAGCTCCTTGAGGCAGGTCTGGGCCGCCGTAGGCTAGGCACGGAGAAGGGAATTAGACATGATGAGGCTTCACTGTTCTGTGGTGTGAATGCAGCCCACGCCACCAGAGCGTCACTGTTCTCGAGAAATCAGGAGCAGACCCCCTCTAATGCCTGTGTGAAGCTTCCACTGGCTTTCAAAGAGCTCCAGGGACCCCCTGAGCCTGTGCCTTCCCACCCATCCCCCCATCCAGAGGGGGAGCTCAGACTTGCTTTGCCTCAGGAAACCAAGGCACCGCTAACTGTGAGAGCAGAGAGGGAGCAGGAGTGACTGGTGGTTAGAATGGGGGGCTCAGGCAGAGGGAGCCCAGCACCCACTAGTGAGGAGGCCACTGTCTGTGAGGGTGGGGTGGGAGAGCCCTGGGCCCAGCTCCGAGGAGCTCCGAGAAACGCTTTACGACTTTCTAAGTGGGCGCTCTGCTGACAGTTTAACGGCCAGCTCCCCCACCAGCCCTGGGCTTCATATTTACGAGCTGAGGGCTCAGAGGGGGAGGCTCAGGAATCCAGCCCACACCACCAGATCCTCAGCCCTCTGGCTCCAGGGCCAGGAAGCCATAAAAAATGATCTTGCATTGCTTCCCTTCCCCCAAATGGTTTTAGGGACTGGGGGAGGAGAGGGAGGGTGGAGGTGGGGGGCAGGGACTTCTCCAAAGTGGGCAGAAGCAAATACACAGGAGAGAAATGGTGGACCCCTTGGCTTCCTGCTACTCCACTGCCCAGGCGCCTTAACAGCTGAAGGTACTCATATTTATAAGGAACCCACTCCAAGCCAGGGTATCAACTCCAACATTGCATACGACCTTCACAACCCTGGGAAGTTTGACAAGGTTTGGGAAGGTGATGTCTGTGGGCTCAGGTATCAGCAGATAGCCCTCTTCCCTTGTACCATACCTAGAGAAAGCTGTATGTCCTTACTCTACACAAGCTGCCTCTCCAGTTTACAGCTTAAGAGTATAAGGCCCAGAGAGGGAAAGGAACTTACCCAAGGTCACACAGCATGTTGGGGTAAAGCATGAACCTGAATCTAGTGATCCCCCAACTCCCAGTGGGGTGGGGACCAAGATGCAGACTCCTGACCCCTGGAAGGCAGAAGAGCACCTGACCTGCCAGTGGGTGAGAGGGACCTGACCCTCCTTATGTTAGGCCACTCTCCCTGTGTGTACATTGCCTCAGTGTGGCCAGATGCTGCCTGGGGACAGTCCTGAGACTCCAAGGCTGTGGTTCTAGGACAGTGCCAGGTCCTGGGCCCAAGTGGTGAGGAGTTACCTCTCCTTTTCAGGCTGAGGCTATGCCGGCCCTGGACAGGCACTGAGACCAGTCCCCAGAGCTCAAGGCTGGGCTCTGGGAGCCTTCTAGCACCCTCCCTCCCCTGTCCCTAAGTATCCTCAGCCTCTGTCTGGCCTGGGAAGGGCCAGCTCCACAGGATGTGGCCGTCTGGCTGGCTACAGCCTTGACCACAACCCCCACTGGGCATAGTCCAGGTCCAAGGCTGAGGAACGCTGACCACGGAAGTGACCCCACCCCCTGTCCCCTTCCCAGACCCCAGACCACAGACCTCTTCTCCCCACTAAGTGGGTCAGTTTACCAGAGAAACCAGTCCTCAGCTTTCTGCTAAGCTGGGGGCTCAGGCTACAGTGGGGGCTTAGGAAATGGCCCTCAAGCCCTTAGATGGGGGACGGGAGCTAGCAGGGCCTATTGGTGGCTGCAGGCCTCCCGTCCAGCCCCAGCCCCATCCCCCTTCTCTGTGGTCTGGACCCCTCTCTGGTGGCCCCCTAGTGAGGGGCTGTCTGTAGATAATCAGGGAACAGATTCGGAAAGAAGGAGGGAAAAAAGCACTCAGGCGCCAGACAGGATCCTTATCTTCTGGGGCGGAATGTCAGAGGCAGGAGTCCTGCAGCAGAGGCCCGCATGTGCAGCCAGGGAGGGAGGAGGGGACTGCCCTAGGCAGTCCTGGGGAGGGAGGGGGACAGGATGGCCAGTTCTGGATCAGTGGAGCCGAGGATGAATCTGGCCTGCCCAGGAGGGCGTCTAGATACCAAATCTTCCCCTCCCCAGTCCCTCAGGCCCCACACGTTCAGACTGGCCCTAGGAACCTCCACAAAGTAACGGGAGGAGGGGCAGAGGTCAAGACTCTGGCCAACGTCCCTGACTAGCCGTTCCTCTGCACTCACCTGTGGAGTGGGAATTACAATTCCCACTGCCTCTTGCACAGAACTACTGGGATCCTCCCCAGAGATACCCTGTGAAATCCACAGGGGCCATACAAAGGGAGGGGGCGGGGTTCCAGCTGGTGCTCCCAGCCTCCCACACCAGGAGGCCTCCCTGCTGGTTCTTACACACAGTTTGGGAACCCAAAGGAAGGCCGCACGAGGGGCTTCACTTCCTGGGCTGCCCCTACTCCCGGACTTTCAGTGAAACCCCAGAACAAGGCAGTGGTACCTTTTGCAGAGCGGAGAGGAAAGCGGGCTTTCTGATGGGGTACTGTTGTCCCAGGGTGGCCCATAAACCAAGAATAGGGCCAAGGATCTTTGATCCCCAGGCTTGGATTTCTCTGGGGTTGGGATTATCCCGAGGATGAGGGGTCCTCTCTGTGGGCCAGCAAAGGCCCTGGAGAAGGGCACTGGCAGTGCGGGTTCAGGGCACAGGCATGAGACGTGGGTTCAGATCGAGGCTCTGCCACTTTCTGGCTGTGCGACCCTGGGCAGGAGTCTTCACCCCCTCTCCCCAATCCCTATCCGAGGGCCTCAGTTTCCTCATCTGTAAAATGAAGGAGATGTCTTTTCAGCTCTAACATTCTGTGACTTTATGCTTGACCTAACAGTTGGGTCTCTGGCCCTAAAGACTTGAGATGGTAAACACACGCATACACACATCCCAGAAACATCAAACTAAGTGTGAGCCACACATCCTGGAGCATTCTGGGGCCACCTATGCACACCCCTGGTCCTAATTTCCTGGTGGCCTCAGCCAGAAACAGAGTGGACAGCCTCCTGCTGGAGCTGGGCTAATACATGTCCCAAGGACCGGCCAGAAATGCCAGTGAGTAGCTGACAAAGACAGAAAGACTTCTGGGGATTAAAGGCATGCTCCCCTGTGCCAGACCCACACCCCAAGCCCCATGGAGGCCAGACGGCCTGTCCTCCAGCTGTCATCTGAAGGGACCAGTCTTCATTAGCCGCTGTGGCACCTGGGTGGGGGAGGGGGGTGGCAGGCTGCAGAGCTGTGAGGTGAACTGAAACCAGTCTAGGACAGTGCTGGCTCGATTTTTGAGCTGGAGTGAGTGATGGACAGGGGACAGGGAGGGAGCTGGGAGGGAATGGGAGGAGGCGGCACAAAGGCACGGCCGGTGGGAAGGGCCCCAGCACTTTCCAGGCTGTTATTCTGGGCAGCTTTTTATTTATTCAGAGGCTGGGGATGTGGCTTAGCATCTGTCAGCTCAGTATTTATTACAAGCCCGTCAGCCTTGGACCGCAGACCCGGTGACGGGGCCACCGCAGATCCTCTTCCCCGCACCCTCCCTGCCACCTGAAAACCTTAGGGAAGAGCTGAAGGGTAGTAGTACCTTCCTAAAACATCACCTCATCCAACTCTGGTTTACCTTCGGGGAAACTGAGGCCTTGCTCAAGGTAACAGAGAAGCAGCCTTGCTCAAGGTAACAAAGCACTCTGATATTTCATCCTTGACCTCTTGGCTTTCAGGCCACCAGAAGGGACAAACGCCACTGGAGTAAAAATACCGCAGACCATACCTGAGAGATGTGACAGTGCCCTGACCTCCAGCCCCCCACCAGGTACAGGCAGAGCCAACAGAAATCTTGGCACAAGGTCGCAACTCTGCCACAGGAGTCTTTTGCCAGGTCCTCAAATGCCCACGAGCCTCAGTTTTTCCCTCTGCACAAGGAAGGAGGCGCTCACCCACCCCACAGAGCAGCTGGGGGGACCGCATGAAAAGACCCCATAACTGGAAAGTCCTGGACCACTGGAATTTGTTTATTGCTTTAGATGCTTCATAGTCCGGGGAGGGGTGGGGGAAGTGGTGTCTGTCCATGACCACCAAGTCCCTTCCTTGCCGCAGCCTCCAAGGCAAGGCAGGCGGCAACTAGCAGATCAACAACAAGAGTGTGGTCTTAATCAAGTGGAGACATGGAAATGACCCAGAGCAGCGCTGGGGTGCCAGTTGGCAGAGCGGGTGGTGACATCACACTCCCACCCAGCTCCAAGCCTTTCAGCAGCCGTGAGGTCAGCTGGGAGAGTGGTGGCCCCTCCCCCAACAGCCACGCGCTGAGCCAAGGGGAACAGGGTACTGCCAGGGCCGGGTGCCAGCTCAGATTCCATGGCTTCCTCCCGCACACACCCCCTCTGCCACTGCTTCTCCTGCAGCCCCCGACTGCTCTCAGAGCATTTCCCCCATAAACACACGATGGCTGTTCTCATGCAACACATAAGCTGCAGTGTGAACTTCTGGTAAATGAAGATTTTATTTAAAACTGTGTGCTATCAAGGGAAAGGGAGAGATAGGTTCCAACACAACTCAGTCATCTTGCCAGGAAAAGGAGGTACAGGGGCTGTGCAGAGAGCCACCAGCCCGTCCTGGGATGTCATTGGAGAGGGACCACAGGGCCCTGGACAACCCTCCCAACTCATCTGTGAGGGCCATCCAGGGCATCACTTTATCTGCACAGCAGGGCAGGGGAAAGAGCCAACCCCTCTCGGAGGTTTGGGTTTTCCGTGTGGAAATAAGAGTGGCTTAACCTTGCAGGGCTTTCCAAGGACAGCAGAGCTTTGGACCAGAGAGGCCTCGAGATGACTGCGGCCCTGGGCCCTCTGCCTCAACAGCACAGCACAAGCACCTGGGCTGCTTTCGAAGCTCCCAGTGCTCAGGGCAGACTCTAAAGCCAAGGAGTCGGGACCCCTGGTGGAACCTCGGCAGAGGTGACCTCACTGCTCAGCTAGAGCAGAGAACCCCCGAGCTCACCTCTTGAACAAGAAGAGGCGGGCCTCTGAGTCACCTGGAGTGCTTTGTCCAAACTCAGAAGCCCAGACTTTCTAAGCCAGAACCTGGAGGCTTGCTGAAGGCCAGGCATGTCAATCTTGAAAAAATTCTGGGAGGTCCTTATGGACAGCCCTGACTGCTCACTCACTGAGCACTTGCGCAGGAAGAACCCGAGTGCCAACGGGCGCCGTTCTGGGCACTAAGGGCGCCGCACTGAGTGAGTGCCACAGCCCGGCACTCAAGGAGTTTACATGCTGGTGGGCGGAGAGACAATAAACCAGCAAGTACTTATGTACGCAAATAATAATTCCAGGTGGAACGGTGCTAAAGGAAAAGCAAAAGAGGTGCTCCACTGCCGTGGCTCAGTGGGTTAAGTGCTGATCTGTGAACCAAAGGATTGCTGGTTCGATTCCCCGTTGGGGCGCATGACTGGGCTGGGGGTGTGTGAGAGGCAACCAATTGATGTTTCTCTCTCTCCCCTTGCCTTCTCTGTAAAAATAAATAAATAAAATCTTAAAAAAAATTTTTTTTTTAAAAAAGTAAAAGAAACACAGAGATCTCCGAGGGCTCTCTAAGGAAGGGACAGCTGAGCTGGATGACAGGAAGGGGCCGGCCACACCACGTTTAGTGGGAAGAACACTCAGCATACAGGCCTGTCTACTGACGTGAGCTTTACTGCTGTGGGAACTGTGGGCTCCAGTCAGCTGCAGACCCCATACTCCAGTCCACCCTCCGTTTCCAGAGTCCCAGCTAGACAGGAAATGCGGGGAAGACATCAATGGCAGTGGTGACACTTGTCTGGCACTCAGGAACTTTTACAGGCTGCTGGGCTAAGGGGACTTTAGAGAGTGCACAACTGAAAGCTGCCAGGGACCTGAGTTCATTAGTCCAACCCCCTCAGTTAACAGATGGGGAAACTGAGGCTCACGGAGAGGCAGTGCTTTGCTTTGGTGAGGCATCTCGTCTCTGAAAGGACTGAATGGGACGATAACTCTACTCTGGAGCTCTTCACTCTGCTCAGGCCTCCCCTCCCCCCACCCCAAACACCCTGCTGTTTTCTGCTCTCTCTGTATAAATAACCTGTGTACTGCAGCCCACGTGCAAGCCCCTGACACACCCAGGGAACTCTCTGAGGTAGGAGAGGTCCACAATCTCTCTGAGAGTGGGAGGTCCTTCCTCCCACACCAGGGAGCCCATCAAAGGCCAGACAGAACGGTGCCAGATAAGGCTGTGGAATTTGGAATTTAATGGGATCTGGAATTTCCCTTCTGGGGAAGGCAGGTCCCAGCTGTCCACCCACCAGGAACACACAGCGACATGTGTGATGTGCTCTGGGGAGGGGACCAGTGGCCCAGGTACCCAGGGTCAGAGGCCAAATCTAGCAGGGAGGGCACAGTGGGCAGAGAGAAGGTGGCTGGCTGTCTCTGGAACATCCCTGCCCAGGAGAGGCAAGGTGAGGTACTCGGTCACTCTGTGGACAGACAACTAAAAGTGGTCACTGTCTTGCTCTTGCTCAACTCTGATTTCTGCCTTTGAATGCAGAGCAGCCAGGAGGCCTAGAGGCCTGGGGCTATGTGTTCTGGGGTTAGGAGCTTACTTCCCTGGCCACAGAGTCGAGATCAGTTCCTGTTCAGGGAAAAGGTGAACATTTACCCTCTCTGACCAATCAGAGCTAAAGCCCTGACTGTTCCTCCAAATCTCCCATGGAGTTCACTGGAGGTGAATAAAACCTGGAGGCAAGACAGGGTGCCCTGGAAAGACACTAGAGTAGTCTAAAATGCTTCATCTCTTCATCTTTCTCAGCCACCCAAGAGCAGGGAGGCACTGGCAGGGTGGAAAAGCAGGCAGCCACAAAGCAAGTCTGGAGACAACTTTGGCAGGTCACCCCATTCGTAAAAGGGGAGTGAAAACACTACCCCTGATGACCTCCTGGGCTCGCCGAGAAGCTTAGATCCACACGCGAAGGCACTTTTTGCACAAAGTGCTCCATGCCTTCAGCAACAAGCACCACCCTGACTCTGGGGGTGGCTCTCACCCAAGTGAAGGGGTCCTCGGGCCCCCAGGTGCCCCCTCCTATGGCCTGCAGGCTGTATGGAGTTTCTGAGAAGCTCTAAGGACTGCACTCCCTCTCCCCCATCAGCACTTCGATTCCCTGGAAGGAGCCTTGGAAAGAGAGTCCAGGGCAGTGAGACGGACCTGATCAAGCACCAGGGGACTTCTATTTAGCCAACACTTCAGCAGTGATCTCGGGCCCCAGGGGCTCGGGCAAGAGCTCTGGTCCAGTGGGCTGGGATGGGGTGGTGGGGAGGATGGCCTGCTTCAGGCTTCCAGCGGCCCTCTCCCTGGAGAGGCCAGACCCTCAGCTGGCCCTGCCCCTTTCAGGTCTGCAAGTTGTACAGGAGCCGGTATGTGTGGGGGGTGGGGAAAGGGAGTTTGGGGCAGGGAAGACTCTTTTAGGGGCGTAATAAACAACTTATTGACTGGTAAGCAGAGTCAGGGCTTGGAGCATGACCTTCCAGCAATTAAGCCCTCCACTGCCTTGCCCAGGCCTCCCGCGCCCCACTCTGTGCAGGCTGAGGTCTAGCTCCGCCCCTTCCCCCAGACCAGTCTGACCTGCAGGGGCAAGAGGCATGCAGACAAGCTCCTGCAGGGCTCTCAGGTGGCCCTGCATCTGCCAATGATCCTCCCCACGCACCCATGTGAACATACACCCTCTGGGACCCATGCTTTGAATGGCACAGGCCATGGAAAGAGAGGCTGGCCGATCCTGGCTGTAACAGGCCTGTGGGAAAAGCCCAGTTCTGTCCGTCAATCGGCGGCTCTTTACTGAGACCAGAATCACATCGTCGGGAGATGCTGCACTTTACAAAGCAGCTCCGGGTTCTCCTGTTCTCCTACCATGCAATCACTCCACAAGCCATCACAGAGCGGCCAGCACTCCCTGGGACATCCAGGGAAGCATAGAGCCAAGAAGACCAGGTCCCAGCCCTGGGGAGCAGATGCTGATGGGCTCCTGGGAGGAGCACTGAATGTGGAGTCCAGAAATGAGGATTATACCTGGACTAGTATATGACACCAAAACTGGAAGATCGGGGTCCCCGAGCCCCATCTTGGTCCTCTTTAAGGCCTTCCTTGCAGAGTCATTACAGGGATTAAGAGAGACAACATGTGCAAGCTGGCGCAGAGAGCCTGAGAGCAGGCCCAGAGTCGGAGGCAGGCCAGGGGCTCGGAGCACCTGAACACACCTGGCATGCAGGTGGGGTGTATGTCAATGGGACCCTCGTAAGTCAAGGGGACAGCAAATGAAGCAGCCGCCTCAGCATCTTCTGCAGCTGTGCAGCTCTGTATAGAATGCAGGGGAGTGTGTGTGTGTGTGTGTGTGTGTGTGTGTGCTTTGCAGGAACTGGAAAAGAGGATCCGAGGCTTACCCGAGGCCCAAGGAGCAGGCTGCAAACCCTGTAGGTAGGTACCTGACATCATAGCCCACATTATGCCCAGCCCTTCGCACACCACCTCCTCTCTGTGAAGGGAGGGTTGTGGGATTCCTTGTCCCCCATTTTACAAAAGAGGAAATCGCGTCCCAGGACCACATGGAGCCGGGAGTCACAGTCCAAGCCTGGGCAGGATGGCACCTTTGAGTCCTGCCCCGCTCCATATTACTTAGGGGCAGCACAGGGAACGTACCCCCACGTAGGGCTCCCTGCTTGCATCTGTAAGTAGACTGGGGAGGGGCACCTGAAGAGGGAGCAGGAGGTATTCAAGAGGCCATGAACGGACGTGAGACGAGAGGTCTAGCCTGGTCTCACACCCACTTCTTTATTACACGACAGGCAGCACCCTACAGATACGATCTTGTGCTTTGCTTTCACTTGTCAGTATGTCCCGGGCTCTCTCCATATCAGTTCACAGAGGCCATCGGTTTTCTTCACAGCTGCATAGTACTCCAGGGTATAGCCACACCGTGATTCACTCAACCCCACTACCGGGGTGTTCAGGCTGTTCGCACTATTTTGCAATCACAAACAACGCTGCAATGAACCGCTGTATGCGTATGTATTTCTGTATTGATAAAGGTGTATCTGACGGGGAGATTCGTAGATGTGAAGACAGTCAGGATGAAAAATAAAGCCATAGATAAGCCATTTTACTGAGGACTGCCACATCATCTACTGCACACAGGAGAGTGCCGGTCTGCGTTCCCACGACAACGCATCATCTTCCACAGGGTGTGTGTGTGGTCACAACTTGTACTTTTTCCCGGTCTTGAAAGTGAGAGGTGGTACCTCAGGTGTTTTAACTGGTGTATTTCTAATTATGAGTGACTTTTCCATGTTATACTTTACTTTATGAATTGTCTGTTCCTGTCTTTTTTCTACCTTTTTATCAAGTTTTTAGTCCTTTGGCCCTCGGTCTTTTAGAGTGCTTTGTAAATGAGGAATATTGGTTCGTTGTTTGTTAACATTTGCCCTCAGCTTGTCAAATGCCTTGTCATTTGACTTTCTTTAAGGTGCTTTATTGTAAAAAAAAAAAAAAGATTTTTTAAAACTTTTATGTAAAAAAAATGATCAATTTTATGTTTTATTTCCTGTGGACTTTGAGTCACAGTTAGGCAGCTTTCTCTACCCCAACCCTAAAGAGAAATTCCCCCAGGTTTCCATCCTGCCCTTATTGGCGTTGCTGTGTACTTTTAGACCCCCAGTCCACTTGGCGTTTATTTTTCTGTATGGTGTAAAATATGAAGCAAACGTTATCTTTTCCGAATGGCTACCCAGTTGTCCCAGCTCCCCTTACTACAAAGTCCGCCTGGTCCCAGGGACCCGAGGTGCCGCTTTCGCCACACACAGCCAGTTCCACACGCACTGGGGTCCGACTCTGGACTGGCTCTCATCTCTAACCGACCTGCTTACCAATGCGCACGCCAGTTCCACACTGTCTTAATTACAGAGGGGTCACAGTATGTTTTAATATCTGGTAGGGACAGTTTTACTCTTTCTTTACCCATTCTTATGCCTCGAATTGATTTCTCTTCATTAATCCCATTGGGTACTACCTCTAGCACAGTGCTGAATGGCAGAAAAGATAATGGGTCTCCACGCTTTATTATTGGTATTAATAGAAATCTTTAGTGTTTCCCCATTAAATAGGATGCTGGCTTTCGGACTAGGGTATATCAATTTCATCAAACTATATAAAAAGTATCCCTTAAGTCCTAGCTTCTTGAGTGTTTCTACCATGAATGGGTATTGAATTTTGTCCAAGGCTTTTACATAATTTATAGAGATAAACATATGATTTTGTTTACTTAGATTCATTAATATGACATATGATACTAATTTGGCATGCTATTAATATTATATAAAGTATGTTAATGGATCAGTATTAATGGGTTAATTCTGAACCAACTTTGAATGCCTAGGATAAAACAGATTTGATCGTTGTGTATTATTTTCTTTAAAAAACAAAAAGGAAAATGGAATTGGATACCAATGATGACAGCTACCATTTATTGAACAGGTTGTCTGTCCTCCATACATTATCATCCGATGCAATCCTCAATGTAACTACGTGAATCAGGCGTTATCATCCCATTTCACTGATGAGGAAACCGAGACTAACAACGGGGACGCAGCCTGGCGAACATCACGCAGCTGGCAAATAACCAACAGGGCTGGGTCTGGGATCTCAGTCATGTGTGGGCGCCATTACCTGGCTGTTATTTTTCTATATTAAAACGCTTACTGTTTGGTAAGATGTTGGATGGGGAATATCTCTGTAGGAACTGGAGTGAGGGTCTCCCCCTACTTCCCTGAAGCTGTCTTCCTGACTCCACCCCCGCCCTCTCGAGCTCAGCAGAAGGATGGTGTGAGGAGGAGCTGGGGGGCACCTGCCGGCGGGTGTGCGGTCAGCAAGCAGTCTGCAAGATGCCCCAGAATCTGCAAGGCAAGGCAGCAAGCAGTCCTCAAGGCCTGCCCAGTCCCCTCCTAGCCTCGGCCTCAGTCCGTCTTGGCATTTATGTCTCAGGTTCCACACAGTGGGGGAACCACTCGGAGAAGGGAGATGGATCCAGGGTGGCAGGGGGCTGCAAGGGAACAAAGTGCAGAGAAGAAAAGCCTAACCCTCCACTCCCTGCTGGTCCCGCCTGCCCTGTTTTCTAAGAACGGGCAGCCGGCCGAGGGATTATATAACTTCTGGTGGGCACGGCAGATGGCATGCTGGCTTGGACACATCAAACCCGGCACCGACACTAACCTTCCTTGACGTGGCATCCCGGCCTCCTCTGCTCTGGAGTGTGGAGCACGGAGAGGGATGGCAAGCGACCCAAACTGTTGTCATCTACCTCAACAGCCGTGGCCAGCCAGGCAATGAAGAGATGCCAGGGCCCGCACACCAGCGGGTGGTTCTAGCCCGGAAAATGGAAACGTGGGCTCTCCCCTCCCTGCCCCACAGCAAACAGCTCTCGGGACACAGTGCACAGTCCCTGGGGTAACAGACCTCGCTCTGCCAGCCTCCTTCTGCCTCAGATCAGCGGCCCCTGGGGGCCGGAGAACAGTTTCCAAAGCACCTCTCTGGGTGTTTTTTCCTCTAGTCCTACCCAGCATTCAAATGCTTTTATTCCTCTTGCTGATGGGTAAACTGAGACTCAGAGATGAGGTTTGCCTGTCCCAGAGTCGGCCTTGCAGCTGAAGCTTCCAGACACTCCTAACCCAACGCTCTTTCCAAATGCATATGACAACACAGGCTTCACCCATCACTGTAATCCCCAAGTGATCACCAAGTCACCCGTGGGCCACCCTGGGCCTTATGTTTCAAATATTCGCCATGTCGAGAAGGACATACAGGAAAGAAGGAAGGTGTAACCAGCGATTTGTGGACAGTTTTCCTCCCAGGTGGCAAGAAAAGCAAACTGACCTCTAGGACCATGCCCCATCTTTTTCGATGCCCCATTGGCTTGACCCTCTCTTGATCAATCAGGGGCCCCATTTTACAGGGAGGAGATGCAGGCTCAGGGAACTTCAGCTGGTGACAGAGCCAGGGCTTAACTCAGTTTTCTAACTCCAGGGTGGACTCCCTTCCTTTGGACAGATGAGGGTACTGAAGCCCAGAGAGGGAAAGGAACTATCTCTATGCCACACAGCAGTATGGCTGGATTAGAACCCAGGTTTCCCAATCCTCGGCTCAGGGCCCTTTTCGCTGTTGTCTCTTCTGTGTGCGTGTGTCTACAGAAGTGAAGTGTACCAGCAGGAAAATGTGGGGGCAGATTAAATTTGCAGAAGGGATCACTGGGCCCAGCAGCCCCAGCTATCTTAGACTGCCAGGCCGGAATGCCGGATCGGCCTGTGGTAGGCGCTCCTGGCAAGGCCCAGCAGATGCCTAGCTGTGAGGGTGGTGGCTGGGCCAGGCATACTGCTGCCTTAGCCCAGGGCCTGGGAGGGGGCTAATCTCCCAAGGATGCTCTGTGAATCTTAGTACTGGACGGTGGGCCAGAGAGAGCCTGGCTCAGCCAGACTTTGCAGCCCGAACTGTTCCCCTGCATCAAACCCAGCTCCTGATGAGAAGCTGGTGGCAGGCGCTTTGGAAGGCTGAGGCCTGTGGTCAGACCCTGCCTATGAGCCTTCAAGTATACCCTCTCAGCCCCCACCAGCTTCTAGGTGTCAAAGCCAGTGTCCATGCAACAGGCATTTTCTTGAGCCATACAAAAAGCAAGGTAGAGGGGAATGATCAGTGGGCTTGGGAACATAAGTAGGGAACACAGTCATAGGGCCTGCACCAGCTGTGCCATGTGAAGGCCACCTTGCAGGTAAGCATGTCGTCTACCAGCCCAGCACGTGTCTGCCAGTCTGCTTTCTCTACACAAAGGGGCCACGGTCGCTTGAGAAGAGTATCTGACTCATTCGTTGTGGCTCCACTGGATTTAGTGAATAAATTCTTTCCTGCCTAGGGGCTCCGACCACGGAAGACTTAGTCGTGACTTCTGTCAGGCCTGCTACCTAGTCAGCGCTTGAAGACAGAAAGCAGGAGAGACCGAAGAGGGAAGGCGAAGAGGGAGGCAGCGAGAATCTTCTAATTCTTTGGTTATTCATTCACAGTTGCAAGTCCGACACAACAGGGACTGAATCACAGCAACCTCTTGGGTGAGTAAGGTCTGACCATGAGTTCCTCACTCATCCATTCTACAATATTGACAGAGCACCTTCTCTGGGCTGGGGACTGTGCTGGGCACCAGCAATATCTGGGTGAGCAAAACCAGACAAATCAGACCCAATCTCCCTGGTCACCTAGTATCACAGCTGCTCTCCCATCTCTCGCTGTTTTCCACCCCATCCTGCTTCCAGCCACGGACCCTGCCTTCCATCCCCAGTGCCCTGGCTCCTTGACACGGAAGGGGAAGGGTGAAAGGCGCCCCCCCAAGGACATAACCACCCCACGCCCCCAAGCCACTGATCATGATCTCTCTGAGTCTCACCCCACCCAGCTATGTCAGAGCATGACCAAAGGAGGGCTGGGGGAAGATACCAGGAACAACTTTCCTGATTTCCTGACTCAACTTCTTGTAAGCTCTGCGTCTTCCCTGGGTGCTCAAGCCCCAGGCTAGGCAGGCAGGCACCTCTGATCACATTACAGAGATGCCTTCCTTCAGCTCTGTCTCCTGGCCAGTAATGCCTCCAGACACCCTCAGGGCCTCCGGGGGTTGTAGGCTCCTATGTGATCTCAGCAGCAGGCATTCCTCCCAGACCTTGGGGATGCCTCCTGGTATCTACCAGGCCCAAGTGGGCACCGGGGACTAGAAAAAGCAGTCTCCCACTTCCTGCCCCTCTCCCTGGCTCTCCACTCAACCTGGAAGCTGCCACTTGGGATTCTGTCCCCTTGGTCTCCTGCCCAGAGATGTACAGCAGCGAGAGAAGCAGGACCCAGCCCAACTCAGGGGCAAGCCAGATCGAAAGTGGGGGAGAGGCAGGAAGGAGGGAGAGCAATGGAAATCGATGGAAGCCGCTCTCTGCCAGAACTGTGTGCTGTCTCATATCCCATCCCTGTCTGGTACAGGCGGCGGGGTTAGCCCTGCCTCACAGGTGGAGATACTGTGTTTCAGAAAGGTTATGCCTCCTAGCCCAGGCGCTCAGTAAGGGCCAAATCCTTTTAATTCCGAAGCCCTGGTCTTTCCACTGCACTAACAAGGAATCCCTGGCTCCAGAAGTCTTGTTTTACCAGATGATCAGATATGAGTCAGTGGCTGAATTTGGAATTTGTTTCCTCAGGAGGATATGCCAGAACTTTCCATCCAGTACCTTCACATACACATCCCCCGGCCAGGAACACCCACCCTGTTTACCCAAACTCCTTCAAAAGCCAAATGTCACTCTTCTCTCCTCCAGGAAGCCTTCCCTGACCAGCCACCCAGGCCCACAGGAGCTTTGCCTTAAGAGCGTGAGCATTTCCTGTCACGTCACCCAACATTTGGCACGAGTAACAATGACGATGACGACAGTGAATGTTACCGAACGGTTTAGAATGTGCAGAGCACGTGAAGGCGGGATCTCACTCATCCCCACGGCGATCTGATGAGACTGGTGCCATCACTGCTTCCATTTCACACGTAAAGAAACTAAAGCTCAGTGAAGGCGGGCAACTTGCTCTAGGACACACGGGCAGACGGCGGGACAGTCAGGGTAGGAGCCCAAGCAGCCTGACGGCACAGCCCGCCCTCTGAGCCCCATGCCAACTCTCTCCCTGGACGCACACATTCTGGCCTTTTCTCAAATGGGCTCCTCTCTTTGAACCGTCATACATTCCTCTTGCACCCCAGCATCGCGGGCCTGGCACGTGGCTCATGCTTCAAGGCGCAACACAAAGCTGGTCAATTCAAGGGTCAGGTCTGTGCTTTGCCCAACTCTGACCCATGAGCCTAGTACTCACTCAGAGTTGTAGGGCTGGGCTGGTGTTCTAATAGCCAACGTGGGCACAGAGCTGCTCGTTCCCCACCCCCAAGTTCAGCCACCCTCACCCCTGAGAAATGAAACACTAAATGCTATGGCCAGGTCTGGGCAACTTGTTCCTGCCACAGCCTCCAAGGGCCCCCCTGGTGAGGGTGACAGGGTGGAGGGAGCAAGTGCCTCTTCTCTCACACGTCCAGACTCCTTCTGCTGGTGGGGTCCTCCTCTGCCTCCTGGGCCCTGCTTGGTATCTGGGGCTCTCTGAGGCAGGAGATGCTTCTAAGAGCAGGAGATGCTTCTAAGGGCAGGAGATGCTTCTAAGGGCAGGAGATGCTTCTAAGGGCAGGAAAAGGGGACTGAGGTCCTGGAGGGTGATTTATGGCTTCAGAGAAAGACAGAGAGACACACACATGCCCAGGGCTGCATAATGCTCACAAGGGCATTCCAGTCGATATATTGACTTTCTGGAGGGGCCTCTGTAAACACAAGTGGTTCTGAGCCTCAGCTACCTCTCTGTCTCTTGCTGGCTCCTGGGGCCTCTTCAGATGAAACCAGACCAAAAATCCCAAAAAGTCCCAAACGCCTACAGCTCTAGAGGGTCATCCTTCTACCTTTCCCCCATCCCAAACACCCAGGTGGGGAGACCCGCCAGAACCCACAGAGGTAAAGGCACTTGCCCAAGGTCACGCAGCAGAAGAAAAGCAAGAACCAGTCTCAGAAGTCCCAGGACTAGAGCTGCTGGGCCTCCAGGCCCTGAGCCTTCCTGCTTTTTCCCCCCACTCAGCTCCCCCTGAGGAAGGTGTCACAGGCGCAACAGGGCTCTTCTGGGAGGCCGTGTCTCAGGGTCCCCTCAGCACTCACTGTGTGCAGGCACCATGCTAAGTGCTTTATCGAACATCAGGTCATGTGATGCTCACAACAACGCTGTGAGGGCGATATTATTATCCTCATTTTCAGATGAGGAAACTGAGTGCAGTTGGGTGAGCTACCCAAGGCCACAGAGCTCGTAAGTGGCAATGCTGGGAGGCTATGTTAACCTCCTCAAAATTCCAGTTGGCTAAGCCATGTCTTCGCTGCCCCCGAAGCTGAGGCCCTGGGGAGAGGCTTTTGTGAGGAGGGATGGGTAGAGGGCCAGGGGCCCTACAGGCGGTGATGACAATGGGCCTTCTCTTTCTCACTGGTTGACAAGAGCAGCTGGGCTGTGGATTCCGTCCTTTCCTTCTCACCAACTCTGCGTCTCCAACGGGAGCATGGCAGAAGGCAGAGAGGCCCACCTCCCCATGTCCCCGCCCCCAACATCACCCCTTTCAAGGCCTTGCCTCAGGTCCCAGCCCGCAGTCAGAGGCAGCTGAGGCAAGTCCCCAAGGTGTACCCCTTCAGTTGAGCCTGCAAGGCCCAGGAGTGGAAACACAGCCTAGGGCTGGCTCACCAAGGGTTGGGGCCCACCCAAGACGGTGGCCAAGCAGATGCTGATCAATTTCCCGAGCATGGGAGAGCTCTGAGGCCAAGCGCTCCTGCCCAGGTGCCCCAGCGGGCGAATGCTCAGCCCATCTTTTCAGGACACGCTCCTGGAAAAGGAGACAGGCAAGATGTGGCTCATACCTCCCCTCCAAGAAGCCCAAGGCTTAGAAGGTTCACTGTTTGCTCTGCTCTTCCCTGCATATTCTGTTGCCTTCACTTGGCATCCTAGACTCTCTGAACGTCATTTACCATTTCTGGAGCAGGCGTCAGTATCTTGCACAGACAGGGATCTCCTTGAGGGCTGGGGTCAAGGGTGCTCTGGCTCTGCCCCGGGACGTTGGTCAGCTTCCTGAGTGGGCACCTATCTCCTTGTGGGGTTCTTACAAGGACCAAGTGAGGTCCCTCCCGTGAGAGGGTTTGATAGGCTGCAGAGCAACGTGCACATCGGCTGTCGTTTCCTGTAGGCCTCTCCGCTCCACAATGGCACATCTTATCCCAGAGTTAAGGGTGGCAGGCTTAGTATGGGCAGAAGTTGGAGAACAGGGGAACCCTTTGTGACCGAGAACGGAGTAAGGACAGCGGAGTCCTGTGTGACTGTGTGTGCATGTGTCCTTTTTCATTGATTCCAGAGTCCCAGCCCAGCCACGCCTGCCTGGGTTGCTCTTCATTCAGGTTCAGCCTGCCTCTTCTCCAGCAAATTCTAGGAGGCCTCACCCCTCCAGGAAGCTGAACAGAGCCCTGCCGATGCTCTGGGAAGGCTGCGAGTGGCCTGCAGCAGACCTCAGGACTCAGAGCCCTGTCCTCCTGGGGGCAGTTAGTTGCCCAAGGTCCCAGGCTGGTCTTAGGGCCAATCTATGGCCAACCTTCCTTCCCGTGGAGCAGCAGAGCACACGCTCAGGCAGGCCTATCCCATGGGCCCTCCATAGGAAAGCTGGCCTCTACCCTTCCAATTCTAGAAACTGGCAATGGGACCAAATCCTGCTTGCAGTCCACAGCGCAGGACAAATGAGGTCTCATTAGTGCTGAGGGGCAAAGAGCCTGGGTCCCAGCTCCAACAGCCACCCCCCAATACAGAAAACAATGGGCAGAGCTTCCCCTGCCTGGGTCCCTCACTGTCCTCACGACACAAGCCTATTTCTCTTCATACACAAACACCACAGCTGTGCCCATGTGTGCATTGCACACACCCCACCCACCAAAAACATACGCACAGCCATCTATATCACACACCCTGTATACAAAAGGCATAATCTCAGCACACACTTCCATTCTGCCCACACACATCACCTCCACCCCAGCACAACACTACCCCCTCACCTCCCACTGCACACTCCCACCTCCACCCTCCTCCTTAATACTATTCTCACCTCCCCCACACATACTCCTTAATACACTCGCTCACACCCACAGCCCGCCCGCTCACACCCACAGCCCGCCCTCCTGGAGAAATGAGCCGAGCAGTGATGGGGAAGTCGTGAGGCCCTGGGGGCAGCCTGTTCTGGGAGGTGAGAAGGAGGGTGCTCGGGGCTCTTACTCCTTTGGCAGTGCTGTGAGAGCTGCCCCAGCTCCAGCTGAAAAACTTAGCTCAGCAAGAGAGGGAAGAGAGGGAGGAGAGGGGGGAGAGGGGGGAGAGGGGAATGAGGGTTAGGGGGCACAGGAGAGGAAGGGAAGGAGGTGGTCCCAAGGTGTGCGGCCAGTGTGGCAGAGGCAGTGAATGAGCTATGGAGATGCTAATCAGGCTGCTAGGTCGGCAAGGGTAAATTCTGGAACTCCCAGCAACCCGGTGCTTTTGGCAGAAGGAAGAGAAACAAAAGGGGTAGGGGGGGTATGAGGGGGCAGTGGGGAGGCCGCTGATTTATGCCTGCACTCCAGCAAACCAGTTTCCGCAGCCATTAGCATCTCGGAAGCTGAGGATCAGAGATAGAGGGGCACAGCTGGGGACCTGTGGATTGACCTCACTGAAGCTAGTGTGCCCTGCAGGGGTGGGGGCGTGCAGTGGCCGTGGTGGCACTGGAAAGGAGTTCAAATCCAGTGTGTGCCCCTCAACTGACAACAAGGGGCCAGGCCAGCTACAGGATGCCAGGCTTCTCCCAAAAAGCCAAGAGGGACTCACCTGGCTCCCTTCAGCTCAGGCTCACCAAAATGTGCCTATCAGGGAGGAATTCCTGGGGGTGGGGTTGGGGTTGGGGGGTGTGGGGGGCACCTGGCAGAGAGCAGGCCCCAAGGGGGCAGGAGGTGGCCCCTCAGCCCCAAATTCAAAAGCATGGAGTGTAGATTCCCTCCAGCTTCCAGAAACTGCCCTTCCTTGTATTATTCTAATTACGGAATTTTAAATTTTCCCTTTAAAAAAATCCCAAATAACAGAAAAGCACAGAACACACTTGTTTGCTTTCATTTTGCCTTCACAGCTTTAATGACTCCCTTTGTGGAAGCTGTTTAAGAAACTGGTGAGGAAGAGGAGGAGGAGGCCGGGAGGAACACCAGCTTGGGCCTCACAGCTCTGCTAGCTTCTTCCTCTACCCCCCCACCCCCACCCCCAGGCCAGCGCCAGCCGGCCTAGGCAGTTCTCTTTAGTCCCCAGCCCCGGCCACAACGGGCAAGGGCCAGGTCCCAACCTAGGATCTGACTTCCCCTCCCTTTCCTGCAGGCCCCGGGGGCCCCCACCCCAGGGCTGAGGTCGAAAAGAGGACGTTTAGCCAGCAGGCCCTGGGGGAGGCTCCAGGACAGGTCATTCAGAATCGCCAACCTTGCTCTTTAAGCTCTGGGAAGGAAAAGGGATGGGGGGAGGCGACCTCGTCTTAGGTCTAACCCCCAGGAACAAGTTCAAAGTACCTTCAATCCAGCAGAAACTCAACAAAGTGGGGTGCAGAGGGAGATGGGTCCAAGGGAGCTTGCTTGTGATTTATTTTATCAATACCTGGGGCAGGCTGGGCAGTTGCTGAGAAGACAGGTGCTGGGGGACCAGGGGTGAAGCTGTCTATGGGCTCTAGCCTCAGCTCAAGGCCTCACCTCTGACCTCTGGTCCTGCCTTGTTCCACCTCTCGAGGGTCCATGCTCCCACCTCTCCCTCTTTCCCGCATCCTGCTACAAGTCTGTCTAACACAGCTAAGCAACCCTCTCTTAGGCGGTAATTGAATGTCAGAATCTCAGCCCAGCCCCTGATGGCCAGTCTGCTGCCCAGAAGGAATGAAGGAGCCAGAAGGACTAGACTAGGTTTGTGAGGACTGAGTTCCAATGCCAGCCCTGTCCCCAAGCCCCAGTGTAACCCTGGGCAAGCCAGGGCCTGTCTCAAAGCTTCGGCAGTTAAATAAGTAGGTTGGAAAAGGGGGAACTGTTTTGCCCTACAGAATTCCCAGTGTGGGGTGGGACCGGAGGAGAGGAGCAATCACATCAGAAATTCCTCCCCTGCTGTGGAACTTTCACTTTTAATGAGAAACCCATTAAGGCACTTTTTAAAAATTGAATGTTTGGGGTGACATTAGTTAATAAAATTCTATTGGTTAAGGTGTACAACGCTCTAATATATCATCTGTGCATTGTATTATATGTTCACCACCCCAAGTCCATCACCATTTATGCCCCCTTTACCCTCTCCTGTCTCCCCTCCCCCCATTTCCCTCTGGTAATGACCCAACTATTGTCTGTCTGCGAGGTTTTTGTGGGTTTTTTTTTTTTTTGCTTAATCCTTCACCTTTTCACCCAGTCCCTTATACCTCCTTCCCCTCTGACAGCTATAAGTCTGTTTCTATTTTGTTAGTTTACTTTGTTCATTAGATTCCACATATAAGTGAAATCATACGGTATTCGTCTTTCTCTGACCGGTTATTTCCATTGAGACACTCTTGATTTTCCATTTGTTGAAGTGAGATGGGTGTTTGGTACACTGCAGAGGGAGCCAAAGACGACCCTCTCTCTTCCTCTCTCCCTCACACACTCACACACACACACACACACACACATACGGGCACGGGCACGCACACCAGCAACACTAGGAAAACTCCGATTTTAATTGCACCTTAAAAAGAAGTGTTATTATGGCACCTCAGTTCCTTCTTAGCCACCCCAGCCGGAGGCCAAGGAAAGGCTCATTAAAAGCTCCAGGAAAGGCTGAAGGGTGGGGTGGGGGGAGACTCCGGAGCCAACCCAGCTTTGAAGTGGCCTCTCCTGGTCAGTCACTCACTGACATGTCTTTCTAAGAGTCTGCAGTTTTATGGCTCCTGGTTTGATTTCTGCCCCATCAAACTTCATGCCTTAAAAAACATTCTCATATTCACTGGGGATGGGGTGAGGGAAAGGAGGTGCCTGCCACCTGAGAGGAGGGGGATACTGCCAAGATAAAGCGCCCTCTGTGAGGACAGCCTTCTCTGCCTCATGGGTGGAGCCACGAGGAAGGGTCCAATGCAGCCTGTATCAGTGTGGCCACTGGACAGGAGCCCTGCATGCAAGTCTGTGATCTGGATCTGCGGGCAAGTGAAGACAAGATGTAAGGAAAGCCAAATCTCTGGCCTTGGTTCTCCTCCTCCGGGAAATGGGACTTGTGCGGGATCACTGGGAAGACCCGAAGAACATTTTGGAAGATGCTCTGTGCCTGTGGCACTGGGGGTGTGGAGGTGCTCTGTGCCTGTGGCACTGGGGGTGTGGAGGTGCTCTGTGCTTGTGGCACTGGGGGTGTGCTCTGAGCCTGTGGCACTGGGGGTGTGGAGGAGGAAGGGACACATTCCCCCTCCTCAAGTCAGGTTCCCAAGGGCCGCACATTCTGAGCGAAGGGCAGGCTGCAGGCCAGCCCCAGCAGCTGGCCCCTCTCCAGGCTGGTGGGCAGGCAGCCCCTGCCGTGCTAAGTAATGAGCACAATTCCAACACCGGTTCTGCTTGCTAGTGAGAAATCAAAGCCCAGTATTAGAGGCCATTCTGGCTGGGCACCATTCATGCCCAAATCCATCAAAGCCCTGGGCTTGGGGTTCCTTCTGGGGAAGGTGGGGGCCGGAGGCTTTGTTAAGCGGGAAAGGCAGTCCACCCCCAGCTCCCCCAGCTGAAAGTACTCTGCAGCTCCAGAGAACTCTAGGCCAACCCTCTTTCTCCTGCCTCCCAGAACTCCCTACCCCCAGGAACCTCAGCATTTGTTCCTGCTCCCATTGCCCTGATGCTACAAAATCAGCTTCCCAAGACCCAACCCTGCCCGTGTGCCATTTACAGAAACCTCACCCTACCCTTCAATCACTCCCCTCAAACACCCTCAAACCAGAAACCAACAACCCAGCCCAGCACCTCCCACATCCAAGTGTACTCCGTGTAACAAGGTTGGTCATTCAGCAGCCTGCCCCCCAACCCCCATCATTACCTTTCAACTTCAAAACACTGCTTTAAATACCAGAGTCTGCCCAAATCATAATTAACTTGGATCAAATGATTATGTCGTAACTTTACAACGCAGCGCTGAAAAAAAAGTGGGCGGGGGGCGGGGGGGGGAGGGAGTGCTAAAACGGAGCCCTTACTCCTGGGCCGTGGGAATCATTCATTCCAAAGTGAGGACTCTCTGAACCGCTGTTTATTGGGTGGGGTGGGAGGGGGTGGCGGATGTTAACATCCCAGAGGAAGGTGGAGGAGGGAGGCTTTCGTCATCTCGGCCACTTTCTGCACCAGTTTTCCTGCCCCATACTCAGCCTCAAGTCCGAGGACTCCGTACAGGATGCCCCCGCCCCAGGAGCCCGGGCGCCCCGCGGCCGCGGCCAAGCCCACCTGCTTGGTTCCGACACAGAGAGGTTGGTTCCCGCGCACTCGCCGACTCCCGGGGAAGACGCAGCCCAGTCAACGACTCTGGGCCCAGCTACAGACGAGCGAGACGAGCACCCATCCATGGCGGGGGGGTGTTGGGGTTGGGGTGGGGATAGGAACTTTATTTTAGGAGTCCACCAACCCCCTTAAGACATCTTGATGGGTCCAGAGAAGGAGCTGTACCGAGGCGAGCGCACCTTGTCGGCCCTCCCGGCGGGGAGAAAGTCAATGACCCATTAAAAAAAAAGGCAGAATCATTACGTACTCACCCCCGCCCCCATACACACACAACCCCCGGAAAAGAAAAAAAAAAAATCCTTCCAGACCTGTGGGTCGCCCGATCTCGGGGAGAGATGTACGTGCAGAATTCAGCCCTATCCCCTTCAATAGCCAAAGCCCTTCAATCCGCCGCCACGGCTGGCGGAGCGGACCCGCGCTTCCCGTGCTCCGCGGGTCCTCTCCCTCCCTTTCGCCTGGACGAGCCGGGACCCGGGCTAGGAAGTTGCCGGTGAAACGCAAGCGAGCGTACACCCGGCCCGGGCAGCAATAGTTTTTCTGAGGCGGCGCCGCCTGGCGCGTGAGGAGCCAGGGGTCCCTTGGAGGCGGATCCTCCCGGCTCCGCAGACCCCGACTCGGGACACCGTTCCAAGTAAAAGAAGCGATCCCTTCCAGGTGCGAGCAGGAGGCTTCCGGCTTACTTTGAACCCCAAGGCCTGGGCCAGCCCCTCACCCCCTACCCAACGAGGTGACTGGGTGGGGCAGAGACATACACCTTCTAACTTGGGAGCCCTAGCCGCTTCCACGGCGCGAACCTACGCCGCGACCGACCACCTCAACTTCCGACCAGAGTGCGGAGCGAGGGTCCCTCGTCCCCCGCCCCCATGCCCGATCGATCCTTACCTGCTTGGCTCAGCCTCGGGTCCCAGCAGAGGAGCAGCGCCAGTAGCAGCGCGCCCCGCGATCCACTCTGGGCCCACATGCTCCCGTGGCCCGGCTCGGGCGCCTCTACCCCGGGGCTCTCTCCCTGGCCCCAGCCTCGCCGCCGCCGTCTCCTCCGCCGCCGCCGCCTCCACGCCGTCCTCCCCGGCGCCCGGACACGCCAGCCCGTGCTCTCCGTTGGGGCAGCGGCAGCCACGCTGCACAGAGGGCCGCCTGGCGCTCGGAGCGCACCGGGTGCTGGGCGCCCGCTCTGGAGCCAGGCTCCGATGCGCCCCTCTCTGTGCTCCTTAGGCTCCTGGGATCCGAGCGCTCTCCGAGCTCCCACCCTCTGGCTCCGAAGTTGGGCGACCGAAGGTGAATGCGCTCAGCCGTGCTCGCAGCTGCCGACGCCGCGCCGTCCGAGCCCCCGTGTGGTGCGCCTCTCTGCGCCCCGCCGCAGCCCGCGGCCCCGGCACCCTCACGGGTCCCCGCCGCCTGCCACAATGCTGAGCGTTGCGGCTCGCTGGTCCTAGTAAGTCTGCGAGCCCAGGGGTACCGCGCCGCGGGGCGGAGCCTGGGCGTGAGTGGGCGGAGCCTGAGGGGGCCCTTGAAGTGGGGAACCGACGGCCTCTTGGGCGCGGCCTTGACAGTATTGGGGGACCTTTTGGGGGGACCTCGCGAAACGCTGCGCCCAGGGCGTTGGAAAACCTGGCGGCTGGATTATAGCTGGAAGCGGAGTCTGCTTAATTTTGTTTTCCAAAAATTAAGGAAATTACCTTTGTGCTCTCCTTTGTGCTCTCAGCTTTCTTCTGTGAGCTCAGGACTTTTATTTGTAGTTCCCCGGTGTGTATTAAGCTCTATGCCTTCCACATGTGGGGTCTTTCCCGAAAGGCTCCGTAAATGAGGCACTCTCTAACACTCATGCCCTGGTTAAGCTGGGGTTTACAGCTAGCTATGTGCACCTGGACACAGACTTGTATTATCCTGGCTGGCCCTACTTGTCTGTATGACCTTGGGCAGAACTGTTTACCAGACCTCTCTGGACCTTTTGAAGCCCTCAGGTCCTAGGATGTTAAAAACCCAGCCCCAAGGGACAGTGGGACAGAGGGGAGGGGGCAGCCATTTGTGGCTCACTGTACGCTTGGGCTCTGTCCCTTACCTGCTGCGTGACCCTGAACAAGTTACTTAACCATTTTGATACTCCTTTTGTCACTATCTGTAAAATGGAGAGCAATGATAATAGCTATTTTCATAAGGGGATGTAGAATAGAATGAAAAAAATATGTCTGGAAGCTGCAGCACAAATGTCAGTAATCTCTCTTTCCAAGCTCTCCCCTCCCAGGTAGTCTGATTCCTGGGGGAAAGTTCTGGCCACCCAAGGGTGGGCTAAGGGGCACATGGGGGCTGGGTGCAGTTTGGGGATGGGTGTCTTGAGACGGAAACCCAGAGACATCAGAAAGGGTGGGTCAGCGGAGACCTCCTAGGTGCCAGGCGTGGGATTAGTACTGTATATATGTTACGTCGGCGAATCTTCACAGCTCTCTGAGATAAGCACCATTTGTACCCCCACTTTACAGATGAAGGACCTGAAGCACAGAGATGTAAAGTTATTTGCCCAAGAACACACAGCTTGGAGTGCATGAGTGAGTGAGTGAAAGGATAGGAGAGATGGGATTAAAAAAAAAAACAACCGTCTGAGCTGGGGAGCCCCCCAACTGCCATGCCTCCTCTGGGGCTGGACTGAGCTGTGGGAGGAGGCTGGCAGCCAGTAGATCTGCCTCTACCACCCAGCCCTGATCTGTTCACTACTTGGAATTTTTCCAGAGCTGGGTCTGGAATCACTCCTCAAATACAGATATAGCGGGCCGCTTCAGGAAGGGGTGAAGGAAATTAGAGAAGGGTCCTGCCAGGCCCAGGAGCCAGTAGAGGGTGTGCTGGAATAGGACAAAGTGTCCACAGGGGTGCTTCCTAGGTTGGAGGAGAAAGGATTCAGGGGTGGACCTGTAGGCTGGAAGGGAACTTTGTGGGAGCAGAGAAGCAACAAGGGCTTGTCCCAGCTGTTTCCTCAAAGGAGAGATAAAGGCAGGACTGCCCAGTACCCCCCTTCATAATACTCCCTTGCAGGCTGGGGCCTGGAGCATCTGGGGGAGTGTGTACATAATCAGTCCATCACCCCCCCCCCCAGCCCTCTCCAATGGGCATCCAGGGTCAGGAGGGCGGATGTGGGTAGAGTGGGACTCCCTGGGGAAGAATTCAGGCCAACTGAAAAAAGCCTATAGGCAAAGGTAGATAGGCTATTTTTAGCTTGGCCCAGGACAGCCCAGGCAAGGGCAGTGGATGAGAGTCAATAGCTTATCGTACTCAGCCAGCTCCACCTATGCACATAGCTGCAATCACCTGTACACACACTGCCCCGCCCCCAGACACAGCTACAGAGCACAACTGGCTGATACACAGCTGCAAATGTACACACAAGTTAATACACAGCAAAGACACACAGGTGAAGAATGACTGTCCCGGAAATATCAGTGTACAAACAGGTTCCCATCCGCAGAGACAACCACATACCTAAAACACAGGATTCAACAAAGCACACACACACACACACACACACACACACACACCCCCCTCATCAGAGACACAAACGCACACACAGGCACACACATCCAAAAGCACTAATACACTCTAAGGCAGAACACACTAAAGATAAATGGATATTTAGATACTTAACAATCACCAGGAAACGCATACAGGGGCATAGGTACCAAGATTCACCCTCCTGACCCATGAGACTGACTCTTCCTTGCAAGAGGCTGATGGCTCCCTTGCCCACCGTGCTGCCTCCCAGACCCGCTGGCTGAGACGCTAGGACTTGGATTTGTTATCCCCATTGATCGCTACGTGTGTGTTGTATTCCTCCTAGATTGTTAGAGTGTGAGTAGGATATTAATGTATGTTGATGTTTTACCTTGAGTGAACCTGCATTCGATAAACGCCAAGTGAATTGCATAGTAACCTGGGTTGACTCTTGTCTATTTCTTGGTGCTGGGTTGCTCAGTAGGCAGCTAGCTGAGCAGTCGCCTGGCCGACTTGCAGGAAAGACTATATCGCGAAACATAACGCTCGTGACATTCAGGCGGTAATTGCACCAGGCAGATCTCTAGTCCAAGTGTCAGGTTTCATGACTTTGTTTAACTTCTGGCTGGAGAAATGAGATTGTGGAGGTGGGGTGGGGAGGGCAAGTAAAAGGAGAGTGGTCATTTCCCCCTCTCCTGTGGGTCCTGGCCTCAAACTCTAGCCTAAAAACTTTCCATTCTTTTTTTTTTTAAGATTTTATTTACTTATTTTTAGAGAGTGGGAAGGGAGAGAGAAAGAGAGGGAGAGAAACATCAATGTATGGTTCCCTCTCATGCACCTCCCACCTGGGGACCTGGCCCACAACCCAGGCATGTGCCCTGACCGGGAATGGAATCAGCGACCATTTGGTTCACAGGCCAGTGCTCAATCCACTGAGCCGCACCAGCCAGGCCTCAACTCTTGAAATATGCCCATGGGGAGTTCTGGACCCCATCTTCCCTCTAGAACTCCAGCATCAGGGTCAGGCACTGGGCACACTGCAGATCCCTCCAACACCCTCCTGCACCTCCTCCCGTGCTGTTCAAGTGTCTAGGAGAATGCCCCTTCCCCAGCCACCCGCAGCTAAGCAAACCCCTGAAGATGGGATTGCTGCACAGCCTGGGCATCTGCTGAGTCCAGTGAGAGGACTCCAGAGGGAGTCAGTTTGCCCCTGAGCCCACACCTTTCCCTGGGATGGGTGAAGAATAACAGGGCCCAACTCTGGGGGAACACACTGGAGTAGCTAGATTAAGACTTATTCCAGGATGTTCCTACCCCAAAGCCATCAGACTCACAGCAGAGGGTCCTGCAGGGACTTAAGAAAGAAGGTGATGCAGCAAGCTGCTCAGAGGCAGAGGTACCCCCTGTCTTGTTCACCATTATACCAGCAGCACCTAAGACAGTGCGTTACAGGCACACATTAATATCGGTTGAATGGATACATCAATGATGTAGAAGGGAGGGGGTTACTGGTCAAAGGGCCCACAGCCTTGCCAAGAGGCCCTAGAAAGAGCTGCCCACCTCTCCTCCATTTCCTGGAAGACTGGGGGTGCTGAGGCTGGAGGTAGGGCAGCTTTTGTGCAGTAGAACTGCTCTGAGATCAGTCACATTTTTTACAAACTGGACAGTGACTCTGCATTATCTCTTTCCAGCCGGCGCCAAGCCACAGGCATCTCTCGGCACAACCGGCACAAGTGCCAAG
>VMDR010000647.1:0-195802 GCA_007922815.1 Macrotus californicus | reverse complement strand
CCCTCCCCTCTGGTTACTGTCAGTTTGTTCTTAATTTCAATGTCTCTGGTTGTATTTTGTCTGCTGATTTCCTTTGTTGATTATGTTCCAGTTAAAGGTGAGATCATGTGGTATTTCTCCCTCACCGCCTGGCTTATTTCACTTAGCATAATGCTCTCTAGTTCCATCCATGCTGTTGCAAAGGGTAGGATCTCCTTTCTCTCTGCTGTGTAGAATTCCATCGTGTGAATGTAATGTGGCAGCTATATTCCAATTCCAAGGAGTTTACTTGACAGTTTATGGATTTTCCAAGGAACACTGTTATGCGTTTAGGTTTGGGAATTTAACTATTCAACATGCTCCCAAAAGCCCAGCCCTAGAGTTTGATACGGCATAACCAAATAGACAAATGTGAGCGTTACTCTGCAAAAGCTGTCCTTCAATAAATACTGACAGTTGTCACTATCAGGTGTGGACTTCTGTTCATCGACAGGCACAGGGTCTGTCTTTGCAGGAGCCTACGAAGGAAGGCAAGTCATAGAGCGCTGGTTGGTGACCACAGAGCCACAGGAGAGTGCTAGTGAGGTGGCCTTGTTAGTTGGAATCAAAGTTGTGTGAAGGTGACCTCCTTCTCTCAGGAGACTTCGTGTTGCATCTTCTCACCCGTCCTCTTGCAGGCGGCTCCCTGCCTTCTCCCTGCCCCGTCTGAGTCGCAGGCTTCCCTGCTCTTGCGCTTTGGGGCCATTATTCGGGAAACCACTTCAGACGGCAATCCGACCCCTGAGGTGGTTCTAAGTGACTACTCAGCATGGCACAAAACCCAAAACTGATGAGTTATTTCTGGGATTTTCAGTGTAGTTTAGGGACTTGGTGGACTGCAGGTAACAGCAACTGCAAAAGGGGAACCACAGATAACGGGGACCTCTGCATGCAAAAGTCAGTATGGTTCCGTATTTCCCAGCTATGCCCTTTCTACGTGGACTCTGCAAAATTAAAAAAAAAAAAAGTTATCTCCATAAGCCACAAAGTCAAGCAAAACCACTTCTGGGACATTCCGTATGCTACATGAAAAGTACATTACTTTTAAAAAATAAGTAGTACGTGTTAAAGTTCAAAGTAATTAAAGCCACGGATAGAGGAGAATAATGACCTTTGTTGACCTCTCTGTAACTCACCTTTCTTTACTGTGGACGATCCATACTTCGTTCCTGTATCACTCGACTCGGCGCTGAGTGCGGCTGGGAAGGGCGCTTCAGGTTGGCGATGGCAAGGGGGCTGATGGGGGTGGCGGCGAGCAGCCAGGGTGTGCTTCTGCTGGGAGGCTGCAGAGCAGAAGCTGGTTTCAATTGCAGCAGACGGGGTGCAGTTTACACACGAAAAGGAACATTCTTTAATCCAGACCCAGAGCCACCAGGCTGCATTGCCAAGAGAGCTAATGACGTCGCACGTCATTTGAAAGCAGAGCCACAGAAGAGGTGATTTCTTAGGCTCACCGGAGCGCTTGCGACTTTCAGGTCCAATCTTTTCATACGTATATGCACGCGGGAACGCATCGGGACATTTTCCTCTTCCCACTTGCCATCCCCACCCCCCAACCCTGGCATCCTGAGAGCTTTGACTGGTGCTGATTTGCCAGTCATTTCTGACTATGTGGACTGCATTCTGAATGCGGTTAAGTACAATTTATTTCTAGTAAACCAGTCATTAGCATTAGCAAGATCAGCATTTACAACTTAATTACCTTTCCTAGAGGCAGATACAGCTCTATTCGCAGTTTCGGTATTTTAAAGCTACTGGAGAAAAAAATGTGTGTGTGTGTGTGTGTGTGTGTGTGTGTGTGTATTTGGCATGGTGTCAGGTATTCTGTAAATATATACATATAGTGTGTTAAATCACAGTTGAACTACCAAAAAGCTTTACTTAGCGTTTACTCATAGTAATGCTGCAGTAATGTTTTACGAAGTAAACAGATAGCTCCTCGGGGAATTCACTCTGAGGCTGATGGCTGGTGCTTGCTACCCGGATGCCAGATTATTGTCCCATAAAACAGTTCAACAGGGCTGCTTTTGGCAGTTGGGAATGTCCTTGGCATCCATTTTCACTCGCGGGTTGAGAAGTAAGTGACAAGTCAAAATGATGACAGACTTGGAAATGGGCGAGAATGTCATGGAATGGACGCAGTTAAAATCTGGAGTGGACATTTGCCATTTTGAACTCTCCTGGTTTGCTAAGAACCCAACCGTGCTAAGCCCAGGCTCAGGAGGTTGGATTTCACCAGTTAATTTCAGTACCTTGTGCCACGTCATCCATTTTCTTTGTTGTACACACACATGCCCGCACGCACCCTCATAATTCGCTGTGACTCTTTCTAGTCTTTCTGTGTCGCTGGTGGGCTCTCCCTCCAATGGAACGAACGTAACTGGCCGCGAGGCCTCTCTGCAGCTCCATTTACCTACTTAGATTTGGGGTTTCCTGTCCTGGCCACAGCAGCTCGGGCTCTGCTCCACCCTGCACACCTTCTCTCCCCACAGGGTCCTGAGTGGGAACAGGAGGCAGTGGGTCTTGCCCTAGTCACAGGCTTCCCACGGGGTGCTCACTGTGTTGGGTGCTTTACCCGCCTGGCCTTATTCAGTCCTCGCCGCCACCCCGTGAGAAGGACACTACCGCTGTCCTAATCTCTGTCTCAAAGAAGCCAGGTGGGGAGCTCAGGGGTGAAGTCACCTGCCTAGACGCCCTGTAGTAAATGTCACAGGTAGGTAGGCGAGAGCTGGGTCCACAGCCACTTGGTCCCCTACCTGGACTGTGCAGAACAGGTGATCCCCGCTGAGAGAGACTGAGGCCAGCACTGAACCGACCCAGCGATGAAGCCATGGCTTGTAGCACTGGGGCACTGGCCTTGGAGAGTCCACAGGTAAAAAGAAACAGCGGCCCTGGCAGCAAAGTCCCCTTGGGCCTCCACTGCCACCTCCTCAGGCACAGAGAGGGCATCCTGCCCCTGCTGAGCAGGTGCTTGTGGGCACGGGAAAGGGAGCCGCCCTTGTCCTCCGGCCCCCCAGTCCCCCTTGCTGCTCAGAAGTCTCGGGTCCCAGCTTCCTCTTGTCAAGTCCAGCGCATTTTCCTTCCTACTTGTAAATTCTCGGTTTCGCACTGTTAGCTGTTTTGACAATTTAGCATTAATAATGTATAAGGGTTTTATAAGTAATTACTACTTGGCTTTCATAGGCCCCTTGTAGTTGTATTTAATAAAAACTAAACATTTAGTTCACCATTTGTAATTTTACAAAGGCAGCTTTTGAAAATGCTCTTGTTTGTAAACATTTTCACATTGTAATAGTAATGATTGATTATTATTCAGGGTGAAAAACTTTAACATGTACAAACTTTTTTGAAGAGGAAACAGGAATCCCTGAGTTCTCATCCCTTAACTGCATTCTTTCCAAATGTAGTTGGTTCTGGTCTATTTTTGTTTGCAGGGGTTGATGCCAGTATAATTTTTCAGCCCATGTTATTTCTTTTTTATTGTGGTAAGAATACGTAAGTACATAACTGTATTATGAACTACAGGCTCTGTCCCAAACAGCAGACCTCCAGCACTTACTCATCCAGCACAACTGGCGTCCCTGCTGGTTGTCCAAAAAGTCCCTCCCCCGTCCCCACCCCAGTAACTACCCTTCTACTCCGTTTCTGAGATCTCGACTATTTTAGATTCCTCATGTGAGTGGATCATGCAGTGTCTGTCCTTCTGTGACTGGCTGGTTCACTCAGCATGATGGCCTCCACAAATGGTAGCGTTCCCGTCTTACCAAGGCTGAACGATATTCCGTCGTATGTGTAGGTAGCGCATCTTCCTCATCCACCACCTCTATCAAATGTGGGTGGGCACAGAGGCTATCTCCGTGCCTGGCCTGCTGTGGCTAGCCCTGCAGCAAACCTGGGAGGGCAGCTCTCTCTGCAGGACCCTGGTTTCGGGTCTTTTGACTATGTACCCAGGAGGGGGATGGGTCACATGGTCATTGTATTTTAATTTTTTCAGGAGTCTTCATACTGTTTTCCACAGTGGCTGCACCGCTTTTTATGCCCACAACAGTGCACAGGCTTCCAATTTTTTCATATCCTTGATAACGTCTTTTTTTATTTTTTTGGTACATAATGGACTTCCTAACAGATGTGAGGTGGTATTTTATTGTGGTTTCTATTTGCATGTCACAGGTGATTAGTGATGTGGAGCATCTTTTCCTGTATCTGTTGGCCAAGTCTATGGCTTCTTTGCAGAAATGTCCATGCAGTTGTTTTCTAATGAGCTGTCTAAACTTTTATGTATTTTGGATATTAGTCGCTTATGGGATATGTGGGTTGCAAGTATTTTCCCAGTCCACCGGCTGCCTTTTCGTCTTGTTGACTGTCCCCTTTCATGTGTGGGAGCCTTTCGGTCCGAGGTGGTCCCGCTTGCCTGCTTCGCTGCTCATAGCTTGTGCTGTTGGTGCCGCAACCAAGAAACCGTGGCCCACACCGATATCGTGTGCCTTCCCCCGGGTTTCCCAGATCCGTGTTTTAGCATGAGTGTGGAACGTACACACGTAATTGAAAAAATAATTTGAAATTTAAATTTAACTGAGTATGCTGTGGAAAGAAGTAGTAAAGTAGAGTATACATTGTGCCTAAATTATTTCTAGTTCCTAACTTTTAACTTTCCCTAAATTTTGGAGGCAACACTATAGGTAAATTTGCTGTAATCAGCCAGATTTCTAGTTTTTTGGAACTTGGTCAAATAGCATACTGTGTAGTCCAGTGTTTGAAGTGTTCTGGGACTTGATTTATTCCCCAATATATGGTTTCTTTCAGAAAGTTATTCCTATTCATTTCGAGACAAGTTACACTTCTGTTGGGTACACTGGTGCCTAAAAGTCAATTAAGTCAGGTATATTTTCCAATTTATTAAAATCTTTTATCTGTGTATTTTTTCTCTATTTTTACTGCTGGTTACAAGAAGAGGGATGTTCACTCTTTCCCATTGTCCTTATGACTTTCTATATTTTTCCATTTACTTCGTCATTTTTTTTGCTTTGCTTTCCAGTCTAATTTGCATAATATTATGGCTGTACCAACTCCATTATGATTGGAGACTACAGTGAATGTCCCTTTTGGATTTTCTTTGCCTTTCAGCATTTCTGTGTCCTTATGTTGAAATGTGTCACTTTTAGGCACCATAAAGCAGAACATTATCTTCAATCAAATCAGTAGTAAAGTCTTTGTCATTTAAGTGGTGTATTGAGTTTACTTACTTTTAATGTAATTATTAATATATTTGGGCTAAAATACATCATCAAAGTCTGGTTTCGTATTTGTTGGAACTGCTTCTGAGCTTTATGGGCTCCTGTCTTGGTCAAGTGTTATCTCGCTTTGCTGTGTGCGTGCTCTTTAATGGTCCTTGTTGTAGTTTCTCTTGAGATTAAACACCGATCTTTGACTTACTGTATCTGGCACACAGTATGTGTTTGCACCGCAATCACTAGGATTAATTTACTGAGTTCTCAAAATGAGTAATGATAAAAAGTAGACGAATTTATTCAGCAGCCCACCTTCGTACAGCCTTATTTCCCGTGCAGCGGTATTTCATGTGTCGTGGGATGAAGGCAGAAAGCAAAAGACATGTGAATACAAAGCAGAAAGAAAGAAAGAAAGAAGCACATCAAATTTCTACCTTAACTTCAGTGTATGTACACTTTACATACACATATGTATTCGAGCCCTCATCAAGCTGGAAAATGATTAAGTACTAACCCTATTAAAGAGTAATCCACGGGACGCGGTTGATCTATGAAGACATTAAACGGTGAGCTGTTGCTAACAGATGTTTTCAGACTTTCGGAATGTGGCACGTTTCGTGTGATAAAACGCTTTTAAGAAAAACTCTTCTTTATTTCCCTCATGATGTTTTCGAGATCAATCCTGAATTCTTTGGAGGTTTCATCCTTGAAGGCAGAATCCGCAATTTCTTAGTTGTCTTCTCTTCTTTTAACTGGTCACCGTTATCCCTGTTGTGCCCGTCCTCACTGCTGTGGGGCTTGTGAGCATTCCTGACCCACCAGTGCAGCCGCCCCCTCGGTGCTGGTCAGCGGCGCTGGTTTTCTCCTGGTGCCCAGGCTTTCCCGCAGCCCTGCTCCGGGGAGTCCCGGTCACTGTGTGCGTCCTGCTCCTCAGTGAGCCTTTCAGAGCCATGGGGAAGGTGGGGCCCAGATTCATAAACCTGTCCCTACGGTTTCTCCAGGGTCGTCGGGCTGGCTGGTGTTCTGTACACAAACACTCAGTGGTTCTGAGATTCCGGGGGAGGAATACGTGAGCACGCAGGTGTGAGAGTAGATGCCTCTCAGTGGGGTTTCGGGGAGTTCTTACCTGGGGTGATTTACCTGTTTCAATGACCCTGAGGGGAGCCAGGGAGAGATGAACCCTTACCCAAGCATTGTAAAGGGACATATGAAGAATCAAAAGTATCTGTTTATCTCCTAATACAGCCCACTGAACACCCAGCATGTGTCAGAAACAATAATAACCTTTATAAATATCCAGCGAGAAATACCAGAATGGTGTAGCTGATAAGGGTTTTGTGTCTCTGGGCAGGGAAGTTTTGAAGGGGCGTCTCCTCGGTGCATTCAGGCTCACGAACGGGAGTGGCCATTTTTTGTGCCTCTGCACTACCCAAAAGAACCAAGGTCTTAAGATGACATATACATATTTTGAAGGGATAGATATCTAAGAAAATAAAAATATCTGCAACTTTGGGAGTCAGAAACTGTAACTGGATATTTTACTATCCTTACAAGCTAACGACTCAGCCTGCCTGAATTTCTTGAATCCTGGAAGGAGGCCTGCGACTTCAGACTCCAGAACAAAGAACTGTTTGTTACAGCAGCAGGACATACAGGCTGTCCATCTCCAGGGTCCGGAATGTATCTTGGTGCAACCCTCCCGCTTCCTCTCTCACTGTGTCCGCTATCAGGGTCTCGCACCGTCTCTCAGAAATGTCGCTGACATGTGTCCTCAAAATAAAAAAAAGTTCAAGCTTCTATTACTGGTGACCTCAAGTATCACAGAAGCCCCCCAACTGATCTCTGGATTTACTTTTTTCTTTAATTCTGCATATGCCCGGCAGTAAACTGTCCTTTTTAAACAATCTCTGTTTTCTCAATTGCAGTTGCCAAGCAGTGTTATATTAGCTGCAGGTGCACAACATAGTGACTGGACGTTTGCAGAACTTAGGAAGTGATCACCCCGATAATTCCAGCACCCACCCGATGCCACACTCATCATTGACCACATTCCCTACCCTGGATCTGACATCCCTGTGACTGTTTCATAGACGTTCTAAGCTACAACTACTATAAGGCAACTTATTTTTTAAGTTTAAAAAAACGCCATTCCTACAGCTGGGTGAAGCTGACCCACCGTGATATGTGAGATGTGATTCCTCACCAGTCCTCACAGACCCCGGCTCCCTGAAACACAGTGCCACGGCTGCCGCTGGTCGAGCCCTGGCCGCGGCCTCCGCCGCGCTTCTGGCCGGACTTTGATGCACTGGGTCATTGCCGAGCATGACCTGCTCACCCCCAGCCTCCTCGTTCTTGTTACTAAAAGTCTATTACTGCTGCTCCCACCTCTCAGTCACTCAGAGATTGAATTTGATGTGCCCTCTCTGCTACCACACTTTTATTTCCTGCTGTGAAGAAGCAAACAGGCTAGGAGCCGGCACACGGAGACCGTCTCTGGCTCATGCACATAACACACTGCGCGCCACATGGCGGGCCAGGCACACACCTGTTCAAAACGTGCGGCAGGTCGTTTTGTGTAACGAAATGATTGTGCATCCCTCTGATGACAACCCCATTTTGTGTCATTTATGGAAGGTACAGCAAACCAACCTGGAGCTCATAGCCTCTGTTCCCAATGCACTTGCAATCCAGTTAGGGACAAATGGCTGATGTACCAGAACTTCATATGAAGGATACGGTATTGTAAAAAATTTGTAGGAAAAAATATAGGAGAATATGTGTGTGTGTGTGTGTGTGTGTGGGTATACACACACACACATGCATAATGGTCTGTCCAGAAAAAGTCCAGCCATTGTTAGTATAAGGAGAATGATTTGTGTGACATCGATGTGACCTGGCAGCCAAGGAGAGTGGACTGGAGTGCACACGTGTGAACAATGACGACCTCACTGTACTAGTCAGTGGGGGTGGTAGACACTGTTGAATGAGCATATGCACTGTGTGGCCGTCACATTCAAAATGACTGAGCGAGTAGAGCAACGAATCTGCATCAAATTTTGCCTTAAGCTTGAACATTCTTCCATATAAAGTATTCAGATGATTCAGAAGGCCGCAGCTACGGGCAACTGGTGATTGGCAGCTTTATCACAACAACGCGCCCGCTCACGCGTCACATCTTGAGCAGGGATTTTTGGTAAAACAGCAAATCACCCAGGTGGCTCAGCCCCTTACAGCCCAGATTTGGCATCCTGTGACTTCTGGCTTTTCCCAAAACTAAAATCACCTTTGAAAGGGAAGAGATTTCAGACCATCCATGAGATTCAGAAAAATACAACAGGGCAGCTGATGGCGATTGGGAGAACTGTGTGAGGTCCCAAGGTGCCTACTTTGAAAGGGACTGAGGTGTCATTGTCCTAGGGACAATGTTTCTTGTATCTTCTTCAATAAATGTCTCTATTTTTCATAGTACATGGTTGGATACCTTCTGGACAGACCTTGTATATTAGAAAGTATTCCGTTTTTTAAAATATGCTGAACTTTAGGAAAGTCTGTTTCAGGACGATGGTACCATTCAGGAGTTTGCTTAGAAATTCATGGCTCTGTAGCAATTTGGTGTTCGATGCTCATCTTTGATCCCTGTAAACTTATATTCAATGTCCGTGTGCCGGAGCCTGTGATTTCAAACGAAAGCTATGAGTTCCAAAAAGAATACCGCAACTCATCCATTCACAGAAGCCTCCCTGGGTGTCCTCTCTCCCGGATTTGTCACTCCTGAAATCTAAACAGCGTTAACTCTCGTGACCCGATCCTCAGAAAGGCTGATTGGGGTAGGTTGCACCCTGGAAATAAACAGAAATCACACGCATTTATTTCTCTTTGTTCAGCGGGACTGAAATTGCCTTCTGTAAGGGACTCATTGCTCCTGGACATTTTATCGGGAGAGATCAGAGGTCTGTTTAGAGGTCCATTTTCCCTTACGCTTGTGTCAAACCCGCTAGCCCCATCGATCCTAAACAGCCATCACATGCATTGTCCCGACGCGGCTTTGGGTGGTGTCTCTAGTGCGGAGCCGGCCCGTGTCAGGCAGGCAGGAGGGCAGCAATCTGCCAGGGAGGGAGTCTCCGCAAATGGAATGGTTGACCCGGAGTGTGGTGGCCGCCATGGAAACCCCAGGGCATCCCCTCGCTGCCCCGGTTCGGTTCGGGCTTGGGGAAAGAAAGTATGAAAATGCGGAACATTGGTGTATGCGGACTCCACTTTGATGCTCCCGGCAAGGAGCTGAAAGAAAATTAAATTTAGGCGAATGTTAGCAGGTTTATAGATTTTAGACAGAGAAAATTCTTTAACAGAGCTATATCCCATTCCGTGTCTGCTTTCAATCTAAAATGTTTAAGTGTCCAGCAAGCTCAGCCTTTCAGGACGAGAAAAACCAACCACTTCTGTACATTAAACACCCGGAGATACGTTTGTCAGTTAGATTCCCTTTCAACAGCTGTGTGCTCTGAGTCTAAAGGTGAATGTGTGAGTCAGCCTAGCAGATGAGTGGTAAGTCCCGTTTCCCCTCCCAGTCTCTCTTGGACCACTTCTGCTCCGCTCTGTGCTCTGGGAATCTCCCCTACAAGGGCATCACCCCACCCCCCGCCCTCCAGCTTCTGTTTATCCTGCCCGAGAGCAGCAGTGGGTACAGGGCTGAGAAGGGACAGGTGGAGGTGCTGACCCCTCCATGCTGAACTCAGTTGGGCCCTTTCCTTCTGCGGGCTGGGGCAGCTGGTCTCCCACAGGTCTGGCCCCCACAGGAACACACCTCCTCACCCCTTCTCACTTGCCTCTCTGTCCCTGCTTTCCTGACCTCTTGTATTATTGAAATACAGGGTCCAGCAGAAGTAATGCCTGCTTGCGTGTGATTGGTAGGGTAGTAATATGCGTGCAATAATTTGTAGTTTTAATTTGAACCTAAAATGCCATATGGTGTGCTTGAGTGTGATATTGTTATGTTACAGAATGACATGCTTATGATTTTGTAATAAAAGATTTTGTGATAAAAAGGGGGTGTTATTTGTGCCGGACCCTGTGATCTTCAGCTATCCATTTTATTTTACGTGTTAGCTGTTTAACTATAATGCGATATATTTTTGTGGTCACTCCAAGGATTAAAATGCGCATCACTGACTTTACAGGCTGCTCAGAGCCAGCGCTTCACAGCATGCGAAGCAGGAAAGCCTGCAGCAGCCTGGGTGCGCACACACCCTGCCGGGTCCTTTTGGCTGTAGTAGTTACAGGTAGCTGGTCTACACGTTAGAATCTCCAAAACCCAGAGTCAGAAGTTTTATCGTAGGCACTTGTTTGTATATTAAAGATCTTAGGAGAACAAAAACCTCATGTATTTGCCTTTGTGTTTGCTATACCCCAGGCTCTCCCCTCTGCCTGAGGGCCCCGGCCCGTCTCAGGCCCTGTCCCTTCCGCCCGGACTCCCCTCAGTGTGTCTGATGTCAGACAACTGTCTCTGCTGCTGAGTCCTCTGTTGCATCCCCTGGAAATGCTTTATTTGCCTTCCTTCTGGACCGATATTTTCTACGTCAATGCAGTTCTGTGTCAGCACTTCACTCTGCCTGTCTTTCGGGATGCTAAGCTGCGCTGTTGGAACCAGAGGCTTTCCGTCAAGGGGAAGTAAACGCATGGAACTGCTTTGCATCTGGATGGATGTGACTGCGTTCTGTGGCTTCGGAGGGTGGTGAGGAGCGGCCGTGGCTGGGGGTTGCTTGGCTGGCACAGCCATGATGGGCTCAATAACTGTCCCCTCGTGTGTTATTTCCGACGCTAACACAGTTCCTCCTGGTGCCAGGACAAAGCGCACCCTGGCACAGACAGGTATCTTGAAAGCCCCATCACTATACAGGTGACAGATTGTCACAGATGCCTCGAGTGAGACAAGGGTACCTGTCTGCTCTGATAAGAAGGGGAGGGCTCCCCTTCTGAGGACAAACTTGCCTTCCCCGACCCCCACGGTGTGTGGGGCTCTAGAGCCACTCTGATGGGCCCAGTGCCACCAACAGCCATCGGCTTGGCAGGGCGTGTGCACAAGGCGCAGGTGCCCACTCTGGCCCAGAGATGTCAGGAGACACGAGGTTGGGGGCAGAGCCACAGAAGGGTCTGGATGAAAACATGAGACCCTCACCCACACCCGTCAGTAGCTCAAACCTGGAACACTGACAGGCACCGAGGGCTGGAGAGGAGTGTCCTTGACCGCCAGTGGGATGCAAAGTGGCACAGCCGCTTGGGAAGGCAGCACGAAAGTTTCTGATAAAACTAAACGCAGCCTGGCCGTATGACCTGTCACTCACACTCCCTGGTATTTACCTAAAAGAACTGGAAACTTACGTCCACACAAAACCCTGCACATGTGTGCAGCAGCTTTTGTCACCATTTCCAAAGCTTCAAACTGAGATGCCCCTTCGTAGATGGAAGGGTGGGTACACTGTGCTTCATCCAGACCATGCAGTAGTCTGACAGTCAGGGCTGAAAAGTGATAAGTTCTAAAGCCACAGAGAGATGCAGAGGCACAGCAAACGCGCATTACTGAGTCGCAGAAGGCGATCCCAAAAGACCACATACTATGCTATTCCAGCTCGAGGGCATTCTGGAAAAGGCGAAACTGTGCAGACAGTAAACAGATCAGTGCTTGCCAGGGGTTGGGGGTGAGAGGCAGGGGTGGAGCACAGAGGATTTTTAGGGGGTGAGAATACCCTATGAGCATACTGATGGATACATCAGTGGTCCCAACCCGTAGAGTGTGCAGCACCACGAGCGAACTCTGGTGTAAGCTTGATCTTTTGGGGGGACTATGATATGTCCGTGCAGCTTCACCAGTCATGACCTCTATACCCCTCTGGGACGGGCTGTTGATGATGGGGGTGGTACGCATGTGTAAGGATGGGGGCTGTGTGGGAAGTCTACACCGTCCTCTTAATGCCACATTAACCGGAACTGCTCTGAAACAGTAGTCTTTTAAAAAAGGAGGGTCTTAGCATACTCATCCTGAGGTTCACAGTGGGGTAGCCATGACCTGGACCCCACACGGGATGGAGAAACACTTCAGTCAGTTCAGAGGCTCCAGCGGGAGCAGGAAGGTACAAGAGAAGGCAGGCACTGTAGGGTTCTCCAGGAAGCCCTGAGCCGAGTGACATATTTTGATTGGGTGGTTTTCTTAATGTTGCGTTCTAAGAATTCTTAGGACATGATACGTTTGGATAGGAGTCCTTATCGGGTGTCTTTTGCAAATACTGTCCCCTGTACTCGAATTCTTACTTCGCCACATTGTATTTTGCAGAGCAGAAGTTTTCAATTTCAATTAGGTCCCGCTTATCAGTTATTTCTGAAATGGATCATGCCTTTGGCATCACATCTAAAAAGTCATCTCCAGACCCAAGGCCATCTCTAGGTTTTCTCCTATATTGTGTTCTAGAAATTCTATGCTTTTGCATTTTACGTGGATCAAGACTGTGATCTACTTTGAGTTAATTTTTGCGAAGGGCGTATAAATTCTTTTTTTTCCCAATGTGGATACATAGTTTTTTCCGCACCAATTTCTGAGGAGACTGCCTTTGTGCCATTGTATTACCTTTGTTCCTTTGTCAAAGATCAGTTGACTGTTCATTGGGGTCTCCTTTGGGGCTCTCTGTTCTGTTCCATTGATCTATTTGTCTAGTCTTTCCCCTACACTGGATGTCTCGATTACTCCAGCTTTATAGTAAGTTTTGAAGTCGGGTACCGACAGTCTTCCAACTATTTTTTTTTCCTTCTTTTGTTGGCTACCCTGGGTCTTCGGGCTCTGTATGTAAACTTTAGGGTCAGTTTGTCCATAACCACAGAATAACTTTGAGAGCTTGTGATCGGGATTATGTTGAATCTGTAGGTCAGATTGGGAAGGACTGACATCTTGACATAGTAAGTCTTCCTGTTCAGGAATATGCACTGTCTCTGAATTTATTTAGTTCTGATTTGATTTTCTTCACCAAAATTTTGTCATTTTCTTCATATGAAACTTGTTGACATTTTGTTAGACTTATACATAAGAATTTTTGGTTCTAATATAAATGGTGTATTTTTAATTTCAAATTCCACTTATTCTTCACTGGTATATAGGAAATATATTGACTTTTCTATACTAACCTTGTACCCTGCAGCCTTGCTGTAATTGTTTATTAGTTCCAGGGGCGATTTTGTTGAGTCCTTCAGACTTTTATCCACGTGATTATGTCATTTATGAGTAGTGACAGTTTTCTTTCTTTCTTTCTTCCCAATCTGTGTATATTTTATTTCCTTTTATTCTCTTATTGTGTTAGCTAGTACTTCTACTACAACCTTGAAAGGGAATAATGGAAAGGGATTTTACTCACCTTGTGCCTGATAAGAGAGAAAGCTTCAAGTTTTTCACCTGGACGTACAATGTCATCTGTTGAGTTTTTGTAGATATTCTTTATCACACTGAGGCAGTTCTCTCTATTCCTAGTGCTGAGTATTTAAGCAAGGAGATCATTGGACCGAGGAGGCTCTAGTGCCTTGGGAACCTGTGTAATCAAATCAAAACCTAAGTCAAGGTCAGTGCCCTCCAATGTGAGATAGTGAAACTTCAGAACAACCAGTTACAAACAGCAAAGCAGACTCTCAAAAATAATGTCCCTGCTTAAGCTATAACTCGTCAAATATATTTGCCTCTCCTCGGCGTGTCGTCTGTAGAAACCCTTCCCTAGCTCCTTCTTGTGGAGCACTTCAAACCGCCTTTAGCTTGGCAAAGCCCAGTTTGAATCAGGGTTTGTGCGTGTAGACTCTTGAAAATTTTAATGTTCCTCAGCTTATCTTTCGATTCTGGTTTACTGAGAGTTTTTATCATGAATGGTGTTAGATTTTGTGTGTTTTGATACAGCCATGCAATTTTTCTGTTTTAGCCTATGGATGGGGTAACGTTTATTCATTGATTTTTAGAATGTTGTAGTTCAAAGTTCTTTTTATACATTGTAGGGTTTGATTTACTAACATTTTGAACAGGACGTTTGCATCCATGCTGATGAGAGATGTTGGTCTGTAGTTTCCCTTCCTCATAACCTTGTGCCTGGTTGGGTTTGGCGCCTGGTGAGGGGGATGCTGGCCTTGCACAGTGGGGTAAGACGCGTGTCCTCCGACAGGGACTGTAGAGGGTTGGTCACACTCTTTCCTCGTGTTTGGTAGAACTCGTCAGTGAGCCCACCTGGCCATAGTTCTTTCTCTTGTGGAAAACTATTAATGATTGATTCAATTTCTTTAACCAATATCTGTCTATTTAGATTTTTTATTTCTCCTTTTGTAAGTTTTGGCAAATTGTATCTTTTGAGAAATTTGTCCACTTCATCTGGGTTATCAAATTTGTGGAAATAGAGTTGTAGTTGTTTTTGTATTTTATTACCCTTTTAATGGACATAGAATATGTAATTTGTGTTCTTTCTTTTTTCCTTAGGTATCCTGGTTAGAAGCTTTTTGAATTTATTGATCTTTTCAAAGAACCAAATTTTGGTTTAATTGATTTTTTTCTATTGATTTTATGTTTTGGATTTCACTGAGTTCTTCCCTAGTTTTTATTTCTTCTTCTTTGCTTACTTTGGATTTAACTTGCTCTTTTTATTTTATTTTTTTAGTTTCCCAAGGTAGAGGCTCAGATTATTGAATTTAGATCTTTCCTCTTTTCTAATATGTGATACCTTTGATACAAATTTCCTTCAAAGCACCGCCTTTGCTGTATCCCACAAAATTTGATAAGTTGTGTTTTTATTTTTATTTAGTCCAAAATATTTAGTTTCACTTGAAATTCTTTATTTGACCCATGTTTTTAAGCTCCATGTATTTGGGTTTTTTTCAGGTATCTTTTTGTTACTGACTTCTAGGTAAATCCCATTGCATTCTGAGAGCTGTGTATAATTTCTATGTTTTTAGATTTGTTAAGATGTGTTTTTGTTGCCCAACACGTGGTCTTTCCTGAGGCAGGTTCTGTGTGAGTTTGAGGAGAAGGTGCATTTTGCTGGTTTCGGATGAAGCAGTCTGTCAATGCCAACCCCACTCAGTTGATGGATGGTGGTGTGCGCTTCAGCTGTGTTCTTCCTGATCTCTGCCTGCTGCCGCCGTCCGTGGCTGGTCGATGGCGTGGACGTCTCCAGGCTATGATAATGGACCTGTCTGTTTCTGTGCAGTTCTGTCATGTCTTCCCTCAGACAGTTTGACATCTGTTGTTAGGCACACACATGTTAAGGACTGTGAGGTCCTCCTTCCGAGAATCGCCTATTTATCGTTACGTGGTGACCATTATCTCTCTACTCTGTCCGAAATTAGTATAGCCATTCCTGCTTGCTTTTGATTAATGATATTATGATATATATTTCTCTATTAATTTATTGTTAATCTACGGTGTCTATATTTAAAGTGTATTTCTTGTAGGTAACGCTGAATTGGTTCTCGTTTTAATCTGCTCTGACAATCCATGTCTTCTAATTAGTGTATTCAGACCATGGATGGTCCAAGTAGTTATTGATGTAGTTGGATTGATATCCACCACATTCATCATCATTTCTATTTGTTGTCTTTGTTGTTTGTTCCTATTTTTTCCGACCTTTGCAGTTTTAATGGAGCCTTTTAAATGATTCAGTTTTTTCTTCTTTCTTAGCATATCAGTTCTACTTTTAAAACAATTTTTAGAGGTTGCTCTAGAGTTGGCAATACACATTTTCAGCTAGTCCAAGTCCTCTTGCAAATAACACCGTATCATCTCACAGACAGTGTACCTTCTAATAACAGAATCATCTAATTCCGCTCTCCTATGCCTACTAATTGCTAGTATTCATTTCACTTACACATAGGCACGCACAAGCACGTGTGTATTTGCACAAAAGATATATACATAAGCATACCTAATGGATTAAATTGTTGGTGTTATTTTGAACACACCGCTAGATCAATTAAGAATAAGATAAAGAAAAGTTATTTATTCACACATTCCTTATTTGATGCCCTTCCTTTTTCATGTGGGTCTGAGTTTTGGACCTTTATTATCTTTCTTTTCTCTTTTAATATCTCTTGCAAAGCAGTTCTACTGGCAACACATCTCCTCAATTTTTGTTTGTCTGAAAAAGTTGTTAATTTTCTCTTACCTTTGAAGAAAAATTTCACCGAGTCCAGAATTTTACATTGGTTTTTGTTTCTCTTCATACTTCGAACCTGCCCCCCACCCTGTTCTAGCTTCCATTGCCTCTCAGGGGTTGGATGAGACTTCTGTCTTTGTTTCTCTGTAGGTGAGGTGTTTTTCCTCTTCTCTCACGATTTTTCTCTCTCTGATTTCCTGTGACTTTAAGAGGGTATTCCACGGTCACTCTTTCTGGTACTTACCCTGCTTGGTGTGCTCTGTGCCTCCAGTGCCTGTGGTTTGGTGTCCGACAGTAATTTGAGGAAGTGCTTAGTCTTTGTTCACACATTCTCTCTGTTCTTCCTCTCCCTCCTCCCGATGTTCCCGTTACACAAGAGCCCCGCCTTTGGCGCACACCTCTCAGCCCTGCAAACTTTGTTTTGATTTCTCTCCCCTTTTCATTTTCGAGGATTCCAAGGCCCGATCCTCTGGCTCAGAGCGAATCCCCAGCCATGGCCCGCGTGCGGATAAGCCCCTTGAAGCTCGTCCTCACTTCCGTTCCAGGGTTTTGACCTGGAGCCTTTCATTTTGGTTCTTCCCAGGAGCTCCATCTCTCTACTCGCATTGCCCCTCTGTCCTTGTGTGGCTCTGACTTTATTCGTCAGAGCCCCTCATGTGAACCATGGCTATTCTCAGTTCCTGGGGGTGAATTCCTGGCTCTGAGGCCGGCTCTGTCTCTTCAAAGTGTGTTTTCTGCCTCTTGACATGTCTCGTAATGCTGGTTTTTAGTCGGGCATGATGGCACAAGCCCAGGAGCCCTGTGGACGCGGGGCGTGAGCTCAGGGGAGTATGCCCCAGGCCTGGGGCCCTGGCTCGCACAGGCACAGGCAGAGTTGCTGATTTTTCAGTCTGTTCGGCCTTTTACTTGTGGTCAGCATGCAGTGACACTCTGCACCCCGTCCGCTTGGAAACGGAAACCCGGCCAATCCCAGCTTCATTCTTCTGTAGATGATCTGACTTTCATTGCTTTCGTGGGGCTTAAGCTCTTCTTCCTTTGTTTAATTTATTTTTTATTGTAACTCTAGGTATTTTTAAATCATTCTGTTTGTGGTGTGTAACCCTGTATAAATCTGAAGATTTATGTTTCCCATGAATCCCAAGACTTTCTCAGCCTGTTCCACTGCCCCCGCCCCTTCATCACATCCTAGAGCCTCTCAGCCTTTCCTCCACCTCCACAGTGACCATTTTTTAAAATCCATCTTAAATTTCATGTGTGCTGCATCCTGAGCAAATTCTTCAAAACTGTCTTTGGTAAATTGTTTTTCTTTAGCTGTATCTAAAATGTTCTTAACACGTACCTAGGCTTTAATTTCAAGGACTGAAATGCTAGATAAGATAAGATTGAGAAATACTAGTAGAAAAGGAACGAAATGCTTTCCAAACTTGGCTAAGAATACAGGGTGGAGGGGAGCTCATTACAACTTGTAGAATTGAGAAAAATAAAGTGGTCTTCTTTGAGAGTATAATTTCCATAATTGTAATTGCTGCGTTTTTATGGGTGTCTTATTTCACTGTTTTTAAAAAATTGCTGTTCATTCTCACTTAGGGTAGCCAGTTCTCCTTTGTGCTTTGTGTTGTCATGAACACACGTTTGGCGGGGCCACATCTGTTTAGGTCCGAGGGGCCTGACGCCAGGGTCCTCGGGAAAAGCGTGCTCCAGGGGTGGTGCAGGGTCTGAGCGATTCCACCTGCCCTGGTGCATTTTCTCAGATGAACAGGCACTCCCCACACTGCAGTGCACTCTGCACCCACACACCGCGGGAGGGCAGGTTTTTTTGGCAACTTTTTACCCTTTTTTTGGGCAAAGCACTTAGAGTAAGACTGCATTTCCTTGCCCTTTGTTTGGTGGGCATGCTTCTCTGTGCCCGTGTCTGGGAGGGTAGCTGTCCCAGGTCTGAGTTTCTGGGGAGTTTCAGCTCCCTGATGTGAATGAGCCTGAGGCTGGGACCCCACCCTGGGCATGAGCCTTCTACCCCTCACTCAGCAGGGAGCACCGCCAGCCCCGCCCCCAGGCCTCACCTAACCCCAGGTGGGCCAGGCATGCAGATGCCCAGCACCCTGTTCCTGTTTGGACCGCAAGGACTTTGTTTAAAAACTTTTAAGCTTGCTTATTCATTTAAAAGCACATTTGTTGGTTTAACTCCTATTTAAAGAGTGAAACCTCCTGACCGTCTATTTTTTTATATTGCCAGTAACACGTGGGTCCCCACGATGTCGTCAAAGTAAGACACTGATGGTGTTGGAAGTTGCATCCCCTTTCTAATAGTTACCCGGTTCCCCAACTTCAGGGCTCTCCGTCAATGCCGTGTGTTTGATCTACCACAAATGCAAAGTGAGAACATGCTGGCTCTTAACTGGCACCCTGAAAAGACAGTGACATGCCACCCACCACTTTCCGTCTCAGGAATTGTTCTTGAGCCATGGGCTGCCTCAGACAGAGGGCAGATAGCCTGTGTGTATGGCCGAGGAGGTCTGTTTGACTGTAACGTGGGGAAGGTCTTAGGTTTTACCCACAAATAGGAAAAAAGGAGGAATTTTTTAAATTTTTACGTTTCAGAACCAGCCTTGAGTACCAGGAAGTGGTGCCATGCGGGTAAGATAAAACTTTCTGAAATCATAAGCATATTGTGGTTTTGTCATTGCTTTGCTGAAAAAATATGTTCATGGTCTAATTTCATCAGTTTTACTATTTAATAATTATCAGAAAATCTGAAGGTTATTATATTTTGCTGTTTTATATTGCACAGTAGGGATGGTTTGATGAAATTTTAATTTGTCTAAAGATCTAGTTAAGTAATGTAAGTAGTGATCGGTAATTGCACTAACGGAGAAACATTCTGCTTTGTATTACTAAATGCCGATTCAAGGAACACCAAGTTATTTTTGAAGAACAACCTACTCAGGAAATTATAATTTTCCATGCATGAACAGTTCAGCTAGATAAAAACTGACATTTTCAAATAAATAAATGTATTACTATTTTTAGTCTTGGTACAACTTCATGTTTTCCACATCTTGCCACTCATGAGTATCCATTTTTAAATAGATTTTCCTCTGTGACTATCTTCACTTGATAAAAACTGACATTTCTAAAATAAGCCACAACGCGTTCGCCATTTTTAGACTGTGCCCAATTTTATATTTTCATTCTAACAGGTCTGTCTGTGTACAAATTTATTACCTTTAGGACATTGTCTGGAATTGCAGAGTACTTAAATTATTTAATAAATCAACTGCGGTCATCCTGGAAATTCAGATGTCACTATCAAAAATGAATCTAAAAGAATGTATAGCAGTATAGCCTTAAATCATTCCTAATGTATTACTGTTCATTCCATTAAAGCCTATCCAACGATTAACAGCGGTCTGGAAGTTTTAAAATCCATAAGTACACCTGACAAACAATGTAAGAAAATCTGTGTGCGTCCAGGTGTGACGGTGTGATCTTCTACACAAACATGGTATTCTACACTCTCCTTCACATTGAACTTACACATATTGACGTCTGCAGCCATTGTACTTGGCACGGGGTCACTCTGCAGGGCTCTCCGTAAATCTGACCCAGCTCTGTTGCTATTTATAGCACACGTCCTTTCTCTCTGCGTCCCTCGCCTGCCCCTTCTGCCCCACCTGAGTGGCGCCTGGTATCGGTTCCCGTCCTTGACGCTCCTGCCTGAGCGGCTGTGTCGCTCATCTTCTGCCGCAGCGGAGGCCACAGGGCAAAAACGAGTAAATTTAAAACCACTGTGTTCATGCTGACAGATGTCAGACCCGATGACCCTGAAGGAAGCAAAAGTCAGTGAGTGGCAGTGGGAGCAGCAGAAAGCACTTGCCCCTGCCTGCCTGTCGCCGCATCCGAAGAGGGAAAAAACGCCACTGTGAGAAGGTTGCCAGCGGGACGGTCCTCTGGGCCATTAAGGATTTCTCAAGGCCGCCCGGGGTCACAGCATCGCTGCTTTAATTGGCACTTGGGTGGCAGTGATTTCTCTGAAACATACTGTAATTTCCCTTCCCTTCCTACGTGTTGCTATGTCCTTATCGGGTTATTTATTTATATCTTGTCACAAATAAATACGCAGGTTTTTAAAAATGAGCCTTTATAGGCTTGTTTATCCTGCAGGAAAAAAATAAGTCTGAAATTGGAGGACCTTATAAGACCAAGATTTACTTCTCATTTCTCCTGTCTTCCCGAGGCCTGTCCCAGGAGCACGGTGGAGAGCTTTTGTTGCTGGCTCTCGGCCTCCCCTGTTCCAGCGCCTGGAGGCAAAGTCTCCCCCACAGGGACACAGAGCGAGACAGAGCACAGCCCACAGGTGAGCCCCCACGTCTATCCGGAGCCGGTCTCGCGCCATGCCTGCTGGAAGGGACACTCGACTTCTCACCCTGCCGGTGCCCTGGAGGCAAAGAGGAGAGGAGACGGGTGGTCAGAACCTCCAAGGAGCAGGGGTAGTGGCTCCTGGCTTCGACTTGCATTGCATCTGGACTCACAGAACCACATGCCCTTTGATTCCCACCTGGCTTTCTGTTTTATTTCCTCTTGTTGTTTCAAAAGGTCACAAGCGATACTGAACAAACAACGGAACAGAGGACTCTCACTGTGTGACAAGTGGCGTAGCAGCCAGCAAGCCCTCCTTCTGTCGGGAGCCCTCCCTTCCCCCTTAGGAGGGTGACTCCTTCAGGAGACAGGGCGGTGCCAGGTTGATTCCTGGGACGTGACTCTAGGGGCAGAGCGTGAGATGCAGACGTGGAATTCGGGAAGACACCACACATGGTACAGGGGAGGATGGGACTTGCCACATGTGCCCTGTCACTTGACGGACGGACCACTGCGATTTCTGCAACAAATCCTACTTGATAGGCTCCGCTTCGTACCATCATCCAAATTATCCTTGAAGGCAAAAACGCACTTCGGATTTCAACAGCAGTAGGATGCTGTGGTCCAGTACGATATATGTAGTAATACATGTTATATATCCAACAATTAGGTGGGTAAAACCCTGCATCTCAGCGATGTTGCCATTTGTGTGTTTTGAGCACCTACTTAAGCCAAGCCAGTGCTGGTGCTGCTGATGAACGCCTGTGAGAGGCATGGCGCAGAGATTTTACAGGGTGCAGCACCCACGAGGAAATGTCAGCAGATTACCATCACCTGCTTGCCCTCCAGCCTCACAGGCTCGGGGCCTTCAGCTACAGGAGAGGGAGATGCCGTCTGCCTGCCATACTGTCCTGGACAGAGGAAGGTAGGGTCATAGGCTTCCCATCATTCTTTGGGGACTAAATAATACAAGCAAATAGCAAATGGTGTTAAAAATGCTTAAGAAACATGAAGATTTCTTTTTAAAAAGTAAAATCTCTATGTGCTGTTGATAAAACTAAGAAACTATATTATTCATGGAAGAAATTGGAAAACCAAGGACAAGGGACATAGGCTCATAACAAGGTAACAGCAATGTCGTTGCCTCCAGGCCGCTTTCCCAGAAGCAGGCTCGGCATCAGAGATCTTTGTGGCTGTGATGGGTTAAGGATGGACTGCCAGGAACTTCCCGCAAAGGAAACGCAGGACCAGGACAGGGGAAGGACACAAAGCAGGACAGGACCCCTTCTTCGTTTCCATGGTCATGTGGATGCTGCTGGCTCTAGTATTTTATTTTACTTCCTCTGCCATGAGGACATAGTGGTTGAAATATTGCACTTTAAAAATACGTCAAGGCACCATTTACTGCAATACCAAACAAAATGTTCGATTACACTGTTGTCCAAATTCAGCCATCTCTGTTCCCTTGCCTTTTTTCCTTTAATTGTTTTTTCCCCTTTAACCCTGGGCTCAAACATCTTAGATTGATTTTCCTTCAAGCACGTGCATCCAGATGATTTCTTTAGTTCTCTGTCATCATAACCCCGAACCAACTATAGGTTGGAAAAGAAAACATTCTTCTATGTAGGAACAATGCAGGGACACAATACACCTGGCATTTCAAGTGGAACTACATAGAATTGAGAGAGAATTAAAGAAGAAAGACATTCCACAAATACACGATTTCTGTCTGAAGTTCATCACTGAGTCCTCATTTTCACATAGTTTCTGCTTTTCTTTCATTATTTTTTGGTCTTAAGGGATGCTAGCATTTTTTGCCTTTAACACATGATTCCTTTAACATTTGAAAAATGTTGCTAAAGATAACATGTGTTAATTAAAAATATTTTTTAAGGTTTGGATATTTTAAAGTATATCAACAGCAACAGATTTGGCAAGAATATATATAACAAAATACCAAAGAATCAGCCCACCCCATAAAGAACATACCCCCTACCCCCCAAAAAACCCACTGATGAACAAATTCCACAAAGTTTCAGGGTCCAAAGTCAACTTACAAAAGTCACTTGTGTTTTTATACCCCAGCAAAGGGCAAACTGAAGAGGAAATTAAGAAAACAGTTCCGTTTACAAAGCAGAATGAAGAAGATGAGAAGTTTTGGAGCTAGACCGCTCTGTTCAAGTCCCAAGTATGGCTGCAGCCCAGGGGCGATTTATAAGGGACATCTTTAATGTCCAATATGTTGAACCAAACAGACAAATAAGGATATTTTCTTGTGCTACTTCAGCTTTTCAAAAGGCGATTTATTTATCAGTGAAGAGTGTCCCAAAGACTGAAAAATTTTCTCACAAGTTTTAAGTGAAAAATGTCTACAATTTCATATTTTTAGAAATCTCCCGCTTTGATGGAAACAGTGCACTTGCGGTCCTTTGCCCACGCCTCCTTCAGATGATCTTTGATATATTTGCAAGTAAATTCCAGGTGTGATTAGTTCAACCCCAGAATTTGTATTCCACGCAAAATGTGGGGGAAGATTTATCAAGATGTAGCTGTGAAGATTTTAGTGCAAATACTCAAGTACTATGGGTCGACATGCTGTGCGTGCCCTCACTTTTGTAGTTACTGGGAATGGCGCGGTCAACACAGCAAAGTGAGGGGTCGCAGTAACGTTTCCAGGGATCCAGGGGCGAGGCCCGGCCAGCAGTCCAGTTTGGGATCGGCTTTGCCTAAACCCCAGTGTGCTCTCAGGATTCTGCATTTGTGTGGGATTCAGGAGGGCTATGCCCAGCCATGCCTGATGTCTGAGGATCTCTTCTCTTTGTATCTAGGTGGTGTATCCTCTTCTTTCTTACTTTAAGAAAATAAATTACTGTTCTTACCTGTTTTTTACTGCCTAACAGCATGGGCTGTGGGCTGCCAGACAGTTTTCAGCAAAACCACCAAACCTTAGTTCCTCTTCAGTTCATCATCTGGAAAAATCATCTCATTCTCCTTTCGACTGGCCATGCTCCACAATTTTGTCCGCTTTTAAAAATCCGGCAGACTTTTCTCTTGTGTTCGAGCACGAGGAACATTCTGCGTGCACCGGGTGTGCTTCAGGAGGCCGATTCTCTGCAGACCATTTACTGTTCATCTACAGGCGTGTCACTTCCCTGTCTGCGTCTCTGTCAACGTCTACACTCAGTGTGACTCTGTGTGCCTGTCTTTTCTAACTGACCCTTCGTTCACATCAGGTATTTTAAGGATTTCAAGGAAACCTGGATGCCACGACTCACCTTCGTGTTTCTCGTGTTTTGAGACTGTCTGCTGTCCTGCCGTCCTTCAGGGAGGTTAGCGTGAGGAAGCCACCTGCCTCTCTGGCCCCACATCCGTAATGGCGGGGTAACAACATCTCCTGCCCAAATCATAGGATTTTATTGAACTTCCAAAGCCCTTTCATGACATTTCGGATGAGGTAACATACTTGAGTCCCCTTTGGAAACCTGGTATGCAAACACAGCCTTATTGATCTAGGGAAATAAATGAAATTACTTCGTAACCTCTACTGATGCTCTTGGATCCATGAGCTGTTTTGCCTGGAGGCATTTCCGTCTTTCTCGAATGGATGTTCTTTCTCCGTGAACAGGAGCTTGAAACCGAGATCTGGCAGTTCTGGCTTGATGAAGTCTAAGAGGGATGCGCGTCTGAGTGTGCGGGTTGTGCTGGTGCCTTGTCAAGTGCAGACACACGTTCTCATCCTTCAGGCATCCTCTCTTTACACATTAACGAGAGGGTCGTCGTGCTGAACGTAAATTGCGTGTTAGCAGCAAGCAGTCTCCATGCTTTTACTAAAAGTCCCTTGCACGTGCTGTTTGCTCTCATTTTCAGGCTAACTACATCACGTTTCATCCAATCACACCCACACAAATCAGAGTGGAGGCCACAGTTCTCTCTCACTACTGTTTACAGGGATTCCGACGTTAGAGCGGGTTCTAAACGTGTGCAATACAGGATATTTTATGAAAGTACACACGTGTGCACGTGAAACACTGGAAGACGCAACTCAGCATTTTCCCACGCCCCACACAGAAGCCTCAGTCAGTGGCCCGTCCTACTTCGTACTTATGACCGGTGCGTAGCATGTGGCACACCGACTCACAAGACGGGCTGGGGTACACCATCACAAAATGTGGGGAGCTGCTCTGCGCAGTGCACAGATTGGGAAATAATACACTCATTACACCGATAAATAAATTTTCTCTGCCCCATGGACGCCAGCATTATTGGAAACGCGTTGAGCTCATAGGATTTATGACCAGCTAGATCTAGAAATGTCATGAAGTCAACCAGTTGTCAGATTCTTTCAGTTCTTGTTCATCTGCTTAAAGTTTTGCTTTAGAATAAATTAGGTCACGGAAAAAGTGTTGTGAAAGTAGCACCAAGAATTCCCACACGGCCTTGACCAGATCCCCCAGGTATGAGCATGTTCCCTTCATTCCATTGTCATCCTCAAACTTGTGTTCTTGGCTCGTATCTCTTTCTCTTTCTCATTCTCTTTCCATCCAAGTGTCCACCTTAGGGCAGGCACCGGGGACGGCCCCCCTGCCATCCGGCCTGGGATGGCAGGTGGGTGTCACAGCCCTGGCTAAGATCGCCTGTGATGGCTTTGCTGCAGAGCATAAAGGTCATGGAAGAATGAGTGTGGGCCCTGCCCCTCCCAACCGCTTTCAACGTCGACCTCCCCTGTGTCAGGAGAGCCGGACCTCGCCTGCCTTCGCCCAGCCTGCTGTCTCCTTTTCATTTTCGGGTTGCTGCTTCACTGTTTATGGGGCTCGCTTTTGAAAATTGGATTTTCTCAGCGTTCAGCCCAAGGTCTTTCCTCTTCTCACTTTGTACCACACTCATCCTGCGAAATATCACCCAGACCCACTGCCTCATGGGGGGAATGACTCCGGCGTGAGTGTCTGCTACTGCTTAGTTAATGCATGTCCTTTCTCCGAGGCACCTAGGGTTCAGCAGTATAGCACTGTCCTCACGATCTTCCCTGGCCTCTCCCAAGTTCACTTTCATCAGGGAAAGGCAACGCCATTTGTCCAGATGTTCCATGGGAAGGCAGAGGGTCAGTCCTGCGTCTCCTCCTGCGCCTGCGGCGGCCCCTGCTCTGTGCCTCATGCCCCTGGAGTCTGGTCAACTGGGCCTTCGAGAAGGCTCCTGTCCCCCTCTGCCCTCCGACCTCACCACCCCTTCTCCAAGGCCACTGCAGCCCTTACGTCGCCTCCTCAAGAGCCTCCCACCTAGTGTCCCAGCCCCCGGCTTCTAAGGTCTTCCTTACCATGCTGCTCAAATTACCATGTTAAAGCTCAACTCTGGGGTTTCCAGGCTGTCATCAAAACGTCTGAATGTCTTCACACTGCTCTCGCAGTGTATCCAAAGTCTTACCACACCCACGAGGCCCTATAGAACTTGACCCTGACCACCCCTCCACTGACTTGATGTATTTTTTAAAGTCTCTGGCCGGTGCCCGTTCGCCTGTGAAGGCCTTTGGACACATCGAATCCTCCTTCGGGAGCCGCCTTTCCTTCTGTTCACGTGGGTAGAGACTCCCGCCTCCCTCCAGGTCTCCATGTACTGTCCATCTGCACTCCCGCGGCTCCTGACCTGGCGACGAGGCGGCGTCCCCAGCTCAGACACTTGTCACATCCGCGTGTGCCCTCCCTCCCAGCACTGAGGTTCAGATGAACACGCAGGTTTTCCTGTGGAGAAGCCAGGTGGCAGCAGGGCCGGCACGGAGAGAGCTCAGTGGCGCTTCACGGATGGGTCACCCCGTGGCAATGCAAGGGGCGCACCTGGGGGTCAGGGTGTGCTCAGTCCCTGGGTAATCTTTGGTTCTCTCCTGCTCACTTTTTTTATCTTTATTTTCATTTCCCTAGACCCTGCTTTCCCATTTTTTCTCCCTGCTGTGACCTGCTATTGGGGACATGCCCCATGCTCAGTTCTTTCTGAGGCTGCTGCCTCTGTCTCCAGCTGCCTCTGCTCACAGCCTGAGCTCCCAGCTACAAAGGCTCTGCATGTCCAGGGCACATGTATTCCAAGAATAAATGATTCCTCTCTATCTGTCACCCATTATTCTTCCTCCAAATCAGAACATGTGGTGAGAACCTGCCCGTCCGTACACGGTGGCGCCAGCACGCTGGTGTGAGTGGTGAGGAAGGAGCCGTTCCCCACGACACGGGTGTGTCCCTTCACCCCGGTCCGCCTGTACTTTAATGGGGAGAACCCCCCACATCTGAGACATGTACACACACATTTTGAGGTTTGGCTGTGGGTACGATGTATTCTCTACATTCTGACTGCATTCTTTGCTTTCCCTTGGACCCGAAGGTGAGAGGTTGCAATCTCAAGTCACTGTCTTGCAGTGAAAAGGTAAAGTGTTTCCTTTGTGGAGGAACTGAGGCTTTGTAGGAAGTTAACTGGCCTGGCTATCAGAGGGTGAGACTCACCGTCAGCCTAAAAGTGTGACCTTTGCTTCAAGGTTTATGTACCACTGTGCCACTCATGGTTCTCCAGACAAATAGAACCAGTGAGAGAAAGGACAGGGGGATGGGGGGCAGGGAGAAAAGGGGGAAGGAGCAGGGGAGGGAGAGAGAGAGCAAGGAATCGGCTCACGTGGTTGTGGGGGCTGTTGGAAATCTGCTGGGCAGGCTGGACATTCCATCTGGAGTCCAAGGGCAGCCTGGGGCCAAGCGCCTTCCTCTTCAGAGGGCCTTAGTCTTTGCTCCTCGGCCCATCGAGTGGGTGAGGCCCACGCTGCCCACCTCCCCATGGGGACTCCTGACAGTACCCTCACTCCCCCCTTGAGAGCCGAAGGTCACGCCAGGCCCTCTCCGCGGTACTGAGGGTGTCTCCCTAGCCACCCAGCAGGGTGGAACTGCCTAAACCCCACAGGAGCCCCTGAGACACGGACACGGCCTCGGGCTCAAAGAGCCCACACGGCCCACACCACGCGAGGCTGTTGTGGAAGGGGGATTTTGCCACGGGGTTAGGTGTAAGCTGCTGAGTGAGTTCATTGCTAATTTGCACACAGGCCCTCCCATAGCTTCCGGCTTGACAGGCCTGGGCGTGAATGGACTGAAAACGAGATCCGCCAGGCCGCTGTTTCTTAGCGCGCGTGGGCCTGGGTGAACATAAATTGTGAAGTGGCCCCCACGACTGGGAAGCGGTGCGGCGCTGAGTTGGGGGGGGGCCTTCTGAGTGTCCGTGGTCGGGGCTGTTGGAGCAGCGCGGGTGGCTGCTCGTGTCTTCTTAGCACTCCGTTCTAGAAGTATCCAGATGTGGTATAGGCCCCATGGTGCCTTTTCGGTGTTCAAAGCTCTGACTCTCCGTAACTTATTCATCTTTTTTTCTAAGAAAAAGCAGTTTTTGCAGTTGCACAAATTAATAATAGCTGTGTCTGGGAGAAGCCGTGGCGTGAGACCGGCTACAGACCGTCTGTACACTCTCTCCGAGCACTCCTGGGCTCCTGCCCGCACGCCTGCTCCAGGAGCAGACAATGTACGCGCCGGGGGCTGGGCGCTGACCTGCGTTAGGTTTGGTGCACGTGTGTACGTGGGAAAGAAAGAGAAAGAACACAAAGAGGAAATGTTACATTCACACGTGTTTTCTGAGTGGGTAGAAAGGGTAGGGCATTGCGCTTCTTGGTGGGGAGAGAGCTCGCAGAGTCTGGCGATGTCATTGGCTAGCTCTGAGAACTTGGGCGGGGCCTGGAGGCTGTATCCTCCAATGGGGAATGAAATACCTCCTCAGAGGCTGCTGTGCAAAGTCAAGGTGGGGGACTCAAGTGGGCGACAGGTTGTCGACTCTTAATAAACGTCAGCCTCCTTCCCTGTTAGCACCAGGCAGTGCCCCTGTGTTCTCAAGGGCTACTTGAGAAATTGAAGCACCTACCAAAAATCCAGAAAATGCACACATGCATAATTACAGAGGTTTCAAACCCAAGGGAAAAGTGTACTGTATGTCTTCTGTCTAGTTCTGGAGAAAATTAGTAAACAGTCCACAATAAGAATAGCAAAAATGATTTTGTTTGTAAAAATCATTTTCATGTCCTGGCTGGTGTGGCTCAGTGGATTGAGTGCCAGCCTCCAAACCAAAGAGTCACCAGTTCGATTCCCTGTCAGGGCTCGTTCCTGGGCTGTGGGCCAGATCCCAGTAGGAGGCACAGGAGAGGCACACCTTGATGTTTCTCTCCCTCTCTTCCTCCTTCCCTTCCCCTCTCTAAAATAAATAAATAAATAAACGAAACCTTTAAAAATTATTTTCAGTTCTTCCCTCTATGTACATTTCTGTGATTCATTTTATTTTTGCCATTGAAAAAAAAAAAGGAGCACTAGCTGCCTCTGTAGCCAATCCTGCGCCCTCTAAATAGTTTTGGGTTCTTATTTAAGTTCCCGTGAAGCAGCTGCGGTCTGGCGAGGTCCAGTGCTGGTAGTTATGTCTGTAGGGCGAAGAAGTGGGCTTCCCTCATCTTTCACGTTGTCGCGTAACGATTATCGACTGCCCTTCGCCCCGCCGCCCCGGGCCATGCGGGAGTCCGGCCGACACAGGGAGAGTGTAGGTTCCGCGCTGAGGGCCCTGTGACTAGAAGCCACTGCTTTGGGGGTCGTATGAATGGTGGGTTTCAAATGCCCCTCACTCTCTGTCAGACCTTTGGCAAATCAAATTGCCACCCTTAATTTGTGTTTAAAATTCATACTTCATGTGTAAGCGGTGTGTCAACCTTCCTAACTCTGTTGTACGTGTTTATTCTTTTAAAAGGGCAGGACCTTTATTTAGCTAGGAAATAATAAAATATTTCCCCTTGACCACCTCATAGTTTCTGTCGCCATAAAGTGAACCGACTGGGTGCTGCCGAGGCCGTCAGATCAGGGTAACGGAAGTCGCACATCCAAGTACGCTCTCATCAATACCAAACTCACCGGGCGGCGGGGTTCACCAGGAGTCTTGCTTCTGTCCAGCCCAGTTCAGGCTGACCTGCCTCCCTGAAAGAGAGTGAGTCATAGGAAAATCAGACTTTGTGAAACACGGTGGTCTTGTTAAACACCCAGGGGACACAGCACCACACACTCTTGTACAGGACTTCCTTTTGAATGGCAAATCCTACAGCAGGTGCCCTCAGCCCCAGCGGTTAATAAGGAAAAGCCTGACCCTCGGTGTTTTTGCGAACAAATCTGCGCCCTTCCATTCTGTGTGTATAGACTCTTTTGACCCAGATGAATGGAATGACGTTTGTCTTCCGTTAATATGATTTCTGGGGACAGAATACTTAACAAATTCTCTCTCTCAGTCTCAGAGTACAAAATAAATTTGGCTGCAGAATTTCTCATATTTTAATACACATGAGAAAAAGAGCTCCAGATTTTTTTAATTTATTCAATTATTCATAAAATTAACTATATTTATTGAGCAGCTAAAGTGAGCCAAAATCACTTACGATGATGGTAAATCTCAAAGAATCAGAATTTGGGCTTTATTGCTTTTGTTCGTATTCATTTACTTTCATTCCATGTTACAAAATAATCTCATATATATGTATAAATTCATAAAGTACATGATATTTTAAAATATTCAATCTGCCTGCATTTTATGAAATCAAATAGAATAATTTCATGCTCTTCAGAATGTATGCATGACTTTCATACCTAAAATGACAAAATCTGTTCCAAATTAAGTACATTTTCTAATCAAGAAATTTTGAGATGTTGATTTTTGAAAGCAACACGACATATAAAACAAAGAATAAAATATGAGAAGAGAGAAAATACATCAGAAGATTTCAGTTTGGTTGGGCAATATATCCAGATCAACACCTCAAATATAGACAGTAAAGAAGGAAAACATGAACCCATACATAAATCATGGGAAAGATGTTCTTGAGAAGCAACGTCTGAGCTTGGAGAGAAATCCAGGGACTCGTGGTGGTCATGACGGCGAGGCCACCCCTGGGTGTCACAGCTCCTTCCCAGCTGGAAGACCAGGGACAGGGCTGAGACTGCAGAGGTCAAGGCTGCCACTGGAGGACCTCGCTTCTCAAGCAAGATGTGCCCGTCGGAGGGCTGAGCGACACTCTCTGTGGCTGTGCAGGCCCCAGAGGCCCTGCTGCCCAGTCCACGTGCACGGAGCAACCTGGAGGTCGAGAAAGCAGGTGTAGCTGAAGGAAGTTCCAGGACCTGCGGACCTTGGGTGGATGCAGTCCACCATGCACACGCATTGAGAGAGGGCCATCTGAGTAGAGGCGGCCTGGGTCAGTGCTACGGAAGGCCACTTGCCACTCATGTGTAAGGTGGGAGGGTGACCCTGGCGAGATGAGGGTGTCCTTGTGTTCTAGCGGCTCTGCTGAAGCAGCTGGAAGACGGCAGAGAGCGTGTGCGTGGGAAGAGTGCCCCTGTGTTTGTGTGTCAGGCAGATCTGTGTCTGCTCCAAGTGAAGGCCATCGACGTGATGGAAAACTGCGACAGCTTCTTCAGATAAACACAGCGGAAAACAGGGACTGCATGGCACCTTGGCAGAACCACCAAAATTAGGAAAATGAGGGACAAAATAAATAACAAATTAAACCAGAAAGAGTAAAACCAAATATAGCAATCGTTACACTGTAATTGAGCTTAGTCCCCTTTCAAAGGACAGACTGTCAGATTAGGTTAGAGTAGGGGACACTTATGCACTATCTGAAAATAATCAGTTAATAGAAATGAGTTTATTTTTAAAATGGAAAATGTTTTCTTTTTAATGTTATAAAGGATGGAGGAATCAGTATACCAGAGAAGAGAAAATAGGAAAGACTGTCTTATTTCGAGACAAGATGAAATCTGAGGGTTAAGTACAGAAGGTGACAATTACATAATAGTTCAGGAGCAAATTTTTGATGGTTCCATAACATTTGTAAAACTGAATGCTGCAAGAGCGTGATCGCTAAACGTATGTGCAAACACTGCTCTTTAAACGGGGGAAGGCTGGCGTGCACTCACTGTCAGAGCGCGAGATGTCGGTGGCATGCCTCTCGGGTTACCTGGGGTGAAGAACTAACCCCTCCCACCCCGTGTGGATGGATAATGTATGAATACAGCAAAATGAATTACTAGAAAAGTGAAATAGTTTTTAATATTAGATGCAATGAAAATATGATTACTGTATCAAATTGCTATAAAGCTTTCTGAACGCTCACTGTACTTTTCCATACCTGCTTCATCAGAGGTAACAATCAGGTGTTACGCCAGCCCTGGTGCACGGGTCACATGTAGGACAAAAATGTGTGAAGCAGTGGAAACCTCACATGTACAGTCAACAGATGTGATTTGTCACCTACGTAGAGAGATCATCTGTCTCTAGACAGGGAAGATAGTTGTGCCTTTCCACGGAACACTTAGTCACGGCCACAGAGAGTGCCTCACACTGAGGAATCTGACAGGGTTCTGCCCTTGCACCTCATCTAACGAGGTTGAAATAAGTCTGAACTGCTCGGGCAGGACACACACTCCCAAGGCCCTTCCTTAAAGCATGTAAAACAGCATTTTGTGCCTCCCTCAGAAAGGGAAAGATAACAAAATACCATCTATGGGTCACAACCAAAAATGCACTCAGACAGATGGAAAGTATAGCTTTCCGATGCTGATATCAGCAAGACGGAGAAATAATTAATGAAGGACTTCAGAGCTCCTTTAAAGAAATTACAAAAGTACCTTTACAAAAGTTGGGCAAAAAAATGAAAAAAGAGAAAAACTAAAAATGATAAACAAATAATAGAAAATGGCAAATTTGAAAGATAATTCTTTGAATAAGTGAGCAAAATGAAATACTCATGAACTTGACATGGAAATACAGGAAAAGAAAGAAAATATCTAAAAATAATAATGAGACACACAGGGATTCACCTTTAAAAAATCCAGTAATCTAAAAAAAGTAGATAATTTTCTAGCAAAATAAAAATGAACACACTAACCTAGTAGTAATTGAAATGTGTAAATGCCCAAACTTCATAGAAGAAAGTGAAACAGAAGAATTATCATTAAGAAAAAACTGGAGTCTCCATGATTATTTTACTGTTGTATTGTTTAGCCTCTCCCAGGTGTGGTGGAGATGGAGACTCCACAATTCATTTCATGAAAGTCATTTTCATCCTGAGATGTGGAAGAGCAGATCCCTTCCATACAGAAAAGACACTATGACACTGTTTCACTTATTAAGATCGTTAACAATTATTTTAAATTGGCATGTTAGCAAATATAATAGCAGTATTCAGATTAAAATGAAAGGGAAATATTTTCTGTGTACCAGGTTATGCAAATTAATGGGTTGTACGTGAATACGCATATTTGGAAATAAGAAGGAGCAGGTCTGTAAAGGTAGCAAAATGCCTAATTCCTTCCTGGCTCTGTTTCAGTGCATATTCGGAGACTTTTACACACAGTCCCCACTGAAGGGCGTGAGTGCTGGGACACTCGCACCTCTGACCGCACAGCCAGGAGTCCTGGGCAGCACGGCGCTCTGAAGACGTGTTTCTGAGACAACCCCACGCGTGCCCGGTCCATAGCATGCTTGTCCCCTCTAAATCATTGTGACTTCTTTGGATGAGCAGTGTTTCCACTTAGAACTGGTGCGTCTTTTCAGCGCTCCCCTGGTGGCCTTGAACCTTACTCTCCTCCTTACACTCTAGGCACAGAAGGGAATTTGGGAATTCAAATGTCTCATTAAAGAAAAAAAAAATAGGGTTAAGCCAAGAAGTCATCTCCTTCCTCTCAGACCCCCTCTTACCCACACAGCAAACACACATCCGAAGCTACTGAGAAGTGGAAAGGGGGCGGGCAGCTGAGGGACTGGATGAAAGCAGGGAAGGGATTAGCCAGAGAGCACGTATGCATGCATGACCCATGGACACGGACTACGGTGAGGCCAGGGGGAAGGAGGGGCAGGGGCTGGGGGGAGGGGCAAACACGGGGGAAACGGAGACATCCATAATAGTTTCCACAATAAAAATGAATTTAAAAAAGAAAATGCAACTACATGAAAATGAAAATACAGCCTATCGTATTATATGGAATGCAGTTAACACGGTGTAGTGAATAAAAATTATAGCACAAGATGCTCAACTTAGAAATGAGGGAATGAGTGAAATTATTACAGTAAGTTTCTACATCAGGAAACTAAGAAAAAGATATTAAACTCAAAACAAATAGAATCATAAAAAATGAAGTCAGTGAAATTGAAACCAGGAAAATAATAAAGCAAATAATTAAAACAATAAAACTGGTTATTCTAATAAAAGTCCATAAAATCAGTAAAATTGACGCACTCCCAGAAAGACACCACCAGCAGCGAAAGAAACAGGAGCTGTCTCTACGCTGTTACGAAGACAATGAGACCGTCGCCCTGCGTGTAATCGTTCACGCCTACACGAGACAGACCGCCAACTACCAAAACCCACGGACTGCCAGAAGTCAGGCAAGACAAAGTAGACTACCTGAACAGCCCTAAACTATGAACAGAAATGAACTTGTAATTTAAAAAAATTGTTTGGCAGTTTCATTAAAATGCTAGACATACCGTGACCCTATGACCCAGCAGTTACACTCCTGGGCATTTTTCCCAGAGAAATGATGACTTAACTTGGCCCCCAAACCTGTAGACACGTGTTTACAGCAGCTTCATTCATAATAACCAAAAACTGGAAACACTCCAGGTGCCGAAAGGCAAGGGGGTGGTGGTACACACCACGGTGCCTTGAGATCACAGAGCAGTACCCAGCCGAAGAAAGGAACAATGGGTAACGGAAGAATCCAGGCGACCTCCAAAGAATTATGCTCTGGGAACAAAAAGTCCCAGCCCCAGAGCTGACACGCTGCATGGTTCTGTTTGCACAACGTCCTGGAAATAATGACGTGGAGAACAGCTCGGTAACCGCCAGGGGTTTTTAAGGAGGGAGGGTAGGAGGGAGCCGCCCCGGATGCTGGTGGTGGTGGAGTCGTTCTCCGGCTTGACTGTATCTGTGTCAGCACTCTGGCTTTGGGTTTGCCCTGTGGTTTTGGGAGATGTTGACTTGGGGGTGGGGATCGGATGGGGACTCTGAATCGTCTCTGACAACCACGTGTGACTCTACGGTAATCTCAAGGAGTTTAGTTAAACATTCAGGAAATGGGCTCAGAGGAATTCTGGGATCTGCTCGAAGAAAACTCGTAACAAAATAGCAAGACATAATAGAGGAGGCAGTCATAAAGTAGACATCGCCAACCTTGTGCTGCTCCTCATTTAAAAGTCGATGAGATATGAATGGTAAGTAGAGCGGAACAGCTAACACAAACCAGAAATAAAAGATTCTCAAGTCACCTGAAGGCGCAGGGAAGACAGTCGCTTCTTAAGCCAATAAAATGGTCCCTGATGAGTAAGAAAATGAAAACATCCGTCCCTGGGGGCCATGGGGGACAGAAAAAGCACTAAGAAACCCATCTCCACTCTGGACGTTTTGTCTCTTCCTTGTGTGTTAAAATCGTGGTCATCTAAAAAACATAAAAAACAAAATAAAATCATGGTCATCTAATTCCAAAAAAGGAGTGTGAATGCCCACTTCAACCCTGTATTACCTACTCATATTTAAAGAGATAAGACAAAGGGTGCTTTTGTGGGCTCACGTCTCTGTGAACTCGTTATGATTTTGAGATATTGACAACTGCTCCTTCTAAGTGGAACCATTTGGCCTTTGGAAGGCGGTGTTGCAACTTGTGATCGATGCCCCAGCTGAAGGAATAGAGACCTGGTAAGAGGAAATAATATGGCTGAGGAAATCAATACAAAACAGCTTGACATGTACCCATGTCTACTGAATAATTCACAAATGCAAAATAAAGACGTGGCAAAGGTCGTAGAGTAGCTAGAAGTTAGTGCGTCCTCCTCAAGGTGTGGGAGGACCACCGCACCTGGGGCCAGGGGGGGTCAGTGTCCTGCTTGGCCTTGACCTCATGGGTCTGTTCGCTCAGCCAAAAACACGTTCACATATCCCCTTGGTCTCAGAGTAACTGCGAGAGCACAGTGAGAAAGGCTGGTAGACACACAGGGAAATCGTAAAAACTCTGAGTATTGACTGACCTCCTAACGGTGCTCTTTCTCTTACGGCTCTGAGCAGGTTTCCGGGTTGATCTGTGGACACTTTTTAAACTATTTAAATAATCACATAAAATTTGAGTACAGGAGAAAAATAAAAGGAGGCTAACAATCGAATAGTTGCTGTCTTTGTTTTATGGAATTGACATTGTTCCTTCATTGCCGTTGGTAAGGATCATTTCTGCTTGATCTGGCTAGTTTGCGTGTCGAAATAATTACGTGGGCCCTAACGATACAATAAGGAATCCATAACTAATAAATGGAATGATGTGAACAAGGGCTGTTGGAGACACTGAGAATCCCTGCTGAAGGGTTTCTGGACCGACTCTGAATTCTGGTCACTCCCGTCGGTAATCTGGACAGTGGGAGACCTCACGTAGGGCAGCGATACTTGATAGTGATGCTCTGCTCTGGGGCCTGCGTTATGCTGCATGTGGGAAATTATTAGCTCTGTTCCTCCCGTAAAAAGTTTATGAATGAACTTTCACTCCTATCTGGTGTCATCTTTGTGGTGTTACTCATGGTTGGTTTCTTCCACATAAACCAATCTTTAAAAAATAGAGCATTGCTGCTCTTTAGTCGGTGAAGAACCTGGCTTTATCAGGCTAGCTGAGTAGCACAAAACTAGGAAATGATAAAGTAAGAGCTGAAACACTGGGCACATGACCTCGGAGGCGGACTTTTTCTTCCTTGTACCTCCTGCACATCTTTTAAGGGAGAACGTGGAGTCACCTCACTGTACTTCTCACGTGAAAACTGATCAAAAGCAGAATTTTCCTTGAACAAATCTAGGCTGAGGCACGTCACGACACTAATCACCACAGATGACAACGCGACAGTGACAGCATCAGCTCCCAGATGGCATCGGTAGGACCCTGTCTCGGTCCAGGCACCTGTGTGTGTGTGTGTGTGTGTGTGAAGACAGATGTCACCATTAGCAGCCTGCAGCTCTGTGGACCTATTCAGATGAACACATTTCAGGGGCACGTGTTTCTACAGCAGTTTCGGGCGATACGTACTTTGTGTGAGTTATTTTTATCTGAGCCAAATCAAATTCTGATGAATCTGTCATCTATATGTGTTACACGTATGCTTGTCAATGGAAAGATCAATGTCTGTCAGTTAAGAAAAAAAACTAAGAGGTCAAGAAAACGCCAGCTGTGATCCACTTCAGAAGTGCACCAGGAGAGTTCATGACTTAAACGATGAATTGTACCCCCAGTTGGGATAAGTCATGGAGTTAAGCATGCCCCCCGCCATCTAGACTGCAGAGGTGTTTTCTGGTGCACCCCTGGTGAGGATGTGTTTTATTCCCTCCTGTACTCGGAGCTTCCTCTCGCTAGGCTAGGGAGGGTCAGAGGGTAGAGAAAGTTCCTCATATATAGATGAAAACTGTGATAAATAGGTGTGTTGTTAAAAACCAGATTGTCTGATGGGAATGAGAAGGGCTGTCCCCCAGTCGCTGTGTGTAGGGTGCTCACCAGGCACACACCGGAGGCAAGACTGGGTGAATGAACGTTCGGCATTCTCTCAGCCCCGTTTTGCTTCCTCATATTTTCTTCTTCCTTCCAATAGACTGATTTTTCCTATTTACAGTGTTGTTACATTTCAATCTGAAATCTGCCCTTTGCGTGTGGTCGAAATGAGCCAATCAAACTGAGCAGCACATAAATCCCTGTGCCGAGCAGTCGGGACACTGGGACTGAACAGAAGCGACCAGTACCTGTCCTGGGAGGACACACTGCCACTAGGTATTTCAGCCTTTTTGACTCACGGTGAACATGTCAGTGTTCTAAAAATACAATGAATTTTTGTTTTTCCTGGAATGTGTATTTTTAGTGGTCTCTTGGTAATGTGTTGATGCAGCCCTGGCCGGTTGCTCAGTTGGTTGGAGCATCTTCCCGTGAACCAAAGGGTTGTGGGTTCAGTTCCCAGTCAGGGCACATACCTAGGTTGCGGGTTGATCCCCAGTCGGGGTGTGTGTGAGAGGCGGCTGATGGATGTTTCTCTTCCACCTGGGTATTTTCTCTCTTTCTCTCTTCCTCTCTCTAAGCATATTCTCAGGTGAAGATTAAAAAAAAATGTTGATGCATACTTGAATTTTTCCTGAATTTAGAAAGAAAAACGGTAATCCCAAATCACAAAATCACACACACAAACCCACAGACATACATCTTGGCAATGAAACACTGGTATTGTATTATTTTGGAGCATAGTTTTAAAATCGCAAAAGGTTTAATATCCAGTAGTTTAAAAGGGCAAGAAAGATGATCTCTTACATCTTTTTGTAGATGAAGATTCTCAGGTTAAATAAATTGTCCACAGTTTTGTAGCCTCAAAGTGGCATAGCCAGGGTTTTAACAAATGCCCGATTTCACTGGTTAAAACCCAGTGTTGCTACAAAATGCTTTATTTCATGGTGAATGCTGATAATGTTACTGAGCTTATTTTAAAGCTATAGCCATCCCCAAACTAAAATTTTATTACACTGCTTTTAAAAATCAAGTTTTGTTTTTCTTACTGAATTCAGAGATTTGCTACTTAAATTCAAGTAGGTCCTGCTTATGCTAGAGTCATTTTTGAAAATTTTCATACATAAAGTCAAAGGTTAATAACGTTAGTTATTCTGTGTGGAATATTCTAGTTCATTGAGTGTTAGCTTTACTTTTTACATAGTGAGCATTTATGATTAGGGCTATTTTAGCAATTAGCAAGTTTAGCGCTGATTTGGCTTGACTCGCTAATAGACCAAATGAAGGAAAACACTGGGCGGAATGTCGGGAGAGGAGGGGAGGGAGGAGAAAAATCTTCGGGGGGAACGATGCTGACATCTCTAAGGCGAAGGCCTCCTGAGCAGATCTAAGGATGCTCTGGGGTTGGGAAGGAGCATTACATCCCTGAAGGCGAAGAAAGCGGGGTGGACGGAGCCCACCAGGGGGTTCCCCAGCAGCCAGAGGATAACCTCATCCAGAGGCAATGGGGCACTCTGATGCGCGAGGGCTGAGCCATGCCCGAGGAGTCCCAAGCAGGCTGTGGGCTGGGTGCACTGGCTGGGCGGAGCACACCGGCATGGTGGGCTCAGTGTGTGGAGAGCTCTCACGGGCTTCCCTGGCACGTGGAGCCGCTTATAGCTACATGCTCAGCCGTACCACATGGGGGGGGAATGGGCGCAGAGCTCTTCTGTCAGGGCACACCTGCGGGGAAGGGTGCACCCTGTGTTCTTGGGTGTCTTTGGGCTCCCAGGACACTCCATTGACAGGGTATGCCCGGAGCGAGTGGTCCTGGATAGCACCTCCAAATCCTCTGGGAAAGGGCCCCCGCACGTGTGAGATGGAGCGATAATGAGGATCCCTGGTCACAGGGAGAGAAAATGGTTTTTCAGGGAAGGAAGGGTTTCATTTCGGAGTAAACAGGAGAACAGCTAAGCTTCAATAATGTTAATGACAGTTACTAATGGAGGTTTTGTCATCAGGATGGCTGTGGTGTGAATGCCAAGCCCCAAGGCAAGCAAGTTGAAATGAAGTATTATATAATTTAGAATTTATATTAATTTAAGACATACACACTTACTGCTCCCCCAGATACCACTACAGGAGAGAGCAGGAGCCCGGCCCCGTCAAGATCGCCCATTACCAGGCAGAGAGCTTGCAATCCAGGGCCAGTCCACGGACTCTTGCTCCAAATCTGAAAGGAAAACCTCTCGGGCTTGGTAGGAAAGCAGCTGGGAGAGAAGTCTGACTTGGGTTGGGCTCCTTTGTCTGCAGCTGACAATCCACCAGCAGAAACACTCTGTAAATTAGCCCTGCCCTTCCTGATACTGGCTGGGGAGATACATGAACAGTAAGAATCATTTTTAATTTCCTGAGCCCCATGAAAACATTATTTTACAATAAACAAGAAAGAATTACAATGATTGTAAATGAAATAGTGAACAAGATGATGGAATCCGAACAAACCCAAATTAATGTCCCCTGTTCATGCTGTCCTTTGATTTCCATCCAGATCTGCATCCAACTGTCTCTCCATTCCCACTGAGCTCTGCTGCAGGTGCCGTGCTGGGCTCCGGGGGCAGCGGGAATGGCGGAGAGTAAAAGCGCCTTAGAAAACACATATCTGGTTCAAAGGGTCACGTCTCCTTCAATGTACTCTTTGACCTTGAATAAGTTAATGAACTTCATTCAACCTCAGTTATAAGACTGAAGGTGATAATTCATACGAATACCTGTCAAGGATAAGTAGAATGTGATGTTTTAATCCTTCATTGTAACATTGTCTAGTCCATAATCATTCCACAAATAATAGAAACATTTTATTATTGTTCAGATACTCATATGAATGTATTTAAAAGCCACATACTAAGAACTTAATTATGTTTTCAAGAAAGTTTGATGTAGAAGAGAAATTGTTAACATAATATGAGCCAGTAAGAATCCCTGTTATATAAGAACAATTATACACCATGATAAATTAGAGTTAATTGCAGGGATTCAAGACTGGCTCAGTATTTAAAAATCTATAAGTGTAATCCACTATATTTATAAGCTAAAGAAGACAAAAATTCATGTTCATATAATCAATGCAGAAATAGACTTTGACAAAATTTGACACTCATTCATGATAAAAATTCTGAGAAAAGTAGGAAGACAGGGGAACTTTCTCAACCTGATAAACACCATCCACAAAAACCACACAGCACACACTGTATTTAATTTTGAGTTCAGAGAAGAAATGTGCATTTTGAAAGAGTGAATACTTTCTCCCTACGAGGGAATAAGGCAAGGATGACCACTCCCGCATCCTATTCAGCATAGTGTTGGGAGTTGTAGACAGTGCAATAAGACCAGAAAGGGAAATAAAAGGCATACCCATTGGAAAGGAAGAAACAAAGCTGTACTTACTGGCAGATGGCATAATTGCATAATGTCTTAGTTTGGGTTTCTGTGACAAAAGCACCATGGAATGGGTGCCTTCAACAGCATTTATTTCCCACAGTTCTTAGATCCCTTTGCAGTCTGCCTGTGTTACTTGAGTGCCGAGTTCAAAACTGGATTACGGGGTGCTACGAACTGAGAGAGAAATAGTGTGGTTCTGGACGCAGGAGCTGTGAGGCTGGCTTCCTAACCTGGCAGAGTCAGCCCTCACAGGGGCAGAGCAGAGGCTCACCTGGCAATGCGCACCTGTGATAGGACTTTGGAGCTGTCTCTGGAAACTTAGCCCAGCATCTGTCCCTGCATTTCCCCCAAATGCCTGGATGCCACTTACGGGATGCAATCAATCTTCTGTTTCACAAGCTGCTCTGGGATCTGCTCTGCCAGGTGGAACTCTGACCACTGTGAGGTGTGTGTCTGCTGTTCCTTTGCCTGGTTTATTTCGGAGGAATGAATAGAGCATGTTGCTCTACAATTTGAATTTGAGAAAGAAATTGGGACATGTACAGGTGGGGCAAAAGTAGCTTTACAGTTGTGAGTATACAAAACAGCCTTTGTTTTTATGGTATTATTTATTAATTATTGTATTATTTTCCATATGAACAACTGTAAACCTACTTTTGCCTCTCCCCATATTATATCATTTTAACATTAGTACGAGCTTGTGGCAGGTGACATTCAGTCTGTATTACTTCTCAAGGGAAAAGTTGGTATTGTGTGAGTAAGAGCTGAATTTGTCTATGGAGATACTTAAATATCCTTTTCTAAGTGTAACTCTTTCTAAACCCACCCAGAGATTGGGATGTGCCTACTTATGAAATGTGATAAAAAAGCAATTTTAAGAGACTCTCATTCACGTGTTATGTTGTCAGTCAATTGACTAGGTAATATTATTGTCGATGTGTTTGTATCAATAAATTTGTCATGTAAGATAATGGAATTAAGGCTATAACCCCTTTATTGTTTCCTTCACACTTTGATTTATGTCCTGCACATGTAGGGGAATCCAGACAGAATATATTCTGACTTTAAATCTTACAGCAAAGACTTACTGAGGATGTTGACGTTTCAGGAGCCACTGACCGCTGGTGGGTAAGTTGAGACAATCTTGATAGAGTGAAAATAGAAGGGAGATATAAGTTGTAAGAGGCAGGGAACCAACAGAAAGTCCCTGGTCCTTCGACAGAACCATTCACTTGCCATCAGGGGGTTTGATATGGACCCTGAAGAGGCAAAGAACGGCTCACTGGTGGGTTAAAACAATACAAACGTTCTCTCACGGTTCTGGGGGTGTCGAGTGTGAAATCGGGGTGTCACAGGGCCAGGTGTGATCCTCAAGCTCTCGGGGAGGATCCTTCCTCGGCTCTCCCTGCTTCTGGTGGTGCGAGGCATCCCTCACCCCCCGAACACAAGCATCTCCGCGCCGTCTTCACCCAGCCCCTCCCCCGCTGCTCTGTGTCGTGGAATCCCGGATGTTTGGGGGCGGGTGTTTGTTTTCCTTTGTCTTGGGTCATTTTCTAATTTTGTTTGTGATTCCTTCTTTGAACATTGGTTGTTTAAGCGGGTGCTGTTTATTTTTCCCACACTTGTGAATTTTTCTTATTTCCTTCTGCTACTCATGCCCAATCTCATTCTGTTAGGGTCAGAAAAGACACTTTGTATAGTGCAGTCTTTTCATGTTTATGGAAGTTTGGTTTGTGGCCTAATACATGGTACCTCTCTGGAGAATGTTCTCTGCATGTTTGGAAAGAGCGTGTGTTTTCCCATGTTGGGTGGAGAGTCCTGCATGTGTGTGCTGGATCTAGGTGACAGATTGTGTGGGTCGAGCCTTCCCTTTCCTCACGCACCTTCTGGTCTAATTCTACCCATCTGCAAGGTTGGGTAGAGTGGAGTCTATAACCATTATTTTTAAACTGCCTATTTCTTCTTTTAATTCAGAGAGTTATTGCTCTATGTCACGTAACCGTCTGTTGCTAGGTATGCAAATGTTTGTAACTATTATATAATCCTTGTGTACTGAATATTTTATAAATATATGATGTTCTTCCTTGTCTCTTGTAACTGTATTTGATTTAAAGTCCATTATGAGCAGTGCCTGCCTCTCCTCTTGCGTTTGTTAGGACAGAGATGAATGCTGTGAACTGTCCCTTCGGGTGTCCTTCAGGCAGGTGGGAGCAGACCCACAGAACATCTGCAGACGCCTGCTCTGCTCCCGCAGGTTCAAGTGCGGGGCCAGGGAGATGGGTCACTGCTGTGCCGGGGAGAGGTTGGGTCAAAGGCAAGTGAAACTACCACAGTTCTTTTCTGCCATTTTGAAGGCTTTTTCCCGTTGGGTTTTGTTTATTTGCTGTAAACCCTTGACTGTTCTCAGAGTTCCATGGAGGTTGAGCCTGCGGGTTTTTCAGTGTTTCTGTAGCGGAAGGAGAGCAGGAGCTGCCCTCGGCCACCAGTTTGTTGATGTCCCTCCAAGAATCTTTTCTGAGGGAAACCCTTTAAAGAATGTGCACGGAGGTAAAAATAAGCAGGCACCTGCAGTTCCCAATGAACCCCAAGGAAAACTGTGTTACCTCCCTCTATTGTTGGGAATTACTCCTTAACCCACCATTCTAGTCGGAGATTGAAAAAAAACCTTTAAGGCGCTCAGCATTTCGAGAATGAGATGTGAATAAAAAAAGAGACAAAGTTTTCGGGCAAAGTTCTCATGCAAAAAGACATCACGAAGTGTTGTGGGTTGTACCCATGGCACACGTCCCATCTCTGTGCTTTCATGGCCTCGAGATGCGGGACTTTAAGAGAGGTGTTGAAGTAAGTGATGAAATCTTCTACACCAGTTGGCTTATTCTTTCCCTTCACAGGTGACGATGGTGTCAGGTCAGAACTTTCTTTTTCTCCAGTTGGTTTCAGTTCATTTAAGTGAATGTAGAACTTGGGAACAGACTCGGCGACTCCAGTCTGTCACTTGCGGGTGTGTTGTGAGTTGAGTGCTCTTTAGTTAGACTCTTGTCGGGTTTCCGTGAGCGGAGGGAGATGAGTGGAAGTGAGAAGGCGCAGGAGCTTGATCCAAAAGACCACGTCAGCGTTGATGTGGGAGTGATGACAGTCCCCGATGCGCACTGTCACCAGATCACGAACTGGAATATTTCAGTGAAAATGTAGCGACATGCAGAAAGTCTTAATGAGGTAGTTCATAGCACTGTCACCTCTCAGTGTTGATTTTCCAGAAATAAACTAAGAGGAAGAATAATTTGAGATAATAACGGTATAATACATGTGCTTAGGGTGTGTGTGTGTGGATGTGTGTGCATGTTAGAAATTGGACACAGCTCAGTAACAGAGAATGGCTATAAATTGTTCTGCACCTCCACAGCCAAACACCATTCGGCGATCACAAAGGGACAGATGCGGGTGTCCCATGAAAGCACATGATGTAAAATGCAGGGAACGAAGCAGCCTTCCAGAGGCAGAAATGACATGGTGACCACTCTGTGGATGTGGGCATGTGGGGCTATGTGCTGGGCATTCCACCCAAAAGCAAGCAGTGGCCTCCTCTCCCTGTCCGCTGCCACACGTCGCCTTCCTAGAACTTGGTTGGCTTTTTTCCATCACAAAAAGTTCACTCTTGGAAAATATTCTTTGACAGGCACAAAATTCCGGTGGTTAGGGTTGGTAATAAGGAGAGAACAATTGAACTTCAGAGGTCAAGAGCTGGGTAGAAAATAAAATAAAATTTACCTCGGAGGAGTAACTAAGATAGCCCACACAGAGCGAGTGGGCGGTAAGGGGTGGTGAGGAGTTAATTCAGCGGCTCAAACCAGCAGGAGTACGGAGCAGCAAGCGGCTGCACTCCAAGAACAGACATCTCAAATCTCCTCTTTCTGAAGTGCTTTCGGAGTGGTATGGATATGGGCTTGATCGGCCAGGCCGTGAGCTGAGTGGCACGGACGTGGGAGGGCAAGCTCACTGCCATGGTCAACCCCTTGACCTAGCGTGCGTCCGCCCCCATCCCGTTGCTCAGCAGGTGTTGAGTCGATTAGCTCACAATAACTGAAAGAGAGGTTCTATTATTTTCAGATGAATAAAGGACAGAGATTTGTGTCAGGGCTGGGATTCTGACCCACGCCAGCCTCCCCAGAGCCCGGGTACAGAACGGGCCGTACGGCTGATCTGACTTCAGCCTGAACCATTGTCAGCAGTGAAGGCAGGGGAAGAATATGGGCCAAATTCCTGGGGAAAAAGCTGCACAACAAAGCTGAAGGTGAGGAGGTCCCTAGAGGTTAGTAAAGTACAATAATTTCGGAGCATAATCACACATAAATTCTTAATGTATGCGTACCCTCTTGGCGAGAGAAAGAAATCAAAATCATTCATGGGTTTTATAACCCCAAGGATTAATATCTCCACATGCTGGCAAATGGGTTTACAAAAACAACAACAATAAAAAAAACTTTAAATAACTGCTCTCCTTTTGTTTTCTTGTACTGCAAATAAAACCCTGCTCCTGTGGGCCCCAGGTCCTTGGTCTCTGGTTGAGAACGCACTACCTGCCAGCCTCACCACCAGGCCCACTGCTGCAGTCTCCGACTGCAAACAGCCACCAAGGCATGAAGGAGGTGGAAGATGGCATGTTTTGCTTGTGAAATGACAAAGTGAAGGGAACGTGGGTGTTGGATAAAATCCAGACGTGTGACCCTCCATGGGGGCTAGCTCTGAAAGTTAGAATGGGAGCTTCTAGAGCTGCCCAGAGCCCCAGGAAGGCATGGGAAGGGGCTTCTAGGGTGGCCTCCAGGGGCCCTGACCTGGGGCAGATGATCCCTGCAGGTCCATCTCCTGCTGTGTGGGCACAGCCTCTGAGTCCAGCTCTCTGGGCACCTGTTCCCTGGATTCAGTTACTTGATACGGCAAGTGGTGATGGACAGCCACTCCTGTGATGAGGTGACATTGCACAGACGGCCAGCCCGATGAGATGGCAAGTCCCTCTGATGTGCTCTCGTCTGCCTGGGACAAAGCAAATGCTGGTGTGAATGGCCTCGGGGGTCCCGGGACAGAAGCATGTATGTGTGACCTCCAAGAGCAGAGACTGATCTCTGACAGGCAGCTGCTGAGCACACAGGGACCCCCATCCTGCCACCACAAGGGATTGCCTTGTACCTCGAATGGCTTTGGAGGAGCACCTTGATCTGCAGTGGGGTGTAGCATCTAACACTTTGATTCCTGCCTATGAGCCCAAGTCAAGGGCAGACCACGGACCCCGGGGACCTCTGACACATGACCCTGGGCAGTGGAAAGGGGCCAGGTGCGTGTTAATTGGTTAAGAAGCAACAGAAAACCAATGCAAGAAGTACATGGAGAAAACGGACCATATCAGGAAAGAAAGCAAACCAAAACACAACTACCTTTTCTTTGTATTGTGACAAATTCTGACAGATTGTTGTAGTTACTTTGGTGGAAGATAGCCAATGATCGCGTTAACTTCTCAAAACTGGGAGCTGTTATTCACTATATCACCTGTCCAGTACATTCATCATCCTCAGGATAGCATTAAAGGTTCATTAAATACCCACACGCCCCTGCTGTTTCTTGGGGCACTGGCACCAAAAGCCAAGGCAAGACTCGGAAACTGCAATCTGTGATGAGGGAAGAGTTTCCCTCATGCAGGGGTGATTGCTAAGGGGGCTTGTCCCCGACCCCTGCTTTTAGGGGGAAGTGAATGTACACGAGCAGAGAGCCTGCTCCATATGGTGTCAGAGCAGCCCTGGAGCCTGAATTCCCCCGACGCTGCAAGGGCAGGTTTTTGTAGATACCTCCGGGGCCACCCACCCAGCTGCATTTTTAAATGCTCTCTAGACAGTCCCATTGCACAGCGCTGCTCAGAAGGCGCGGGAGACCTAGGGTGACAAGCTGCACTGCCATGAACTTTAGTGACTGAATGCTTAAGTAACTTAAAATATTTTTTTCAGTGATGTCAGCAAATATTTGTTAATACACTGGTGATCCACGGAAAAAAAACCCTGCCCTGGTGTCTTGGTCAGTAACCGCAGAGCCCGTGCTCGGTGTGAGACCACCGTGTGGACAGTGTGCAGGGACGTGTAGTAGGGGCAGGAAGGGAGACACTGGAGAACGTGCCCACGTGGGTCCTCAGAGCTGGGCTCCAATCAATGGACACGAACAGGCCCTGCCACATATTCAAAACAGCCTCGGAGGCCATGTGGTGCTGTGGTCCAGGGTTGGTGCCTGGACAGAAACGGACGGATGCTGGGCTCCCAGCTTCCTGATGCTCGGTTTTCTTCCTTCACATCAGGTGAGGAGGTAGCGTCTACCTCCTGGAGGGTGGTGTCTGTGAGGATTGCATTTGGGCAAACCCTTGGCTTGTTTCTGGCCACGTAGGAGGAGTAGGTTCCTGTGGACGGCGGGGTGGCAATGACCAGTGTCTGGGCTGCTGCTGTTCCTATGAGCTGTGACGAGGCCCTTCAGTGAGACTGCAGAGGTGCATCTGCACAATGGAACGCTGCTCAGTGTGAGAAAGACCGGATCTTGCCTTTGCCACAGCATGGGTGGGTCTGGAGAACATCATGCAGACTGAAATAAGCCAGTCATAGAAGGACAAGTACCACGCAATTTCACTCACACGTGGAATCTAATGAGCAAACTGAACTAGCGAACAAAGTAGAGACAGACTCATAGATTCGGACTGACAGCCGTCAGAGGGCAGGGTTGTGGGGGGCGTTGGGTAAAAAAGGTGAAGGGATTAAACAGAAAAAGACCCTTCACAGACCCATTAAACAGCATCGTGATTACCAGAGGGAAAAGCAATAGGGGAGGTAGTAGGGGGTGTGGGGTGGGTAAATGATGATGGAAGGCAATTTAGCTTGGGGTGGTGAACACACAGTACAATATACAGATGACGTGTTGTAGAACTGTACACCTGAAACCTATATAAATTTATTAGCCGATGTCACCCCAATAAATTTGATTAAAAATATAAATACATACATACATACATACAGAGACAGGCCCTGTTCTTCAGAGACCCTAACTGGGTCTTGGGGAGGAGCTCAAGACGCATCAATAAGTAGCTTCAGCGGCATACCGTACCGCCCCAAGTGACAGAAGTTCACTGGGAAGGGAAGATCGTGTTCCACTGTGTCTGGGAAGTGGAGCTTTTCTGAAGGGAGGTCTTTTGAGTAAGGGCTGAGGATCGCTTGGGAGTTTCCCCGGCAGGGAAGGGAAGTACAGAGACCGGGAGCTTTGGGGTGAAGGCAGAGAGAAGCTGGACATGCTTGTGCCCAGGGAAAGCCCTCAGGCAGCAGGATCTGTTCATTGGATTTCTAATGCATTGTTTTAGCAAAACCATTGACTGTTTGCATGTGGAACTTTTTATTATGTCAGTAGGTATGCATGCACCATGTCTTCACTATTTCCGGGAGGTATTATTTCCTGAATGGAATGCACTTGGAGACCCTTGTCGAGCAACGGCGAGTGTCAGTCACGGTCCAGGCCCCGAAGACTCAGGAAGGAAGGCCTGACTGGAAGGAGGGAGCCCGAAAAGGTTGACTCCTCCTGTAGGCAGCCAAGAGGGCTTGGGGGCTCTGGAATGTGCACGCAGATGCATGAAAGGGAACATTTCCCCTTCTGCAGAGCTAACCCCCAAATCCAGAGGCTTGGATTTAACTCATTTTACTATAAACTCGGTGTTACATCGGAGTCACTTGGTGTGAGGAATGAGTCTTGCCCCATTCCTTCTCCATGGGTCACAGGGTCTTTGTGTTTGTTTGGCCTCTTTGGATGGTCTCTGGACCCAGTGAGGATTGCCTCGGGAAATGCTTCACTTTCTGAGGATTGCATTATGTAAGATTCAGGAGCCCATTGGCCAGCCTTCGATCACAGGTATTAAGGTATTCTCTCCAAGGAAATCATGAATCAGAGAAAAAGAGTAGTTTAGAATACATATTTCTTCCTTTTTTAAATTAAAAAAAGTGATTGTATCAAAAGTCTGTGAGCTTCAGGAGCCAGTAGGAGTCTGAAGTTTTCTGTTACGATGTGAAAGATTTTTCAGCCAACGACCTTCTGAGCTGACCCAGGTCTCTTTCTTCTTATGAAGATCAGGGACTGGTGCCACCAGAAATGGCCAGCTTTGTAGCAATGACTGCACAGGAAATACACCAGTCACCCTCCCTGATTCCATCCCAAAGCACGGGGCAGCTTTTGGGGACTTTGGGGACTTTTGGGGGAGCAATGATGTTTGGGATGAGCTGCTTCATGAATCAGGAACACTGGGAAAGACCTACATGGTAGAAAAATGCCATTGTGTTGTCACCGGTAGTTTCTGATTTAACTAGATCCCTCATGCTGGTGTACAGAGTTACGTCGAATATAAATCACTCGCACACGTTCCGATAGGCAGGGCACGGTTCACAGAACAGCTCGGTGTCGTGAGTAGTGCCTTCCTGTCTTGCAGACTTCTCTTCCCCGAAGTCCAGAGGATTAGTGGCTAGCGCACAAATCAGGTCACCAAAGGCACTTCAGTGCTCTGCTAATCTGTGTGCCTTGGAGCTGCTCATGGAACAGGGGTGAAGTGTCCACATTCAGAGCCTCTCATCTATGTAAAGTGGCTCTGGACCGTGCCTGGGTCCCTGCAGCGCCATCCACAGTGGCAGACCGCAGACGTTGTGGAGAGCACCGCCTCCCTCCATGAAATCAACTCCTGTCTTTCCACGACCGTGAGCAGGAAGTACTTCCTTCTCTGAGGCAGACTGTTGAAGAATCCCGCCAGGCCCCTTTGAGGATAGAAAGTCCAGAATAGAACGTTGTAGCCTGCCTCTCCCAGCCTGAGACTGAGTGCATTAAACAGAGACCTAGAAGGAGAGTCATATTTTTAAAATAAAATACAAAATGTCTGGAGTGGGATATTGGACAGTTTAGATCTTTGATCCCTGCAGAATTATATGCATATTTCTGCTGTCATATTGGAATGGTTTTGAAGTAGAATTATGTGATTTCAAGCACAAATACAAAAATGAGCGCGGTCACTTTTTTAAATGTGTGCCGCGTGTTGACTTCCTGTGAAAGATTCACACGTGTTAAATTAAGTCCCTTGCCTCAGTGACCGATGGTTGTGGAGTAAGTTGCTTGGATGGGACACTGGACGTCCTCGTGAAACTCTCTCCAAAGTGCACTCCACGCCCTGCTGACGGCGCAGTGGACGCGCTGCTGTTAAAGAGAGCGAACGCACTGCAGACCTGTCACCGTGTTTGACTCCTGCAAACCACGTTTTGAAGCGTCCCAGAGCGAGGAGTAATTGTTGAGCCAGTTGATGTATTTCTTGTAGAAACCCCCCCAAACCACAGGACTTAATTGTAGCTTTTCAGAGTGTCTGCCATTGTCCTTGCCTAATTGATGAACTTCATCCGTTCACATTTCTCCTTTGAAAAGTGGATGTTTAAAATCGCCCTAAGGAAATTGCCTGCCTTTATTTTATTTCACTTATTTATTTGCACTCTGGTTTCGGCGGCATGCTCCATAGACCTCCGTTTGTTGGGTCCTTTCTGCCCCAGAGCCCCATCATGCAATGCTGCAACTGGTATGTCCAGTGGTCCTCTCTTCAAAGTCAGGAAGGGGTTCTGGCCCATTTCTAAGGAGAACGAGAAAGTGGCAAAGCCAGGGAAACACATGATTCTCTCTTGGACAAGGTGGCGGCCCAGACCTGTCCACATGTTGTGGTGGGAGACTTCCACTCCCTGCCCAGGGACCCCCGACTCTGGCAACTGCAGTCACGACTTCAAGGTAAAGCACCACTCCCGGTCCATCAGGTGACCCTGACCGCAGCACCACTTCACCCTGAGGCTGGCCTGGCAAGCAAGCATCTGCGGCTTTTTTCTCTTGGAAGTGGGCCGACGCCAAGTTGATGACGGGCTTCAGACGCAGCTGCATGGATCTCTGACGCCACATTCGGGGGAGCGACCTCAATGCCTCCCTCTGTGAGGGCTGCTCGAGTGCATCTGTCTTTCTGATCCTCTGAGACACCCAGGTGTCTTTCCAAGACACCCTCATTTTCCACAAGAGTGATGTTCTCTTCCCTGAAAACCACGGACTTGCAGGCAGGATGCCTTCAGTGAGCCAGGCTCTGGTGGCTCTTTTGAGGTCACTGAGCAGCCGAGCGTGAGCCCACCCTCAACCGAAGGGAAGGACGAGAGGAAACGGTCTGGTTCCAAGCCAGCATCATTTCTAGAACTGCATCCTCTCACGTCCCACTTCTCAAGGCCGTGGCATTATGGTGCACTTTCATAACCGTAAGGGACCCTGGCTGGTGGCGGGAAGGAAAGCAACAGGCAGCCAGGAGCTGCGGCCTGGGGCTCACCCTCCGGTCTCTCTTCTGCCCTGGGCGGCTTCGTGGAAGTGAGTGACAGTGGTCCCACAAGGAAACCGGGTGCCCGCTGGGGGTCTGCACACAGCACGGCTCGTGTGTGGCCCACGTTTCGCCACTCACATTTGGGAACTTGTTCACCTTTAATTTCGCACAACTAGAATTGCTGCTGCGTGTATCAGAAATAACTTCCTGTGGCCGTCTTGTGACCCTTTCCGTTTCCCCCTTGATGACTCTCCCCACTGGCACTCCACCAGAGTCTCCTCTCTCACTGTGGCTTGGCTTTCAACTCCTATCAAGACACGAAGGACTCTGTCAGCGCGGTCACCATGCTGTGCTGTATTTTTAAAAGCCTGTTGTCATGTGAATTGCAAATGGTCTGCATAAATGTAAGCTTAAGTCATGTCACCTTATGTCTGTCTGGCTGGCTGTGTGTATTCAGCTTACAAACAGAAATGCATTGCACAGAGTTCTGGAGGCTGGAGAGCCGAGACCCGGGAGCTGGGGATAGCCTCCTCTTCCAGCTCACAGACCTGGGAGCCCCGTGGCCAGGGGAGCCCCCTCTTTCAGCTCCCAGACCTTCACCACCGAGGGCCAGCCGCTCTCTTGTATGTGAGCACTGAGCCTACTTCCGACGGCTCCATCTTCATGGTCCAAAGGCCTCCCAAAGGCCACACGTATTAATTTCACTACTGTTGGGGTTAGAATTTCATCATATACATCTTGTAGGGACATAAACATTCAGACCACAGCAAGAGCACCTTGGAAAAAGACTGGGGAAGTGAGTTCTTCTAAGACTTCTACCGCATGAGGGAGGATTGTTTAACACACTGGAATATGATGTTCGTAAATCTTCTTTCACCCACTTTAACACCCCGCCGCTTTGTCAACCAGCAGCTTCCTCTCCATATTTGTGGGTCTGTTTCTGTTTTGTTTATTCATTTATTTTTTTTTAGATTCCAGGGAGATGATATCATACGGTATTTGTCTTTCTCTGACTTATTTCACTTAGCATAATACCCCCTTGGTCCATTTATGTTGTTACAAATGGAAAGCTTTACTTCTATTTTCCTACTGAGTAAATTAATCTCATCTTCTTTATCCATTAATGTGTCGACGGGCACTTGGGTTGCTTCCACGTCTTGGTGAATGTAAATAACGCTGCAGTGAACACAGGGGTGCATGTGTATTTCCTAATTAGTGTTTTTGTTTTCTTTGGATGAATACCCAGAAGTGGAATTCCTATATCACATGGCAGCTTTAGGAAACTCTGTACTGGTTCCCACAGTGGCTGCACCAGTTCCTTTCCCACCAACGGCGCACGAGGTTTCCTCTGTCCACGTCCTCGCCAGCACTTGTTCTCTCTTGTCTTTTGGACAACCTGGTTTATTTATCGATTTATTTTTTGAGAAGAGAGGGTGGATGACAATCTGTGACTCCAAACACGATGGAGAAGTGAGGTGCTACCAGGGAAAATGAGAGCAAGCCTACACTGCACGTTAAACCCCAAAGAGAGACTGACCTCCCAAGATTCAAGGTCATCAGTAGGTTTTTCTGAAACAGCAGATATTAGTATACAGAACTACTTAGTTTTTTAATAAAAAAATTAAGCTTTTAGGAGCAAATAAAAGCTTCTGCTCTCATGAGTGAAATTACTGGCCCAGAGGCACACACCGGGGTTGTTTTGGGGAAGGCAGGTGAAGCTGTGCCATCTACACCCAAGAACGACCTTGTGATGGGTATGAGCGAAGGGCCGGTCACTGAAGGGCTGGAGGAAAAGCCAGTGCCAGGGAAGGTACCGTAGAAGGAGAGCAACACTTTTTTCTGTCTCATCTTCTCTAAAGGGTCTGGGTAACTGTGTAAGGGGGAAATACAGCCCCATCAACGGGGATGTTCGCCTTTCAAGCTGGTGTTCAGCCTTGGAATGAGGCTGCTCATAGAGCCATATTGATTGATTTGCTCGTAATTAAACAGAGTCTGCAGAGCAGGCTGTAATTGCCAGGGTGCTCTGAGCATGTTTACTTTCTGTGGGTGACTAAAAAAGGAGACATAAACATGGTAATTAAAGGGTTATTTTGCTTTGTCCTTCATATTCAAGAACGTTACTACTCAAGATCAACCTGATTGGTATGTGATCTGAAATTTTCCATTTTCTGCTGCAATAAAGGAGGTCATTACTGTGGGTAACTGACCACTACAAATAATTGATGCACCAGGCCCGTGGTCAGCACAGCCAGGGCCGCTGCCATGGTCCGTGTGCTGGGGTTCACCTTCTGTCCCCTTTGAGCCCCTCCATGCAGCTTCATCACCCGGCAAAGCCAGACTTTCGGAGCTCTGAACCCTGGCGATCAAAAGTGTGCATCTGGATACTAGACTAGTAGCTTCAAAATTGGTTGTCTCCAAAGATCAGTGTGTTTCTTTAGTAATACTTAGGGTTAGTCTTTATCTTTAGACTTTAGGAGGGTAGTAAGTGATATGAATAATGAATTTCATGCAGTGTGACCGATGCTGTTCCCTGCAGTGTGCTGAGAACACATAAAGCAGGAACAGCACACATAGGTATGAATGAGGGGACGTTTAGGGTTATTAAACCACCACAACCCAGTAGAAGGCAGGTGAGTATTTCTAGGTCTAAATACTTAGAGGAGATCTGATCTTATTTCTGGTCTGCATTCCGTCATTCGGAGCCCCAGTTCTCAGGCGTTACTGGCAGGAAAACCACAAATAAAAAACGCATGGAACAAGTGAGACTTCAGTGTGTCTGGTTTTCTAGCTGCTTTTTATTGTGTTAGTTGCTATTTCTGACCGGTGTGGTGAAGGGATTCCGTCAGTGACTTTCTGCTTCCCTCTGTCCCTAACATTGTTCTTCACACCTTGCTGCAGGGGAATTATCACTAAAAAAGCCATAATTAAGCACGCATTCTAGTAAGTCTATACAAAATTCTGCTGATATATAAGATCACTTGAACTAATGAGAATGTCTCTTCTTTTCCAACTTCCATACAAATCTGTCTTGATTTTTAATGGGATGTTCTTAAGAAGTCCAGAACGATGTTGTCACACTACGAAGATCAGCTGCCATTTCCCCTACTGATCATTTGGGACACTCCTACAGTTTCTCAAATAATAAGCTATTTGATAAAGCTTTCTAGTAGATAAGCTTTTTTTTTTAGGTTGAAGTAAGTATCCATAAATGTAGGATGAATAGGTCAAGTTAGAGGTAATGTTTCCTCCATAGTCAATTAAAATGACTATGTGAATATCAATGTGATGGATTACAATGACATGTCAAGGCAACCCTGCCATAACTGTGTATATGTGTGTCTCTCCTTGTGTGTGTATGTGTGTGTGCATACATTGCATTATGGGTCAAGTTGTGTCTTCAAAAACACAACTGTAGATGTCTAGCCCCCAGTACCTCAGAACCGAACTCATTTGGAAATAGGTCAATGCCGATGTGATCAGTTAATGTGTTCTGAGGTCACGCTGGAGTAGGAAGCACCCTGATCAACGTGACTGGTGTTCCTGAGCAGGAAGAGGACAGACCCAGGGGCACAAGAAAGAAGGCCGTGTGAGGACAAGCGGAGACCGGGGGCTCCATCTACAAGCCGAGGAGCACACGAATTGCCGGAAAACACCAGAAGCTCGGAGACCGTCACGGAGCAGAGCTTTCCCTCGATTCCTCAGAGAGCACGGCCCTGCCGACACCTGGGTTTTGGACTTCAGACTCCTGAACGAATAGAGAAGACATTTCTGGAGTTTTCCAGCCATCCCTTTGTTATGGCGGCCTTATGAAACTAACACACTGCGTGTGCGCGTGTGAGAGTGAGTGTAACTCAGTGTTTTAGGAGGGTGTCCAACTCTGTCACCTGCAGAGGACTGGGCGAAAAGATACTCACTTTAATCTAAAAAGCTTATCTACTAGAAACCTTTCCATTATTTATGAAGCTCGAGGCGCGTCCCAAGTGATCAGAGAGGGAGATGACAGCCAGTCTCCCTTTCAGTGTGATGCACTCAAGTAATCGTGCGTGGGTTGAAGCTTTAATAACTTCAAAGTGTAACTGATACACATTTTTTTAAAACTTTACTTGGAAGTTTTGTAAATTTTGAAAAACAATTGTTTATTTTTTCAAGAGTTTCTATCTTTAATTGGAGAAAAAGAGACATTTAAAATTAATGATTTATTACTTATAGGAAAATATGTTTCCATTTGGACTCTTAGAATACAGAAAGCTGAAGAAACCCTGGCTCTGGCCCTTACAACTGTTTCTAACCCACACAGTAAGCTTTATAACCTACAGAATCCCAACTTTTTTAAAACTCACCTGAGAGCAGTAAGCGAACCAGCTGACCGAGATCTGAGGAGAGCCGGACAGCCCCGCAGCACACTCACTGACCCGGACAGACAGTAGACGCCTCACCATGCCATGAGGACGATCACATCCACGCTTTAGTCTATGGCGCCAGGCCAAGTGTCAGCACACACGGTCCTGGGAGCTGCAAAGCCAGGGGTGGGGCTCACCCACCACAGCCCTCGGCTACCGGAAGGCCGGTGCTCGGCCGGCAGGACAGGGACCGCTGGGGGCCCTGGCCAGGGGAGGGTGTGCATGCGTTGTGGGGGCAGCCCCCAGCTCCGTCCATCCTTCCTCACTGTCTTATCTATGGAACAGCAGCTTGAAACTATGCGGGAAAGCAGCCAACTCTGTCACCTTCAGGGCAGAGGTGACAATGCAATAGAATTGGGGAAAAGAAAGGAAAAAAAATCATCTGTCTCTAGACAGAGGCATAAAACCCTGCGGTGAGGTCGTTACCCGTTCTCTGCCATTAGGGGAGGAGAGGGATGGCCCTCAGGGGACCCGCCTTGATGATGTGAGGCTGAGGGGACAGCAGGGAGCACCCCTCCGGAGCCCGCTGGGCTCTCCAGCCATGTGCTGAAGGACTGACCCTCAAGCTGAGGGGGGAGCAGAAACCTTGGGGCAAAACCTAAATACAAGTGAGACTCCGGACCCCCCAGCCACAGCCACGTATTGCTCATTCTGGATGCACGTAGCCGAGGTCCACATGGCACTGGAGTCCTGCTGGTGGCAACCTGAACGGGATGTCACAGGAGACCAAGGGAAGGGGTTTTGTCCCGCCCTCTTTAGATCACATTAATCAGAGTGGTGGACGCAGGGGCTTGCTCCTAGGAAACTCTGACAACCAAGGCGGTGTAGGCATGAGTGGGTTTATTATCAAAAGACAGTTCCCTGTGGGCCTCTCAGGTTTCTGCTTCTTTTGCAATAAAGCAGAGGTCCTGACTGCCTTTGTTTCGTAATCTCTTTGCTCCCCAATGTCAAGGATGTTTCCATAGTGATCAGCCTGGGAAGGCAGAGATGGCGTCTCTGTCCAGAGCAAGAGGCAAGTTCATTTACTGGCCATTAGAAAAGAGTTACGGCCCTGAAGAAAGATCCCTCTCCTGTGATGCAGCCCCCGGTGCCCAGAGGCGCCATCTGGCCGCGGCACGTGGCTTGGAGGGAATTGGGGCTCGTGGAAGCCGCTGCGCACACACACAATGCCGATAGCCTTGCTCACTGCCGTTTTCGTGAGTGGTGATGCCCTTTATTTCTGGGACCCAGGACCCAGCCTTCCTGAAACAGGCAGCAAGAGTGTTGGCTGGTGAGTAGCAAACATTCCCAGCCCTTTCACAGTTCTTGACATACGTTTGTTTTCTGTCCACTCATTTCAGCCATTAGCCAACTAGGAGTAGGAACCAGCAATGAATTGGGGTGTGCGGGGCGATACAAAAGAGTGAAGAGAAAACTCCTTTTCTGTAGGAGACTGCTGTACTTTACATACATTTGTTAATCCGTGTCCCCAACAAATGTTGACTGCCAACAATGCTCTAGAAGTTACAGGCACACATATGCTCTGTCCCCGTGGAGCTAGGCCCGCCAACTTCACAGCCCTGGCACTAAGCTGAGGACAGAAACAGACACAGTGCTGGCCATGTCCACCCAACGAAGGGTGCTCACTGCAGTCTGGTTACGGGGCAGAGGGGTTTGCCTTAAAGAGACAAACCAAGCGCCTCGTGGGTCCCCTTCCTGCCCTCCTGGCCTCCTGGCCTCTGTTTCTCATTGCAGCCAATTTTATTCAAATCAAGTAGAACAGCCCCAGCCCCGTGTTCCTCCCATCCTGCCCTAGAATGTCCCCGAGAGACCCCGAGACGTTGGGAACGTGAGGGATAAAAACTTTCCTCCACCCTTGGGGGCCTCTGGCTGCTCTAATAATCAAATAGACATGAAACAGATTAGCAAGAGAAAAGAATGGAGTTTAATACACACCTGTGACTGGGGACCCAGCATACGGGGAGTGTCAGAGACCCTGCCCCCAGTGCAGGAGAGGGTCAAGGATGGAAAGGGACATGGGCACAGAAGGCACCCGGAGCTAGGGGCCAGGCAAGAGGCCTTGGGGGCTTCAACAGCTCATTGCAGGATGCTTTGTACAGAGAAGTTTGCCCCGCCCTGTAGACAGGTCGGAAAGGTCCTCTCTGATAATCACTTGTGGGCAAGGCCCCTGATTCACGTTCTTCTAGGGGGTTCAGGGAGGGACCGAAGTTCCTCTGGAGCCTGTGGCTAAAGTTACCCTCAGCTCAGACCAATCTGCCCTCCACAGAGGCTCATCTTGGAGTGACCCATTCTGAACCCCCACAGGTGGCTAGATAAGACTTGTGGGAGTGCTCCGGGCCCCTATTCAGGCCGAGTAGCTCTGCCCCCCGTGGTTCTGCGGGGCTGGTACTGAGGAGGGACAGTTGGAGTGGCCCATTTCCAGCTCCACTCGACCATGCATGGACCAAGCTCAAGTGTCAAGAGGCATGTCCATGACCCAGTGACCCAAGAGAGCATGTGGATTTGCTCCAGGCAGCTGAGTGGGGATTAATTTCCTGAAGGTGGAGCCAAGGTGCTGTTGGGGCTGGTCTGGCTGTGTCTGTCACTGATGAATGGAGCTGGGTCTGGTTAACATGGTTTGGGGGGACTGATTCAGCAGCAACTCTAACACTAGGGAAAGTCCAGAGTGAGCCGACCTCGGCTTTGCTCTGCGGGGAGGTGACGTGAGAGCGCGAAGCAGGGTGGTGGGCACAGTGCAGAGCCAGGAGAGGGAACATTTACCAAAAGGGAGAGGGGGTTGTCCCTCTGGGCCTGCTGCCTGGATTCCTGGAAATTGGGCTCCTCCACCCACCCCAAGGGGACAGGGAGTGAGAGCCCCATCCTTGGCTATTTGCGTCTCAAAGAGCTCTGAGTCCCTGAGAGGAGAGCTCCGGGGAGGGGTGGAAGGTGTGCAGCTCCAAAGGGACTCAGAGAGAAAGGGTTTGTGGTTTGCGGCTTTCTAAAGTAACTGCTTCAGGGGGGCTCAGGGGGGCCTATGTACTTTTGGCCAAAACAGGTGGTAACTTTTTGTGGCTGCATTGGGGCTCCCCAGTGAAGAACTGAAACTTGGGGACTTTTCTCTCCTTTAGTGTTGGTCATGGCATGCTGTGAGACCATGCACTGCGGATTTGGAGTGGTGAAGACGGGGCATCACTGACTCAGGCGTTGTTGGTAGGGGCGAGGGCAGAAGCTCGCAGGACTCAGGGTACCCCTCCTCCCACCCCAGAGCTGCAGTCCTGCGTGGCGGACACCAAGCGTCCTTCCAGTAAGCCGGATGGTCCCCAGACCTGCCCAGACATATTGATGTTTCAGCTCTCAGGGAACGGATAGAGATGAGCCGCTCCAGAAAACACGGTGCAAGACCTCACTGCTGACTCAGGTGTCTATTTTTAAATTGCAGTTTATTTGTTCTTGCTTCCTCCTGTCCCACCTAGCTCGCTTCTGGGAGAGCTCGGGCTCACGGAGGACCTCACACACACGTGTGTGCCACAGGCTTACAGAGAGCTTTGCTTTACCAGTGATGACTCTTCACCATGTGGGCTTCTGTCCTACTGTGGCTTCTGTCTTACTGTGTAGTGTGGGCTTCTGTCCTACTGTGTAGTGTGGGCACCGAGGTCTTTGTGACCCCACTCACAGGGACAGATCTTGCCATCCACGCCCCAACTCTTTCCCCGTAAATTCAGCAGTGGTTTTCAAATCGGGGCGTTCCAGTAAGACTCGTCAAGTATACAGGAGACCTCTTCGGCAATGTCAATATTTTATGAAGCCATCAGATGCACTTAAGAGCTGACACGGTTAGCATTCATGCATAATTCGACAACGTTTCTCTTAATGATAAAAAGATTATTTTTGGATTGCTATTAAGTTTTCTTCTGTATTAAACTTTTATGAGTGATTGATTGTAATGGATGGTTTGCCTTCAATTACAATATGGAACACTGAAAGTAGTCATCCACTTTTGGAAGATTATAGCAGTTTGAAAGATTACAGCAATCTGCAAGCAAATTTTATATAAAGATACAGAAGAATAAATAAAAGGATGAGAATATGGCTTTGCACCAAAGTGAGGTTGTGTGTAATGTATAGCCAAGATGAATGGACTCATTCAAATATAGAAACATCTGGGGCCGTTCAGTTCAAAGTGAACAAGATTAAAAAAGAAACTTTCCTGACATCAATTACTTAATTCAATATTCTATCGAGGATCGATGGAGTTAGTTTGGAAAGCTTCGGTTTAATATAATTATAGACAACCCCCCAAAAATGGGGGGAAAATATCCTGACTGCAGGCAAAGTTACAAAACTGTGTTGCTTTAATTACATTACTTAACTCAGTAAGAGGAACATGAATTAAGGAGAAGAATGAGATTTGAGTAGTATTTTCTTTGCTGAAAATTTTACAATACCTGTGAGCATGATGACATAGGACAGAAAATCAGAAAACTTGCGAGACACAGAAGGTTTGTGTTCCTCGTGAAGGCACTGACATTTTCAGGCCTTGCCTAACTTTGCCGGTCACTGCTGTTGCCTGCAGCCCACACCAGCTCTGTCCCCAGTGCTGTGAACTGTTTCTGAGAATGGAGAGAACCCTAGTACAAAAAGGTGGAACGCATCTGTGTGGCCCAGGACCTGAGTCTGAGCGCGGCTCTGCACCATGTTTCTGAGGTCAGACGCCCAGCCTCTGGCTACGCTCTTACAGTCATTTCCGACCTGATTGCCTGTGTCTCCCCTTCAGCCTGGATTGTATTTGGTGGTCTGCAGCCCCATGTCCCCGGCCCTCCCTTGGCTCTTTGCTGCTTCAACGAGGCAGAGCTCCAGATGGTGTGTCTTCCCAAATTGTCCTGGCCCAGGTGACCAGTTGGTGCCCAGCCCTTTACTGATCACATAGAGGGCATGATGGACACGGTGTGGTAGACGCCAATTCCAGGGTCACCTGTGGGGCTTCTGCGTTTTGTGCAGATGTCCACTTCCCTGTCTCTCATGCATGAGGCTGCTCCTGTCCCATTGTGGTCAGCATGTGCCCATGCTTGGTCATTTGTCACATGATCCAAGAAGAGCGGGACTTTCCCCATGAATACATTTGCAGTCTCTGCTCTGAGATCTTCAGCTATAAGGACTGAGTCCCTCGAAGAAGACAGGCACAGTCCTTCCAAAGACCCCACAAGTCTATGGGGCTGTGTCGGCAACGTGGGAAAGCAGAGCTCAGAGCTGGGCAAAGGCTACATTTCTCCCAGCATCCTCGACTCCCTGCACATTTCAGTTCAGAGGACAAAGACATGTTCATTTTCTCCCAAAATGACTTTGCAGGGCTTTCTGTCACCTCCCTCTCTCTCTCTCTCTCTTTCAGCATCTCTGGAAGTGACAGTGTCCCCTCAATGGTTTCTTCTACCCCTGGGGCCCTTCTTCAACAGCCCAGGGCTGGCTGAGCAGCCCCAGCCCACATCCTGCAATAGCCACTTCCCTCCTTGCCCTGTGTCTCTGGGGTCCTTCCTGCACCTTTAGTTTCTGCTTGCCTTACTTTTTCTGTTTTTGCTCTTCTAATAAATACTCACCGTGTGTCAATTCCCTTTGTGAAATAAGGTGACATGGGTTCTGTTGTCCCACAGGTCAGTCCCTGACAAAGAGGCAAGTCCTCGCCAGCAAAGCCATTCCCCTGGCATTACACAAAGTACCTCTGTGGAGTCTACCGAGTCCGATTCAGAAGGTGCCTGCATTTTCTTAAGGCTCAGGTCACACCAAACACGTATCTAAAGGGAGCACTCTCGTCGAATTTCCAGTTTCCGTGCAGGTCACGCACCTGGTGTCTGAGCAAGGTCTAAGCCCCGTGCCCTCTGGCTCATGAGAACCAACCGCAGACCTGACACTAAGACCTAACAGCTCGTGGAAAACAATGTGGGGGATCTGAGGTACTCCTGAGCACAGGGGCACTCAGGAGAAACATACACCGTAAACAAACTCACATCTTTGATAGAAAGAGGTGCTACAAGATTCTAATGAGCTTTGTTGAAATTTTTTTTCGTTCTTATATTAGTGCCAGAACAATAAATCCATTATTTTCTATGACGTGTTAAAAAATGAAGAACCATAATTCAGGGAAGCTGGGAGTCGACATTTTGCAATTATTTTTTATTGTGTAATATTTGTGCGATACATATCACTCAGGAGACAGGCATTGAAACTGACATTTTCTTATGTCACCAGGGTTTGCGTGTTATTTCCTCATTTAAAATGCCATTAATTTCTAGCATGTAAATTTATGTAAGGCTTAATAAATCTAGATTTATCCTCACTTTTAATTCTCCAGTTATTTTTGTCTTCCATTTTAATGTCTGCATTACTTAAGGGGTAAAAAGATGATGTTAGGGAGGCTGAACCATTATATCCAAATACCGAAGAACCTGGAAACTTAGCTCACGGTTCTAATTATTTCTTAAATTCTGTGACTCTCCGCTCACTCTGTGACTTCTAGCTGACTGCTGTTCTGCTGACACCTGTCACTTTAGATGTCCTTGGCCTCCCCTTAGAGTGGCCACCTGCAATCTCAATGGCTAATCTCACAGACATTCAGTAATAGAATTAATCTCAAAGATCATTTCACAGCCTCAATCTGAGATCAGAAAAATGACCCTCAAGAAGGCAAACTGAGTTATTAATTTACACGAAAAAATTAACAGGCGACCTGAGGTTAGAAGTTTATTATTCTGTGCCTTTGATCATTCAGAAAAAAAAAAATCCCTTAAAATGCTGACATGCCTCCCGCCCCCACGCACCCCCCTACCACCGCCAAGTCTAAGATATGACAAATTTAAGAATCAACATCTAATGTTTAGAAGACATTCAGGTTTCTGTTTTGTGCTTGAATGCTAAGAAAATACGAACGTTGACTCTTCTCTGTGTTGAAAAAGCGAGTTCAAAGCGTTCGTGCATTCTCCTAACCTTGCCTCAGCCCGTGGACCACCTGGAGCCGTTACACGGACGGACCCAGCACGTTGCGTTGCTTAGTGGATGCCCGATGAGACCCAATAAACGAAGCTCTGATTTGTGTTGACTGAGTTCTGCGGGGCCAGGCTGCAGGGAGGACGGGAGAAGGTCTGTGGGGATGGGGGTGCTCTGTGGGACACTCCCGTGAGCAGGCAGGAGTGGGCGGGGCAAGCGCAGGAGAGGGCCCAGAGGCCTTGGCCCATCCTAAAGGGGGCTTTGGAGGGGGATGGTCCCGAATTGAGACATGGGGTCAGGCCACTTATTCCTGCTGGTGTTGGTCCAGGCCGAGCACCTGGGAGGAGCCACGAAGCTGGCCCAGGCAGCTGCAGGTGGGGCAGCCTGAGGGGGCGGGAACGAGCGCCGCCCCAGGGGCAGGGAACCGCAGTGCACCTGCTGGTCACCTGCGCGGCCTCCAGGTGCCGGAGTTTTCCACTTAGGCCCAGGTGTCTGTTCTCCCGGCCCTAGAGTGCACCCTGATCCCTGCAGAGAGGCAGTGCTTTCCGCCCTCCGCGCGGCTGACAAACGGGAAACGAGTGCCTGTCACTGGAACCCGTGGGCACCGAGCAAAGAATAGAGGGGTCAGGTGGCCAAAACGCGGGCTGGCCGTGTGGGGACCACAGCGGTGCCCCTCAGCCAGTTACCGCGGCGACCCGCTGCACCGGAGGTTCGAGGATGACACGGACACTTCCAGAAATAAATGATTGAGGTTTAGGCTCCGCCTCTTCTGAGTCTCGTGGTGAAGTCTCGCCCGCGCAGGCGTCCCCGCTGCGAGCCTCCCTGCGCGGAGCCTGGCGGTGGCGGCCTCGTCTCCAGTTCCCCTGCGAGGTTTCACAGTGTCTCGGTCACCCTTATTTTGCTCATGAGTGGCCCGAAGCACAGGAGCAGTGGTCCAGGCAGTGCCGAGGTGCCCGAAGTGCGTCCCTCCTGTGCAAAGGTGGGTGAGAATGGTGAGACACTTAGGGGGGGAGACAGAGAGACCACGTTCACGTGGCCTCAGTCGCAGTCTGTAGTTATAACTGCTTTATGATTGCTGCTGTTGTAGTCTTTCCTTGGCCCAACGTGTAAGTGCACCTTCATCGTAGGTGCGAACGTAGTATAGGAAAAAAGCGTCGTATAGTGCGGGTTCCTTCTGTCCGCTGTCTCCGGGCTCCCCTGGGGCACGTGAGCTCTATCCCACGGATAAGGGGGGGCGACTGCATGGGACGCTCAGCTGAGTTGCGTCGCGGGCATGTGGCTCAGCGGTGTCACCTGCATGCCCCATTTATTCTCGCATGGAGGTATCTGTGAATTCCTCCGTGAGCTCCCTGAAGGTGAATGAAGGATGTGGAGTGTAGGCCGCATCTTGCGCCCCCGGGGCCTCTGGGGGTGGGGTTGGGGGTGGGGTTTCCGCCACGCGGATGCAGTGGATAGCGGGGTGGAAGGCAGCGGGGCTCCAGAGTTGGGTGTGTGGGTCTCTTCTCCCTTTTGGGGAAGTTAGAGAAGACAGCTTCATAGTTCGTTGGCTATTGCTCAAGTGAAGCATTAGAAAACAATGTTTAATTTAGTAATGAAGTAATACAAACAATGGAAAAGGGTTACAAGAGCGTCCTCATCCATTAAATATTAGGTATTAGAAATCATTGTAGTCATTTTAAGTATGTTTATTTGATAGTCAAAGTGTATCTGAGAGGTAGGTGTTGTTATGAACACTTCACGCATGAGGACTCTGGGGTACGTTTAGTTTGCTAATAAGTGGAGTGTTTAAGAGGAAAAAGAACTTCTTTCTCATTGTCTTAAAACTGGTCAACAATCCCTTTTAAAATGTTTAGGGATATATGCCTTTCAGAACTCTTTGACTTTTAAGGAGGTAGTGCAGTGTGTTTATCTTCTAACCCTGAGAGGCCCTGAGCGTACGAGGGCCGTCACCCTTGAATCTGCAGGGAGAGGAGCCGTGTCACGTGATACTGGGTGACCGAGGTTTTCAGGAGCCTGGGTGCAGAGCAGGTGAATCCAGTTTGTAACGGTATCAACTCTGCCTTCAGGATGGTTTGGAGTTTATGATTTTTAACAAGGAATTTTGGCCCAAACTTACGTGAAACTTGCGGGTGCTACGCCAAGGGAGATAAAGCGGAAAGACAGATGCTGTGTGATATCCCCTATATGTGGAATCTCGGAAAAGTAAATGGTGGTGCCCAGGGTTAGGAGGTGGCAGAGGAGGGGGGGACGCAGGTCAGAGTGCAAAGTACAGGTAGGAAATGAGCGAGATCTGTTCCAGCATATTCCGTGCTCACAGCATTGCCCTCCCGATGTCCCGCATGCTGGGAGCGGCCAGGCTTCTCAGTCTCGGCTCTGCTTGTACGGCAGGGTTTGCTGCTGTCTCGTTTCCCATCTCCATTCGTCTGACAAATGACGATGTTTAACATCTTTTCGTATGTTAATAGATATTTTGATATTCCCTTTTGCAACTGCTCATTTCTACTTTCTCATTAATTTGAAGTAGTTCTCTATTTTGATAAGTGAGTCTATTAAATAACTATGTTACAAATATATTATCCATTCAGAGGCCTGACTTTTTACTTGTTACAAAAAAGGAGTGAAGTTTTTTATTTTTAAAGTTAACTTATTAAATATTGCGTTTATGACAAGGGCTTTTTGACTTTTCTTTAATGAAACTCTCTTAATTGGGAAGCTGTTTTCCTAGGATTCCTTCTAGAATCTCTAAAATTTTAGCAGTTACTTTCAGATACATGAATATGATTCACCTCAAGTTACAATTTGTTCCTTTGCTCAGTAATTACCCCGGCGATTCGACGCCATTAACTGAGAAGACCCTGCCTTCTGAGCCGAACTGAAGTCATGCCTTTGTAAAAAAGTCACGCCGACTACCTGAGTGGGCTTCTTCCTGAGCTCCCTCTTCGATGGCCCCGCCCATCTGTCAGTAGCGAACGCTCTTGAATTCTGCATCTTTAGGGCGAGTCTCTTTATCTCACTGTCTGGTAGAATAAGATCTCTTGCTTTCGACTTAAGGATGTTGGTGGCTATTCTTGGATCTTTGTATTGATGTGTGAATTTTAGAAGAAGCATGATAATTTACTTAAAATCCTTGTTGTAACTCGAGTGCCATTGCCTTGAGTCTGCAGATAAATTGGGGAGAGTTGACCAACACCCAGGTTCCTCACCCATGAACACTGCATTGCTCCTGCAGTGATTTAGGTGTTCTCCAGCTTTTCTCAGCTTCCAGTGTGTGAGCTTTGCACGTGCTTTTTTACCCGGTTGATTTCTAGATACTTTATAATTTAAAAATACTATAAATTGTGTTGTGCATTAAAATCTACCTGCCTTGCATGGAAATGTAACTGACTGTTGGTGCTGACTTGGTTCTCAGTGATCACGTTAGGCTCGCTTGCCTTTTTGCATTGGCTTGTGGTGTGGGCACAGTGTTGACGGAACGGCAATGGTGCTCATCATGTTTTACGCTCGGCTGTAAGGAAAATGCTTCCCCAGCTTCCTCGTTAGCGAGGACGTTATCTGTTGTTTTTATAGCAAGTTCTTTATTAGATTGAGAGTCCCTCCTACTCCTGATGTGCTGAGAATTTAATCAGGGACGTTTTTTAAAATTTAGGAGGGTTTCATATCACTGAAGTGATTATTATCCTTCATTCTGTTAATATGATGAATTATATTCATTTCTTTTTAAATATACTAAATTATCTTTGTGGGTTTGAATGCATTGATTACTTGAAGCTTTTTTTCCCACTATTCATGTGTAACTGGGTTCCATTTGCTAATATTTTTTTTAGTATTCCCATATCCATGTTCACGAACGCTATTAGCTGCTGATTCTCCTTAATTAGGCTATCCTTACAAGGTTTGGCCATAAAGGTTCTGCTGGTCTTATAAAATGTGTTTGAAAATACTTTCCCCACTTACTACCCTCTGTGATTTCTATGCAGGATGGCTGTTATTGTTCTCATAAATTTTTGAGAATTCTCAAAAACATTTGAGACTGGAGCTTTCTTTATGCAAAGGTTACCGGTTAGGATTCAGTTTATTTAAAGACATTGGTTATTCATGTTTTATATTTCTTTTTGTGCCAGTTTTCTGTTTTTCAAAGCATCTGTTGACTTCCTCAACTTTTCAAGCTTCTTGTCATAAAGTTTCCAAACCACCCGTATTATCACCCATCTGTCTGTAAGGCTTGTGGTAGATACCTCTCCTTCAGTGCCACCGTGGACACCGGTGACAGGTGCTAGGGACACAGGGCTTCCCTCGGCGCCAGCGCTGGGTCCTGCCCCATCATTGCACAAAGCCGGTCGTTTCCTGGGAGCTGTCAAGGGTTTGTAGTTGTTTCTGCGGAGAAGTTAAATCCCTTGTAGCTGGGTCTGAAGTGGGGAATCTCAGGTTCAAGTGCACGTGAGTCCTGACACAGGACCTAAGCTCGGTCCTGCACCACAATCAGTTCAAAGGGACATTCTTAACGTCATCTCAGCCTCCGCTCAGTTCTCAGTTCCAGAAACCAGGAGGGTGCAAGGCGAAGCAAAGGCCTCTGGTCCTCAGGGGAGAGCCACGAAAGGAGCAGTTTCTGGCTCGGGGCAGCCCTCGCCAGGGTATTCCTCCGTCTCTGCTCTCACGTCCTTTCCCCACATCTGCTGCTGCCCAGACGGGCCCTGAGATGCACGCGGGCTACATCCTCACAGTGACTGGGAGAGAGTGTGTCACTGTTACTCCCACTGTTCTCAGGTGAGGAAGCTAAGCTTCCATTTATCTGAGGTCTCAGGGAAGCAGCAAAGGACCATGGAATGTGCGAGCAAAGCCCCGAATTCCGAGTCCAGGACACGTCACCGTGGTGTCAGTCACTCCCTCTGTCCTCCTGAATAGCTCCTGTTTTCACATTCTTCTCACGCTCCTGCAAAGCGTGTCCTTGAAGGTTTGGGTGCCTATTCCAAACCCACTGGTGTTTAAAAGATAATCGGGAAGCAGAGGGAACAAACGAGGGCGCTATTTTAGCTTCCTGGCTCCTTTTTGCCCGACTTTTGCGCAGTCCAGTGCTCTGCCGTGACGGTGACGCTCAGGGTGGACTTGGCGTTTTCGATGCAGGCTGTGATCTTTCTGAGGGAGAGACCATTCATTTAAATAAAAGGATGTTACCATTTGGTTTGAGGTTAGATGCTGCCCACAGCTCTCCCTAAAATGTCTCCATTGTTTTTAATACTTTCTAGTTAAAGTAGAAACTACCATAATGAAAACTGTTTTGAGGGAGAAAGAGAAGGTGAAGCTACAGTGAATGCAATGTTTTATTTTTCTCACATGACAGGTTTCCAGACCCTTAGTTAAAACTGAACACGGCCCCCCTCCCTTCTCCTTTCACTTCTAAGAATTGGAAGTGGGGAAGAAGGGAAGGTTGGTTGAAAATTAGTATTCTAGAAACTCAGTAAGGTCTTTCTTCGCCTTGCTTTTCAGGTTGGATTTGAATGACTTCCGTGTCAGTGCAGAAGTAGAGTTGAAGGGTGCCTGGGACATGCATTTCTCAGAGATTTGGGGGTCATTGGCATGTGAATTACAGGCATCCTTAGATGGGCATAGTCCCCCTTTATTGGACACCCCCAGAGTGGATCTTCAGTTCTTTAAAAGATAAATGAATCCTGGGTAAAGTGTATTACAGAATTTTTATTCATTTAACCCCAATACAGTACAAAGTATTGAATAGAATATAAATAAATAGAAAGTTCCGGGCTTATTTCCAACAAAATCCTTGGCAGTGATGGTCAGTCACCATGCATACCCTCTCCCCTCTGTTCCTGGGAGACCAGCTTGCACCACGGGCTGACACAGACATTCCCGCATTTGTGGGATGGGGGCTGCTGGCCCAGTTCCAGAGGAGGGGAGCTGAGACAAACGTGCACTGGCAGACACAGCTAAGGGACTGTGCTCGTGAATGTGATACATCTGGTTTCTTTCGCCCAGTTTCACATAAGCAGTGATACCAAAATCCCATGCATGCTCCGCTACACCCATTATCGAATCACATTATGTGGAATCCTAGGGTGCGTGACCTTTGGATTCGGCAGGAAGCAGTGAACAATCTGAGACCTCCGGTGTTTCACACGGGAGTTACACCGGGGGTCGCCTTCCAGATTGGGCCACGAGTGAGTCATGTCAGAAGTCCAGACAGACGTAAATGACAAAGAACGTGCTTGCCCCGGAATGCTTTTCAGAAACCCGTGCACCGGCCCTCTACAGAATGCCCCATATACCAGTCAGCAGGGGAGACCATTTGTATGGGGGCAAGACAGATGGCGGTGGCCAGAGCAGGGGCCAACAATCGCGGCTTCTGTGTCCATGCAAGCCCTCTAGATCTTGGCACTGGGAGGAGCTGGCAATGGCCGCTACTTGGCCGATTGCTACTGAAGTCTAATGCTCCTCAGCTAATGGCTGTTTCTTCAAATTGTGAGTAAATTAATGCTAATCAGGCTGTGAAATTTGGCTGGTTTTGAATCTCCCATCCAGAAGCTACTGCCGAATTGCAATGCTTGCTTTCTGGGTATCTCTTCACATAGATGCACCCACAGGATTTCTTTATTTGTCTGGTTTTGAGGCAGGATAATAAAAAGTTGGGAAAATTCCTTGGCAAATGGAATGGTGAAACTGAGGCAGATGGCTGATTCCAACTGGCCCCACCCAGCACCCTGACCCCCCTGCTTCCTTCTCCCTGCACGACCACCCCCTTAAGCATTAAGCCCTCAGGACAGCGAGGTGCTGGTCAGCATCAAATAACCTTAGGGACCAGGCCTTGGTTCTGCTGACCATGGAGGCAGGGTTTCCGTCAAACCAGACACAACATCAAGGCCTCAGCTGTGTTTCAGCTCCAGGCCCAGAAAAACAGAGGAAGCAACACCATGGCTGGTGTCAGGCTCAGCGGCAATGACCAGTGACCCCCTACCCTGGCACCGACCAATCGGTAGAGACCATGATCCTGAAAGGATACACCTGGAAAGCTAATGAATGTTCTGTTGAGATACTTCCCTGAGACCTCCTCTAAAATTCCTGCCTTTAGAAATCACTCTTAAAACACTCTTAGAGGTTTTAAGAGAGGTAAAACACTCTTAAGGCAAGGGACCCACTGTGCTGATGCTCTCTCTTTTCTCTCCCCTCTTCCCTCCCCACCTCTCCTCCCTCTCCCCACCCCTCCCTCTAGAGAACACCTGCACCTCCTCCCACCATTCTTTCCTTAAAACCGTGTCTTTGTTTCCTTGCTCCAAGGGCCCTTCTTTTGCCTCCATAACTTGTTTCCTGCATCCCCACCACCCAGCTGGCTCTCTCCGTCTACCTCCGTGACTTTCTTTCTAGAGCACTGAGGCAGCCAGGCCTAGGCTCACTCCTGTGGCCGTGATCTTGCCTCTTCCATCTCAGGCCCTTCCTTGGTGTCACTGTCCCCAGCCTTAATAAAGGCACTCTCTGAGTCACCCGGATTCATGTTGTGAGACCTTATCTGCACAGAGTCAAGGACGGAGAGCCCACAGTGCCACCCACAGTTTTAGCGCTAATATGTAAAAAGCCTGGAAGCTACCAAACATCTATTGGATATAGGCTCATATTTTATGAAAGTATTTTGGACCATTTCTATTTAGCTTTAAAACTGGCATATTTATAGCATACAACAACATTACTGTGGCCTGGCCATTTTCTTGGTATACACTATTTTAAATACATGCATGATGATATACAGAAAACATTATTCTAATTCACAAGTGTCCATCTGCAGGGAAATAAACCATTTTATCTATGTATCCTGTAATTATATGTAATACATTCATCATGTAGGGATATATTTGTGATGCTGACATTTTAGGCAATTACTGTATTATTTTTTAACTTATTTACCGAGACACCCATTCCTGCAATTGTTTAGTAAATAACCCCATAATATTAATTTTGCATTCAGTTCTTTACCTTCATCTTTTTTGTTGTTTATTTTCAGGAATTCCACCAAATGATTGCTGTAAGCATTGAATTTAATAAAATCTAGTATTGATTTAGATGCTGTCACACTAATATGACTTTTTCAAATAGCACATAGTTATTGAAAATAAATGAAGTGTCCTAAATTAGGGGAGGTGCAGATTTTACCATCGGACACATACAGGGCTCACGTGAGTGGTTTTCATCCCAGAACATGATCAGTCTTATTCACGTCCTTTATTTATGTTGTCCGTCCACTCGCAAAATATTTATTCTGCCGGTTCAGTTCCCTGTGTCCTTTCCATCCGTCCGGGTCCGGTTCCATTTGAGTTCTGCATGCAGACCACCCGCGCCACCACACGCCGTCGGAATAGCGCATTTCTTCTGACTTGCGTGGCGCTGCTCTGCTTGGTTACTGTATTTGGAACGAGCTGTCTGGCCGTATTCAGTGTTCTGTTGTGAAATGTGTCTTTTCATGGCCCTCAGTAGAAGAAGTTCATGACAAAACACTCTGTATCACCCGCCTTCAGAACAGATCTCAGTACTCGCCACAGAAAGCAAGGTTTCAACAAACAATTCCTAAACTGTGCTTTGATAGTGCCCAGTGAATGTAGGGCCGCGGTGTCCGAGTGTGTGACAGAATCGAGGGAAGGATCACCACACTGATGCAATGACGGTGTCCTCAATTCGAATTAAGTATTTGAACAGTATTTTGATTGCTTTTGAAGTTAATTCATATTGTAAATAATGTTTTTAATAAAAGGAGCATGCTCGTGGTTTCCGTTGAGTCCCTTGGGAGAAAAAAGTCAGGCATTGCTCAGAACTGTTTACCCGGCTATGCCATGAAAAGGACCACAGTTTCACGTAAAAATCTCCGTTTGGACCACGCATGGGTGCCCCACCAGATAAGAATTTGTCATCCAGCGACTTCAAGAAGAACAGAGCCAGGCACTGAGGGAGATAGGAAAATCAGCCCTTCCCTCCAGCTGCTTCTGGGCTGAAGAGGTGAGATCAACCTGCGTGGTTAGACCCTCACCTTGACGGCGTGTCTGTCTTACATGCAACTTCCTCGCAGATGAGTAAGAAATCCCCATCTTTCTGGACTTCGACGGCAAACCCTGCGAGCTCGTGATTCTTTCCTCTTAACTTCTCTGTGTCCCAGAGAAAATAATTTGGTGTGATGATGTGAACAATCACATTTTCTAAACAAAACCCTCACATAAATGGACAACACTCAATTTCAGAGCTCATTTTGGAATTTTGATTTCAACTGCACGTGATTTCGGAAGCATGTCCTGCAGACACTGGAGGGGTGAGGCAGAAAGAAGGTCTTTAATTCTCGGCTGTGGATAGAGTACCAGGTCCACAAAGGAGTCCTGCAAATAGCCAGAGGTCAGCTTACCAACATTTAAGGAGAAAAGGGAAATTGTTACCAAGGACAAAAAGGCAACGCTGTTCATTTCAAAATTTTCTCTAATAACTAGAAAACCCGGTGTCTTCTCTGAATTTACTGGAACTGACATCCACTATTCCATGTAGTCTTCAAAGCCACCATCTTTATTCCAGGCCTGTTGGACCAAATAAAGTTTCTCTGGTTACTGTGAAGAAACACAAAGTGATGGAATCAAGGCCAGGGTAGTCATAGTATTTTGATAATGTTTAAAAACTGTGTGAATTAGATGGGTTGATATCCTACAATCCCATGTGAAAGAAAAATTTCTGAAATGTGGAGTTATTGTGCCAAAAGATGATAATAAAATCTATTAAAACATCAACAATGAAAGCTCATTCTGGCGTGTGTATAATCCAGGGCATTGCATGTGTTCGTGTAATCACCGAAGTGGCTTCATGGAGCATGTACGGTCACTCTCTCGGTTTTGCGGGTGAAGAAGCCAAGGCAGAGAAAGCTTTAGTTACCTGTCCAAAGCCTCAGAGCTCGGCGTGTGGTCCACTGAGTCTAAAACTCGGAGTCCGTGTAACGAACCCAGCTCCCACCCCCAAAACAGATCTGCGCCACCCGAGTTCTGTCTCACGCGGGCAACACACAGCCGTGCACGCTGGGCGTGCTGTTGCTTGAGCTCCTCCGAAGGGATGATTTGCTCGAGTTTAATTCCCATCACTACTAATTGTTGAGTAGATTTCTTATTTTATTTCTTGATGGTGATTGTACAAAAAACTGCTTAGCTGTAATTTTATTTGAATATCGGTAATTAGTCGGTGTCTCTCAGATGAAGCTACATTAAATTAGCATATGTACCTTTGCATATATTTTAAAATCAGCAAAATTCCCAAAAGATTGTGAGATTTAAAACGTAGAACGTGTACCTGAAGGCTGTGTAATTTTGTTAAGTGGCGTCACTCCAATAAGTTCAATAAGAAGGAAAAGACAGTAGAATGGCATAGATTATCTCCAAGAAGCAGCTCGTTCCCCCTTGCCAGGTGGGCGCCGTGTGAGACCAGGACTGTGTGCTTCAGGAGTTAAATTATGCGGCTGTCCTTGACGATGCCACGGTCCTCTCCTCTTCCTGCCCTCCTTCTCCTCTTCTTTTTCTTGTTTGTGGTGCATTTGAAGACTTTGAGTTAAAAATAAAATCACTTTATGAACACGAAAACGTATCTTAAAAAGCAGAGTCCAGAAGTAAAATAATTTATCTAACTTAATTGCTCACGATCAAATAAACATACTCCTCTTGAAATTCAACCTTTTACTCATCCCCAGACTGGCCGTTGCCCTCTCCCCCAACTATGTGTTCATAATTCTTTGCAATATGTACTTTAATTGTGTTCATTAATTTCTGTGGGCCCAACTAGTCGGCCCTGCCGTTGTACCGCCAGAACCACCACAGACAACAGCAGACAAAGGGCACGTGGTTCCCAGTAGAGCTAACCCTCGCACGTTCTGACCGTCAGCCCTGACCGTACACACTCACCCTGTCCTATTCCAAACTAGCGCTGATGTCAGCACTGCACCGAAAGTGTTTTCTTCTTCCTCTTCGCTCTTTTCACACGTCTTCTGACCCCTACGCCTGTGGTGACCGTCAGCAGTACTTTCTCACAAATGAGCTGCTTAAGAATCTTGTCATTGAACTTGGATTGACATTTGACATGATTTCATCAAGGAGTTCCTGGCTTGCACTCAGTGTCTCCATTTTATTTTACTAAAATTGCTTCTCTTAACTTCCCCTCACTTTTTCTCTGAAATAAGGCCAGGGACCCAGATTTCTGCCCGTTTCAGGAAAAGGGCCCACAAACCATGGCAGGTGTGTATTCTGAAGGGTCTCCATAAACGAGAGAAAATGGCAGCAGTGTGTCCTTGGATTTTAAAAAACAACTGCAGTAAAGGCTGATTGTAATCAAATACGATTTATTATAAGAGATGTCCTCTGTATTGCTAAAGAAACCAAAGGGCTAGTCTGAAAGCGTGTTTGCTTCAGCATGAAACCAACCTCAGCGTCTAATGTGCCACTGGTAGACGCCGACTGGGTGATGTCACAGGCCCCTGGAGAGCCCTTGTCCACCGAAGATGTGGCCAAGGAGGATCATGGGAAACTCAGGACTCTTCCCCAAGGGCAGGCCCTGGGCCCCTGAAGGCAAGGATCAGGCACAGCCCGAGAACACTCTTCACCCTTCCCATGTCTTCTCTGTCGTAGTTCAGAGCTGCTGTGGACCAGGGACATGTGTGGGTCTTAACACCCTTCCCCTTTCCAGAGTGGAGTGTTCATTTGCTTTTTTCTTCAAACACTCACTTTATTGTTTTTTGTTTTCGTTTATTCTTGACACTGTTGCAGATGTCCCCATTCACCTCCTCCCCACTCGTCTCCGTCCAAAACACAGAGTTTATTGCCGCGAGTTTCTGTTCTCTTCCTGTGCGTTCCGCGAGGGCACAGGAGATTTGGTTTTGGTTGGGAGTGTATCCAGAGAAGCCCCAGTGGGATGTCACATGAGAACAAGGTGCGTCATTGAGAGATCCCGACTCTGGCCTTCCTGTGGCCTCACGATAGAATCTAGGGGGCACCATCAGAAACAGTGCGAGCATACTGTGCGTGGAGGGCATATTCCGAACGACGTGTTGTGTTCAGAAGGCCACCTACTGCCCTTAAGGAGCATTGCTCACAAAAACCCATTCCCTTTTCCTGGGGTGCGTCCTGGGAGTGGGCTTCTCAACTGGTTTTGCGTGTGAGTGAGGTAATGCTCACATGTTGGTCAGTGGGACATGAACCAAAGGGACCAAGTCTTCCGTGGGCAGCGGACAAGTCACCATAAGTCATAAGTGGGTGGGTTTATTGAGCCAGATCCCCCGTGAACATGGTCTGAGTGACGGTGATAAAAACTGCGCTCACACCAGCTGGGTGAGCCGTGCAGTGTGAGTGGAGCACGGGGAGACCCCCCCCCCCTGCCGTGGTGAGCACACTTGGGTTACCTACAGTGACACTTGAAGAAGACGTAGTGCAGTCATTGCTGACCAGGGAGGAAATGTTGCCACATCTCACAAGAGAGAGAGGGAAAGAGAGAGAGAGAGAGAGAGAGAGGGAGGGAGGGAGAGAGAGAGAGGGAGGGAGAGAGAGAGAAAGAAAGAGATTGATGGACCGATTTGTGTCAATAAATTGGCTCATTCGACTTCCAAGTCCTGGAAGAGCAAATGCTGCGGGGCAGGTGAGCACCCCGAGGACACGGGGAGGAGCTCACGTTGCAGCTCAGCTGCAGAGGCTGTCTGGAGGCAGGTTCCCTCCTTCCTCCTGCGGGGGAGTTGGGTCTTTTTCTCCGGAGAGCTTCAGCTGATTGGACGAGGCCCACCCACATTATGGAGAATCATTTCCTTCCCTCAAAGTCAAATCGTTTCCCTGGTGATTTAAACGTTAGTCACAGCTGGTAAAACGCCTTCACAGTCATACCTGGTGGGCGTCTGACCCAGGATCTGGGCACCGCAGCCTGGCCAAGCGGATACGCAGTGGCAGGGACCTAGGGCGCCTCACCTCTTTAAGACCCAGTGTTTTCTCCCTGTCCTGTGGCTCAGCAAATATATGAGGCCAGAGGAGTGTGGAGTACAAGTGTATCTATGCAGAAGCAACGTGTTTCTGAGACTTACTTTTTACCAGCAGCAGTGTTGGAGGGCGAGGGAGAAGTCCCGGAAGGCTGTCGGCTAGGCTGCGCTCTGTCCGTGAGGGTAGCTGTGACGGTGTGTCCAGTGTGAGAACGCACAGGCTGACATTCTTCTTGTGTCCAGACCTACCTCTCCATCCAAACCTGCCATCTTTCCATCAGCGTGTTCCAGGAGATGAATTTTCACTCAAGGCTCCTTGGAGGAGCAGAACTTCCTGGGCTGCTTTTCTTGAGGCTAAAGGTGTGCCTGACGGAGGAAAAGCAGGCACACGGAACAACCTCGTCGGTAAATCGGGCTTCTCCTCCGGTCTGAAATGGTGCAGAAGCCATCGCCTTTCCCCTCTGTCCTTTGGGTTTAGTGAAGGGTCATTGTCACCAGAATTTACTCTAAGTCCGAGATTCGCTTTCTGTGGTGTCTTTGTGGGGACATAGTCACACTCCACTTGAGGAGTTACCACTTAGGCTTTGGGTAGGAATTTTCTTAGTTTGAAATCTTGTTTTTTTCTCCCCGGCTTTGTAATGTTTAAAATAATTCTCAGAAAAGTTTACCTGATAAAATACAAATTAAACATCTTATAATTTCAATCGACGCAATCATTAATATGTGCAGATAACTTTAAATCCAAGGACAGATGCTTGTAATAGAAAGTACACGACCTCTTCCGGGCCGTGAGTACTTCTGACCTAGGTGTGTTGGTTCTGAGATGACAGCTCAGGCCACTCACCTGCTGGGTCTACTCTGGGCTTCAGTGACAGAAATCGAATGTCACGGGACATCTGCCAGCAAAACCGGTCTCTCACTTAGCACTCTTCAACCCGGTTCAAGTTTCTTTATTGGTAGTGTCATTCCGTTGTTTTATGGGGACAATGTCCTCGTGGGTGGGTGTTTGCGAGCCCACTCCCTGGTGCCTCTGGGTTGGCTTCTGTGACCCACTCCGTTTGCGAAGGATGGAGCCCCCGCACAAGCCTGGTCCTCTTCGGCCCTGGCGCTCTGCTGCATCGGGTGTTGCACCGGCTGTCTGGCTTTGATCGGCTGCGGCTCGGCACCGAGCGGGAGGGGCCCTGTGGTCTTCCTGAGCACAGGCCCAGGTCCCCGGCACCTCTGCCGGCTGCAGGGTCAGCTGTGCGCCTTGGGTGCGGCAGGAGTGTACAGGGCAGGGCCAAAGCTGGTGTTCTGTTGTTCATATGGCAACACAACACAATATTTAATATGTAATAACACAAGAGTGGGTTGCGTTTTGTAAGCTCACCACTGTAAACCTCCTTGTGCTCAGCCGAGTGGTAAGAAGCACAAGGCTCTGACAAAACTGGAGCCAGAATGGGACAGTCAGACAGTGAGCGGCCCCCCGGAGCTTGGGCTGCAGGGGGCCTGGCCTGGGCGCTGGAGCTGGGGAGCACGCAGAGCGGAAGGCAAGGCCGTGTCTGAGCCAGGCTCAGAGAGTCATGGTGATGTGTTAGTCCCTTTGGGTCGCCATAGACTGGGGGCCCACCAACAACACGGTCACTGCTTGCAGTTCTGGAGGCTGGAGGTCCCGGGTCCAGGAGCGAGCACATTTGTTGCCTGGGGAGAATGTTTTTCTGGGTTCAACGGGGCCCGTGTTCTCGCTGTGTCCTCACATGTCCGGAGGGGCCAGAGTGTTCTCAGGGGTCCCTTTAGTAGGGGCACTCATCTGTTCATGAGGACCCACCTCTGTCACCTGATTGCCTCCCAAAGGCCCCACCGCTCAGCACCATCACACTGGGGGTCAGGTTTCCACATGGGGACTTGGGGGGATGCAGAAATGCAGTACATGGAGCTCACATTTATGTCCTCTGCTTGCCCGGCCCTGCACTGAGTTTTTTTAATTAGTTCTCATTTCATGTTTATTATAAGCATATTAGATAACTGCTATCATCATTATTCCATAGCCAGGGAAACTCGTAATTAGAAAGATTAAAACCATTCTTCCCAAGACACAAAGAAGAGGACCCAGAATTTCCGTCTGCACCGACTTGGCACAAGAGCCGCACTGTTCACTGAGCCATGCAGCACCTGTCTCCGAGGCTCCGTGGCAATGTCGGCGGTCCCCAGATTTCTGGGGCTCATCAACTCAGCCCAGCCAAGGAACAGAAGGTCCCTGCCTGCGTCCGGGCCCATTTGTCCCCAGCTCCCCGGCTCCCCGGCTCCCCGGCTGCCGTCCCCAGGTCCATATTTGTGTCAGCATCTGTCTACCCATAGCTCGATCCGCCTCTCCTGGCTCATCTCAGCCTTACCCAGGCTGCGCTGCCACTCATGTCCCCTGACATGTGCACACGTGGGCGCATCACAGGTGGATGCCAGCCAGTCCTCAGAACCCGGTCCTTTATTGTCTTCCATGCCAACCCCGCACTGGTCTGCGGGGGTCTGCTCGCTGTGGTGTGGGTGCAAGGGGTTTTGTCGGAGAGGGAGGTGGAGACGAAATGCTGAACCCTGTGTCTCTCTTGATTGTCAGTTATTGGACAGGTAAAGTAAAACCTGAAATATACAAATATTTGAGAAGAAATATTATGGATGACAAACTTCATTAAGTCCCTGAAAATACCGCAGTGAAAGAATCCTGGGAGACCATTGCATATGTTTTTGGTGGTGGAGGGACTTTGAAAGATGGAGCGTTAGGAAGGGCAGTGTGGAAGTCCGCCAGCATGCCGTGGGTGGGCAGGCCTTCAGCTGCGTGGAAACTGCTCCCCAGACACACTGGAGGTTGTGTTGAGTGGCCGTGGATGAATCCGAACGACCTTTGTCAAAGGCCCAGCGGTGTCTTGTGTTGTGTGTGAGTGAGCAGGATAACGCAGACAGGTAATCCATAAAATTGGAAAAAAGGAAAGTCCCTTTTAAATAATGAAAATAGTGCTCAGCAATAAATTTGGAAATAAATAGAAAGGAGCCAAAAACTCAGGTGCTCACACGACAGAAAATCGTGACAAAGGGTCTGTGAGTCCTGCTGAGTCATTGCTTATTCCTCTTTGTTCTTCGCATTTTCTTTGTTTTATCTGCGTGGTGTTTTTGTTGTTCTGCTTTACCGTTGTTGTCCAAGATGCCAGGGACAGATGGATGCCATGGCAGTGATGCGTCTGAGACCTCTCTTCGTCTCCTCGTGTTCACAGTTCTTAAAGAAAGTAGGCCAGAGCCAAGACAAGGGGAGGGGGCATCATCCACAGAATTTAGATCACGTCGGGTGTCTGTGATTGCAGGAATTCTGGGTCAGCAGTAGTTTTAGCGTTTTAGTAGTTTTAGATCCATTCACTCTAGTAAATGAATGTGTTTGGACTTAGAGTACTTAGTCACGGCAGCCGTATGCTCCCGGAAATATCATCTGCTTAGCCTGGTTTCATTACCAGCCATTGCAGGTAGAAGGAGGCTTGATGCTTGTCCACTTAGAGGAGGGTGTCCCCGAAAATGGTCTTAAATTAGCTCACTTTCACTTGAGAAGAGCAGCCACAGTGAAGGTTAGACGAGTTAGTAACGGGAAGAGTTCCGGACTGTGTATGTCCGGAAGATTCAATGGTTTAAAGTCCCTCTTTGTTTGACAAAGAATACAAAGTTAGGCACCCAAAAGTGAATGTGTGTTTACAATGTACGTATTAAAATGATGATAAGGTGTTAAGACATAATAAGGGAATACTGTGGACAACTTCATGACAATAAATCCAACGCCACAGATGAAATAGAAAAGTTTCTTTAGGATATAATCTTTCAAAGCTCACACGAGAAGAAATAGATAAGCTGAATAGTTCTGTGTCTATTAGAGAAACTGAATAGATTGATCTTCATCCCCAAGAGAACAGAGTCATGCGCCATCTTGTCTTGTCAGGTGATGGCTGTGCTCACCTACAGTTGTACAGGCAGGAAAGGGAGAAGAATAAGCCCAGGTGGGTTTAGTCCATTAGTCCCACTGTGAGACAGGCCTCAGGTAGAACGCCATTTATCCCGCGCCCTCCCCAGGCCCCACCCTGCCCACAGGACCCTGCCATGTTCACGTCTGTCAGTCCTCAAGACTACCTGGGTGTCCTTTCCTCCTGCAGTGCACAGCTACCTGCGGACACGTCACAGGTCTCTTTGGGGAAAGCTGCAGAAGTACTAGGTCACATGCTCATGGAGACGGGATGGAGAGCTCTTGGTCTGTGGGGTGATACTGATATGGAAAGTTGCTGAGGGCCCGAGAGTTTTCACTTGTGAGTGGATATTAGCCTCTGGTTCGACAGCTGGGGTAGGACACGTCAGCACAGAAAAGTTGTGTGTGTGTATGTGTATGCCTGACCCTGACTGGCTGTCCATCACTCTCAACCATGGGAACGCCATGGCCAAGTCGCCGTTACCGGCACCCGAGCCCTGCTCCTCCTGATGGTGAGTGCGTGTGCCTGCCTGGTCTCAGAAAGGAAATGCTGGGTGTCGCCAGCCAGCCTGGAATCCTGTTGTCCTCACTGCTGGTTGGGGCTCAGTCCATGGCCCCACATCTTACCATCAACTATGGTCTATAGACAGTGGCCTTGACATCCTCAAATGCATGACTTCTGCCCGAAGTGCCTCCTCCTGTCCCTTGTGAAGGCAGCGTCCTTGGACCATCTCCGGAAACAGGTTGGTGGCAGTCTCTTGGATGTCACAGAGAACGTCAGTTCCCGTGTGCTCAGCTCTCCAAGACAGTGTTGCTCCCCTCAAGGCTGTGTCAAGCGGCTTCGGGCGCCTTCCCCGCATTTCCCGAGCAGGTCTCTGTGTGCCAGGGAGATGGCTCTGAGAGCCAGCATGACAGACTGTCAGGACCACATCCTGGTGTCCGTGCCAAACCCTGAACCCTGGGTTGTCACTGTGGACCCATGCCAGCCAGCCCACCCCCCACTTAGTACCCCCTGACGTTCGGTTCAACACCCTTAACTCCAGCCTTGGGATCCATCTGTGGCTTCTTGTTCCCATTGTCATGACTCATGAGTTTCTGCAATTTCTTTGGCTATCTAGCCTTTTCCTCCCAGTGGAGAAACCCTGACTACTCTCTCAGGAAGAGCTGTGACCAGCTCCTGGTGTTAGCCCAGAACAGTGAGGGGCAGATGGCAGAGCTTGGGGACAGTCCGCACCTGGTTAAGTCATCGCACTGTCTCTTCCCAAAGTGAGGCAACTTTCCTCTGGCCAGACCAAGGGACGACTCTTCTGCCAAACAGAGGCTCCCAAAGAGCCTCAGCATCCAAGACCACCCACAGGCTCACCCACCCCCATCTCCCCACCATGGCAGGTGAGACACCCGCCTTTTCCTTGGGAGGCTCTAACGTTGGCTTCAGAGGGTAGGTTCTATGCAGGCAGCCCACCCCACCGTCACACCTACACCCTGGGTGTGACATGGAGATAGGCCTCTCTGCCATCTATGAAAGCAAGTGTGAGAAGCTCCTTGGACTTCCTGATGTTCCTTGAGTTGGATGTTGACTGCGCCAACCCTGTGGTGCTTTTTGGCATCAAGGATCCCAAGTGCAGCTGGTGGAAGCCCGCTCACTCCGCAGTCCATGTGGTCCTCCTTGCCCCTGACACTGGTCCGCCCCACAGGTGGTACCTACACTGATGCTTCACTTTCCACCTGCTTCTCATCAGATGTACCACGGGTTAAAGCCTTGATGACTGGAACACCACTTACACCGGGGTTTGGTTTGTGTGCCACCCTGACTATTACATAACCCACCTCCTGAACCCCCACGCGGTGGTCTGTGTGCTGGGCCAGACGCCCGCCTCCCCTCGGTGGCCTTCTCTCAGAAGTAGCCTGAGAAAGGGTTCACGTGCTGCCTCTCCCATGGGGTGGGGGGTCAGCTCAAGGACAAGGAGGAGACAACAAGGTTAATGTCAGGGGAAAAAAAGCGAGAACCAGTGAATTCAGGTGCAAGCTGCCTGCTGCTAATTGCAACTGCTTGCTTGATTTAAGGCGGCATCCCCCACGAAGTGGAATGAACTGCTTCTCTAGAGAGTCTTTCTGGAGGGAGGGGAGAATGTACCTTCTGCTCCTACATGTCGTGGTTGGCCTGTGGGATGTTAAATAGCCCGAGTTTCTGAGTTTCACAACCATGGTGCTGAGCAGGGTCCTGCCGTGCCCCGTGCCTGGGCATCAGCAGGAAAAGGTGGCTCAGGACACAGGGGGATGCAGCCCTGGCGAGGGGGTGGCGCTGTGAGGCTGCATTGTGGAGAATTTAGTTGGGGCCCCCACAGAATCGGCCACTGCAGCAGTGGCTGGAATAGGAGACAGACGAGGTGGAGAGGATGCAAAGTGGTACCTGCGCAGTGTCTGGTGCACCCCCTGCTTCTGTACTGCACCGGTCGAAGGAGAATAGTAACCTGTGTGCCGTGCTCCAAATATCAAAGGAAGCACAATCAAATCATTTGCTGCTTTTTAGTGTCTATTGTTTATGAGGCTTGCTGTATGATTTTTGTAAAAGCTTTTTTTATGCAGGGCAGTTTTTTTTTAATTGTCAGATATTGTTATTAAATTAGACTTTGAATGTTATCAAAAATCGTATGCACCTCTTCAGAAAACTGCGTGATTTTTATGTAGTTGATTGAGGAACTAAATTGTTGGATTTTTCTGATGTTACAAAATTCTTGCTTTTCCGGAATATACTCGTGTGTGGTGAGGTTTTGATATTTGTAATGCCAGGTTTGTTCAGATAATACACTTTGGATTTTTGGATCTATGCTGTATGAATTTTTGGTTGTTGTTTTCTAAATCTCGCTTTGTGACCAAGGTTACATAAAGCATACAAAATCGGTTGAGTGACTTTCATTTTAGTCTGCCCTGAGGAAATAAAGCTCTTACCAGGGACAGGGCTCTCTGTTGGTCAGGGGTGTTCGAGCCCCGGGTCCAAAGCCTTGAGGGGTGGCAGTCGGATGAGTGGGGCCATGCTTCTCCCGTGGCCTGACCTCTGTACCTGCCATCGGTCTTCGGAAGGTTCTCCTCTTTCCGCCAGTGTTGGCCTTTTTCTTTCTCTTCCCAAAACCTCTTTGCTCCGCTGTGGCCACGTGACCCCAGGGTACAAGGGACTCATCGGCCCGTCCCCACCTGTCAGCTGTCACCGCACCCTCTGTCCTTGACTGCTCCTCAGCCACCCCAGTTCCTAACAAACCCTTCAAATATCAAGGAGAAAGCAACAAACACCCCCTCCCCCCCAAAAAAACCCTGAATGGGTGCTACATAAAAGATAAAGTGATGGTTCTCTTGTGAAGGAGTCTCCTGACGACGAGCCTGCCAGCTGCAGAGCAGCTTTGTCACACTGAGCATCTTCCTCGGGGCTTGTCCGAGGGAGGCCGTGTGTCCATGAGGCCAGCGGCGCCAGTGTAAGGCCGCAGGTCACCTCCGAAAGGCCGTGGCGATTTGTGTGTGGGAGGCCGGGCCACGGGTGTTAGTGTGCGGGCTGCGTCAGCAGAGAGGAGTCCACAGGCATCTTCTATAGCGGGGTTCGTCAAAGTAAAGAGTCAGGCTTTTTCCCACAGTTTACTTTTTAACACAGATTTGCCGGAGAAAGCTCAGCTGGACAGGAGAACTGGAAATTCTGTCTGTCACGGCGGAAAAGACAAGGGACTGAGCACTACGTGGAGTCTGAAGTGGTTCCAAACGAGGAAGGTCGTCCCGAGTGTTCGCGAAGTCCGGTTCAGTTACAACTTCCCACCGTCCTCGTTCTGCACGAAGAACCTTCCCTGGTGAGGGTGCTGCTTTCCCTCAGCTGTTCTTTGTCTAAAAATGTCTTAATACGTCTTATTTCGAAAACACGTGTCCACCAGGTGTAAACTTCTGTCCTGCACTGCTCTGTGGGCTGCAGTTTCTCCTGAGGGCCGGTGATCGTTCTTCTTGATTGATTGATTGATTGATCAATCGATCTGAAAGGGAGTTTTCTTCTCCCCCCTTCCACCCTGGCAGTATTTTAGATTTTTATTTTTATTACTACTCTCCAGCAATTTTAATACAGTACGTATTTGTGGAATTGCCTTATGTTTTAGTGGCTGGAGGTTGTGGGAATTCTTGAATCTGTAGGGCTATACTATCCATCAAGTAAGGTAAATTTCTACCCATGATTTCTTGAAATATGATATTTGTGTGTTAATCCCTTCTCACCTTCTAGGGCTCAAATTGCATGTATTTTGACCGCTTGATATTTTCTCATGGACCAGTGATACAAAGTTAATTTTAATTGTCTTTTTTTCTTCTGTTTTATTTTTGAGTTTCTACTGCTATTTCTTCAAGTTCACTACTGTTTGTTCTGGGCTTCTAATCCTCTGTTAATTATAGCCAGTGTTTTTTATAAGATTTTATTTATTTATTTTTAGAGAGAGCAGATGAAAGAACAAAGAGGGAGAGAAACATCAGTGTGTGGTTGCCTCTCTCACACCTCTACTGGGGACCTGGCTGGCCACCCAGGCCTGTGCCCTGACTGGGAATCGAACCAGAGACCCTTTGGTCCGCAGGCCTGTGCTGAATCCACTGAGCCACACCAGCCAGGGCTATAGCCAGTGCTTTTTATTTTAGATATTAAATATTCATCTCTAGAAGTTCTGCGTGGACCTTCTAAAATATATTCCCCACGCTTTCCTCACGTGGTCACGTTATCTGTCGTGTTCCCAGCACAGGGGCTCTGTTTATGGTAGCTGCGGTCACCCCCACGTCTGCTGGCTTTAGTCTCTGTCACAGCTGTGTCTGCTTTTATTATCGAGTTATGTCCTGTTCGTGGACCGTGTATTTCTGTTTCTTCACATGTCTGGTAACGTTTTTATTGAATGACCAACATAATTTACATCGTAGAGTACAGAGTTCTGTCCTATTCTTCTAATAGCATTGAGCTTTGTTGAAGGATCGAGCACTTAACTTCAGGTCACTTTTACCCATAATGCTGGACTTCTGCTCCACCCGGGCCAGGCCGGAGCACGCTGCAGCCTAGAGCTGGCATTGCCCGCCGATGCCTTTGGGAGAGCCCTGCCGAACACGGCGTGGGTCATGGCGTCTCGACCTTCTCTCTGTGAGGAGGCAGCCTGGGCCCCGCTCCCCGTGAGTTCTGGGAGACACTCAGTCACGGCTTCACGTGTCCTTCTCCAACATCACTGAATTTCACGCCATACATGCCGAATTAAGTAGTCAGCTGACAATTCAGGAATTTTTTCTGCAGATCTCTAAAATTCTCTTTTGTCCACTTGTGGCTCAGAATCCAGCCATCTCCGCCTCAGTGAACTCTGACCTCTGCCTCTAACTCGAGAGAACACGGCGTGGCGTTAGTTTGGGGGCTCCTCCTGTGCGCCCTGGCTTGGAGCTGTCTCCTTGCCCGAAGGGGCTGTCACAGGACTTATCACCGGTTCCCTCTCTCCTCAGGACCACGCCCTCATTTCGCCTGTTGCCCAGGTCGCGAGGGCTGTGCGGTCACTGGCTGTGCGCAGTGAGAGCAGCTGCCACCGCAGTTGTGTGGGGTGCGGAGGCTGCGCTGATGCATGTTTCCATTGGACTTGTAGATCGCGAACCCCAGCTAGATATTATGATTTTATAATGCAGCATGAGCTCAGATTTAGAGGGGGTTTTTAGAGACTTTATTTTCTAAAGTAATTTACACAATTGAGAAACTTATTAATGGTAGTAGGCGTTATTGCTTAGAGTAGGTTTGGGTGCACAGCTGAGTTGAGAAGACGGTAGAAAGATTTCCCCTAGACCTCCTGCCCCCGCACACTCAGCCTTCCCCTGGAACATCCCCCACCAGGTGGGACATCTGTCACAATCAGTGAACCTGTGCTGACATGCCGTTGTCATTCAGGGACCACAGTGGACTGAGGTTGACTCCTGGTGTGGAGCATTTCATGGGCTTGGACAAATGCACAGTGACGTGTGTCCATTGCAGCGTGACACAGAAAACAGGCTTTCACTTCCCTGAAGATCCTCCACGATCCGCCTGTGCATGCCCCCCCTGCCCCCCGCCCTGAGCCCTGGCAGCCAGTGGTCTTTCTACGGTCTCTGTAATGTTGCCGTGCACAGGACGTCACGAACTTGGAAGCACAGCGCAGGCAGCCCTTCAGATTGGCCCTGGCACGCAGTAACCTGCGTTTTAGCTTCCTCCATCTCTTTTCATGGCTCGAGAGCTCATTTCTCTTTAGTGCTGAGCAATGCTCCACTCTCTAGTTTATTCATCCGTCACCTACCAAAGGACATCACTTCCCGGTGTTGGCAATTGTTGAATTGCCAATATTCACGTGTAGGATTTTATGTGGCCATGTTTTGGACACCTTGGGCAAATACTAAGAAGCGTGATTGATATATTGTGTGGTAAGAGTATTTTGAGTTTGTAAGAAATAGCCCAACTGCCCCCTGAAAGTGGGTGTAAGAGGGTGTGCCCCCCCAGCAGTGGGCGAGATTCCTGCTGCTCCCCGTCCTCGCCAACGTGTGGGGTCGTCCGTGTCTGAACTTCGGCCACTCGGATAGGAGTGTAGTGGCCTCTCGTTGCTGTTTAATTTGCATTTACAAATGACACATGACATCGGAACATCTTTTCTTGGGCTTATTTTCCATCGGTATATTGTCTTTGGTGAGGTTTCAAAGTTTCAATCAGTTTGTTTTCTTATTGCTGAGTTTCAGAAGTTCTTTGTGTATTTTAGATGAGTCTTCTATCATGTGTCTTTCACAAATATTTTCTCCTGGTCTGGTTTGTCTTCTTAGGAGCAATTTATATTTTATGAAAACAAAGATATGATATAGTAAGTGTTATAAAACTTTACCAGTGGGCCATAGTTTATTTGCATGTTTATAGATTTTTGCACTTTGATGTCTATTCAATTAAAAAGAAATCAGGACAATGTCACATCTTCGCTCATTCTTAATTCTTCTTCATTTTATGTACTTAAGGTTCCTGGACCAAGGGTTAGGGTGAGTGATGGTGTCAGCAATCCACGCGCAGAGGATGGGGTGGGGTGGGTGTGTCCTGTGCTCAGAATGGTCAGTTTTTGAATAAATGTATATCATGCATGAAAACCTTGAAGCCAAACACACTTAAGTGTTCTGGACGCCGTAAGTTTCTCTTCTTCCCGCAGAATCTGGCAAGTGTGTCCCAGGCACACCCGCATTTTTAGAATTAGTCCACTTTGAACGCCTTCCTCACGTTGGCCAGGGAGGATTCTCAGAGAGAAGGAGGAAGAGGACAGGTCCTGCCATTTGGTTGAGCGGCCACCTGGCCCATAGACAGCACCAACACGCCAGCGTCCGCCCCACTGGGGATGGGACTCACTGGGGAGAGTAAGTAGAACAGTGATTTTGCTACGCTAATTATGTGAGTGCTCACTGTAATCACCATAAAATTATTAGTTACAGTGATTTTCAGTCCTCCACCAGGGAAAATGAAGTGACTTTGAATTATAATGGCAAATTAGATGTCATAAAAACTTGAGGTGGTATAAGTGATTTGGGTCGCGGAAGTATGTGTTACGTCCCAAAATGGATCCTTTTCATTATGTGACTAGATCTACACTGTAGGTTCGTGCTGTGGTTAGCCGTGCTCCCAGCCCAGGGGGAATAGATGGTGGGGCTCAGAGCGTTACAGACGTCGCAGTGAGGAGTCCCCCCTCGGAACAGGACAGACCCTGTGCATGGGACCGAGTGAGCAGGGCGCCGAGGCTGGCCACCTGCCTGTTGCATACGTAACTGTCCTCCGGGCACAGGCCTGAGGCTGGAGGGGTGCTGGGGTGCAGCTGCTATCGATGGAGACCACAGCAGCCCTGCGGACGGGCCCTCCTGGGCCGCAATGCCGGCACCCATCCCTGAACACCAGTCTGCAGGGGAGAGCTCGGGACTCGTAGAAAGGAAATAGTGGTTTTATTTAGAGAAGTCAAAGTGTGAGTCCTGGGTGTACAGTTTTTGTCTTGAATGTTGAATTCTTCGTAGATAACCTGGGTATAAAGGTCCCGTTTCTTAGAGCTGCTGGGTGAACTAAATTGTGATGGGTAAAGTGAGCGGCAACACCATCACAGAGCCGGCTTTTAATAAGAATCACCACTTCCCCCCAAACCTCTGTCCGGAAAAACGGAGTGGCACACCACTTTTCTCCTGAACACGCTGCCGTTTAAGGGGCACCCGCTTCCTTTAACGCGCCTGCCTCTGGACAGACCGAACCTCTCTGCAGTGCTCTCCTCGGTGGCTGCTGCTTTCTCCAGTCGCCCGTCTCCCAGCAGGATTCAGGCTTGCCCAGCCCTGCCAAGATGCCCGTACAAAACCATATTGAGATGTAGTTATTTCTTGGGGGGAGCATGAGGCGCAGAAGGAAAGCTGGTGGGGGGTGAAGAGGGTTGCCGCTGCCCGCGGCCTCCGGCCCAGGGAAGGGGTGCACGGCTTGCTTGGCACCCGAACCTCGATTTTCCTAGCAGTAAACGAAGATTGTGAGCTAGGCAGTTCTAAGGTCCTTTTCACCTCGAACGTCGAAGTAGTGCTGTTATTGCAGGCATTAGAAAACTAGAATCTGCGCATTTTTATTCCCAGCTATGAAACGTCCCTACCCTATGAACTTTTAGATTCTATTCTATGAAATGTCTGCATAATCAGACACCTATAAAACCACATGTACACGGCGCCGATTTTCAGTGAGTTAAGCACCTCCCTAGGCTCGGGCTACGGTCGTTCACGCGTCCTTTCTGTACTGGCCGTTTTAGTAACACGGGCGCCTTATAAATGGGGGCAGCGTGAGAACATGACGCTGTGTGAGAAACGTGCAGGAGAGCAGGCCCTGGCTCACTGACGCCGTTGGGAGGATACATGTGACTCTGAGTCCCAGGGAGCGCCAGGCTGTGCCCGCTGAAGCGAGGTGAGCTCTGACGTCACCGTAGTTAACACTCAGTCATTGTCCCACAAGAGTCCTGATGCTGGAGCCCAAGAGACCGGCCAGCAGCACACGGTATATGTGAGTTTCGTAAATGCAACGTTCTTACAGATGCACGGGGAGACGTGAAAGCAACGCTGAGAAATCAATTCATTGTTTTCTTTTTTTTATGTTTTTAAGATTATTTATGTATTTATTTATTTGTAGGGAGAGGGGAAGGGAGGGAGAAAGAGAGGGCAAGAAACATCAATGTGTGGTTGCTGCTCGAGCGCCCCCTACTGGGGACCTGGCCCACAACCCAGGCATGTGCCCTGACTGGGAATCCAACTGGCGGCCCTTTGGCTCCCAGGCCGGCGCTCAATCCACTGAGTCACACCAACCAGGCCATAATTAATTATTTTTAAAAGCAGAAAATTAGACTATTCACCAAACTTAATTGAAAATTAGGTTTGGCAATATTTAAAAAATGAAGCCATAAGAACTAGGAGCAATTAAGGGCATATTCATCTGCATGAGGGATGAGAGAGGTCTTCTAAGAAAGAGAGGGAGGGACATGCACGTTTTAAACCAGTTCTGTGAGCACTTATCATGGAAGAAACAGCGTGGACTGTAACCGCTTCACACCCACCCACGGTGTGGGCTTCGTGGTGCACCCCTTTTTTGGTTCGTCAGGGCTGTGTGGGGTTGGTGTAAGCTTGCTCCCCTGCTGGTGAAGCCCTGGCTTGTGTCCAGGTTGGCCCTTACAGGTAAGGTTGCTAGGAACATTGGGAACAAGGTGTGTGTGTGTGTGTGTTGGTTCTCCGTGTGAGCACTTCGTGGCTGACTTCCTGGGAGGTGTGTCGGATGCATGCCTAGTTTGTAAGCACTGCCAGGCCTTTCCTTGATGTGCCAGGCCGTTGCACACCCCCACCAACACTGCTCAAATGCCCCGCGCCCTCCCTGTGCTTGCCAGCTCCTGGTGTTCTGAGTCTCCTTCTTGGTGGGCGTTCTGACGGCGCGCACTTTATCGGTGTTTTAATTTGCATTTCTCTGATTGCTGATGATGTGGCAGACTTTGCCGTGTGTCGATTGGGTATTGGTGTATGTTCTTTCTGGAAAGGGCCAGTTCAAATATTTTACACAGTTGTTTCATTTGTTTGTTTGAGTTTTTCAAACACTGTTTTGTAAAATACGTGTTTTATGTATTTTCTCCACATTGGTGACTTGCTTATTCATTTTCTTGACAGGGCCTTTGATAAGTAGAAGTTTTGTTTTTTGAAAAACATGTGTAAGGACTAATTTATCACTTTTATCATTGTTGCTTGCTGTGATTTGTCGAAGAAAACTTGGCCTGCTCCCAAATCATGAAGATTGTTTCCTACATTTTTCTCTAAAGCTTTATGATTTTACCTTTTATCTTAGGTTTTTGACCCACCTTAACTTAGTCTGTGTGGATGGTGTGAGTTAGGTATGAAGTTTCTTTTTTCTTTTTAACGAACATCCAGGTATTCCAGAATCATTGGCTAAAAACATCTTCCTTTCTCTTTCGGTTATTTTGGCATTTTTGTCAGGAGTCACGTGTGTGGGTCCATTTGGGTCCTCAGTGTCCTGCCCTTTGGTTTCTTAGGCCAGCTCCGCTTGACACGTACCTGATCCTATGAACCGGTGTCGCCCCCAATAACGTTAATAAAGAAGAAAACAGAAAAAAGTAGCACTTTTGCTGCTACATTGTCTTCTTAGAAGCACTGCGGGCACACTTATGAGAACTCTCCATTTCCCATGTCCCCTTACTGTCAAAAACAGTGTAGGATAAAGTTATAAACAGAGAACAAACAGATGGGCAGATACACAGAACAAGTGGATGGTTGCCAGGGGTGTGGGGGTGGCAGAGATGAGGGGGGTGAGGAACACTGACTTGGAGCCGTAAAGTGAGTCAGAGGGCGCAGCGCACAGCGCAGGGGATGCGGCCACTTACACTGCGGTGACCAGGTGCAGAGGTCGACGGCCACCTGCCTCAGTGCGGCGATCGCACCATGGGACGCATTCACCGCACACACTCTGTGCGTCCGGGACCGACGGCGTGGCGTGCCTGCTGAGCTTTAATGAAAATGTCCATAGAAGTAGTTCGGGATGCAACAGAGAAAATCCAAGTTTCTTCTACTTCCCAGGCCTAAAGAAAACCTTCCATTTAAACTAGTGGCATTGTAATCTGGAAGGATTGTTTATGGACAAGTTTCAAAGTAAAAATTTTTTTTAAAGATTTATTTATACAGTTTTAGAGAGAGGGGAAGGGAGGGAGAAAGAGACATTGATGTGAGAGAGAACATCGATCAGCTGCCTCTCGAACACACCCCCACCGGGGACTGAACCCACAACCCAGGCCTGGGCCCTGACTGGGAATCGAGCCCACGAATGTTGCTTCGCTGGATGACACCCAACCAGCTGAGCCACACCAGTCAGGGCTCCCAGGAAATTTTAATCTTAATATTTTATCAATTTCTTCTCCTTCAGAGATGACATTCACTTCTTTTATTGTGGGTGGAATTAATAAAAAAAACGACACAAATTTCAATCATCTATAATATTGAGAAGAACATATTTAAAGGTTAAACAAATGGCAGAAATATGAATTGCATCCAGGCGAGGAGGCCCGTCTTAAGCTGTTTTCAGTATACCCCTTTTCCTTGCCCTTTGTGTTTGGCGTCATCGATGGTTCCGGGGGACCCTCCTGAGAACGCAGCCATGGGCAGCAGGAGGCCGGGCAGCTGCTCTCACGGAGCAGGTGGGCGAAGGAAATGGTCTCACTGAGAACCGCCGTTATATTTGGATGCACAGCGTCTGCAGCCCGAGAAATGCTGTCACCCCTCATGGCCTAGGCGTCATTGACGTACTGGCCCAGGCAGAAGCTGTCACTCACACACACCGAACACTGGCTGGGTTTGCCTCCCCCAGGTCAGCCGTCGCCCCTTCCTCTGTGAACACAGGGCTTTGCGCTGATATCTGCCTGGGTATCAGGTCAGCCGGGTCATGCGTGTGTGCCTGACTGTGACCTCCAGTCCCAGAAAGGCACATCAGACATGAATATGGACCATGCAGGGTTCACCAGGTCCTTCTGAACCAAGGAGAAGGCCTTATAATGTCACCTGAGGTCACGAGGAAAAAGACCTTGCTGGGCACCTAAGTTCCAGATGGTGGAATGGAGGCATGAGACTGCGGCGGGCGGTCTGGTCATCCCTGCTGAGGACAGGTGACAGTGACAGAGAGGTGCCTCTGTCTCAGGTCCCCAAGTCCCTGCCCCCTACACCAGTGTGAGCAGCGTGTCCAGGTCTGGAGACTCAGTTGTGACGAAGAAGCAGGCGGTCCTTCGGGGATCGATAGTGCTCTGGAAGCCATGGGTTGATGCCATGAAGAAGAGAAGCCCCAGGTGAGGGAGCAGTTCCTGAAGTAGCCGATTCCAGGTCATTTAAAGGACAGGGAGTTCGAAGTTTGCAAGTTCACTGCTGCCTCACCATCAGCGACTTCAGAGGAACATGATGACCGGTGACCGAGTGAGAGAATGCAGGTGAAGTGACCCCACGCTGCTCCGCGCAGGATGGGCTCCCATGGCATCGGCCACATCAGCATCACTTCAAACAGGGAACAGGGTCCTAGAAAGGCCTCCCCAGATCGGGGCTGTGAGACTGGAACACGCCATAATCACTGAGCGGGCTTGTTAGAGAAACAACCACCACCAACCAACCAACCAAACAAAAATGGCCGAGCCCCAGCTCAGGAGTGTCAGGAAGTCCTGGGTGGGACTCCGGACTGTGTTTACTGGGACAGAGAGTGTGCACGTTTCACCAACTCCGGGGGGTGCTGATGCCTCTGGCCCCGGGCCCCGGGCCCCAGGCCCCAGGCTGAGAGCCGGGGGCAGTCACAGTCACAGGGCCAGCGGGCAGCCCACAGCACTGTTTGGGTCCATCTGGGGAGTCCAGGGGTCCTGGAAGCACCAGGTCAGGCTGCTTCTTTCTTTAAAAGAACTTCATTGAATTTATTGGGGTGACATTGGTTGATAAAATTACATAGGTTTCAGGGGCACAATTCTATAACATGTCATCCATATATTGTCTTGTATGGTCACCTCCCCAAGTCAAGTCTCCTCCATCACCATTTACCACCCCCCCTTACCCTCTCCTTCTGCCCCCACCCCCTTTCCCTCTGGTCGTGAGCATCCTGTTGTCTGTCTGTGAGGGTTTTTTTTGCTTAATCTCTTCACCTTTTTCATGAAACCCCCCTTCTCCCTCCCCTCTGACAGCTGTCAGTCTGTTCTCTAAATCCACGAGTCTGTTCTGTTTCATGTGTTAGTTTATTTGGTTCATTAGGTTCCACCTATGGGTGAGATCACACGGTGTTTGTCTTTCTCTGACTGGCTGGGTTCACTCAGCATGATGCTCTCCAGGCCCATCCACGCTGTCACAAAGGCTAAGATTTCCTTCTTTTTTACAGCTGAGTAGTATTCCTTTGTGTGAATCTGTCCACTGATGGGCACTTAGGCTGCTTCCAAGTCTTGGCTGTTGTCAAGAACACTCCAGTGAACGCAGGGGCGCGCATGAGCTGCATCTTACTTAGTCTGCAGGCCAGACTGATGTGCGGTGTCCTTTGTCAGATCCGCTCCCTGTGCCGTGAGCGACTGTATGAGGTCCTGGGTCCACTGCTCTTTCTCACGCTGTCATCCTGAGTCGCGCATGCACCGTTTTTTTTTCTAACTTTTGAAAAATGGGATTCACTCAAAATGGTTTCAGTAGAAAGTAAATCTTTGAAAGGTTCTTGAATGAATCATAGAATTGCTGAGACAGCCAAGGAAATACACTTAAGGTTAAAATTGCAGGGATAACGCTCAAAACCGTGGTAGCAGAGTGGCCTGCTGCCCTGTCCCCTGTGTGGCTTCACTCCCCGACCAGCTGGGAATGATGCACCAACCCTGCACCTCTCACCTCCCTGCCCTGGCTTGGAGCGCTTAGCTCGTTCGCAGCTTCTGTCCTGGCCACAGGGGGGCGCTGCGCACAGGGCCTTTCCCTGAAGTTCCTCCCCCACCCCCCCCACAACGAGGGCTCCAGGTGCCTGCAGCCCCAGGTCGCAAGCCTGTACGCTGAGCACCAGTGAACTGAGAGAGGCAGGCTTTGGGGCTCTCTTTTGGAAAGGTGCTGTTTGAGTGCAGGGACCTGTCCAAGTGCAAGGGGGTGTTCCACAGCTGTCAGATGGCCTTCTCCGTGGTGGCTCCAGTTGGCTGTGGTGTGACAAGCCGTGCCGACTGCGGGGTGTTATGACAGCGCTCGGTCAGCTCTCGTGGTCGGTGCGTTAGCCAGAATGGCTCGGGGGCCCTTGATCAGGGTCTCTGACGCAGTCATAGTCGGAGGACTCGGGCTGCATCACTGGACCGCTGGACAAGGCCGGGTCTTTGAGATGACTCCCTCGCCCGGGTGTCAGCAGGGGTGGGCGGGCAGCCCCCCACTCATGTGGGGCCAGTGACCCAGCTGTTTACGCATGTCTTCTCCTTGAGGCTTGGGCTTCCCAGCACGATGGCTGAACTCAGGAGCAGACCAGCAGAAGTGAGAGTGAGACAGGAGCGGGAAGCCACCGCCATTTCTGCAGGGGCTGCCTGAGATTTGGCGTGGCCTCCCTCCCTCATGTTCACAGGACCTGCGTGGACTTGGAAGGCCTCCCTCCCTCATGTTCACAGGACCTGTGTGGACTCGGAGGCCTCCCTCTCTCATGTTCACAGGACCTGTGTGGACTCGGAGGCCTCCCTCCCTCATGTTCACAGGACCTGCGTGGACTTGGAAGGCCTCCCTCTCTCATGTTCACAGGACCTGCGTGGACTCGGAGGCCTCCCTCCCTCATGTTCACAGGACCTGCGTGGGCATGGAAGGCACAGGAGCGGGGAGAGTATGTTGCAGATTGCTTGGAGCGTGGGCGTGGTTGCCGTGACCACCTTTGGCTATGCAGTCTGCCAGCGTGGGGCTTGAAGGGGCAGATAGGGCATTTCTGCAGCTAACCCACAAAACAGACACCCACCACACACCCACACACACACACACACACACACACACAGCCCGGCCACACAGTCCTGGCATTTGATCAGATGTGCTCCTGAGTTGTCTTCAAATACTGAACTCATTATCTCTAGTGCCCACTTATCTACGCACGGCAGCCGGAATGTGAGATCACTCACTAACAGAATAGGGAGGGGAAAAGAGCAGAGAGGCTGAGGTGGAAATCCCCTCCTTCTAAGCACAAGTGAAGAAAAGGGTCTATCAGGACGGCTGTTTGGAGTGGTGCTGTCGGATGATGTGCCTGCTGTCTTCCTTTCGCTTTTTGTCCCAAGCCATCTTTCTGGAAAACTGTCACACTCCAAACATGGGGTTAGACTGAACTGTCAGGTTAACTGATGCTCTGCTGTTTCGAGCTCAAACCTTCCAAACAGAATATTCTCATGATCAACATGTTGTCATAATTAGTAAGTTGTATATTAGAATTGATCTTCAAAAACCGAAGGATCCATCTGCTCTGTGACTTTGCTTCTTACGTGTAAAGCTGTTTCCATCTCAGAAAAACCATCGTGTACCACATCACTGACACCCGTTCCTTGCTGACCGTCATTTCCGTGAAGGACTGATGACCCTCGTTACATCCGCATCTAGAGAAAATCAGGAGAAAGCAGGCCCTGTCACTAGCTGTCCCTCTGGAGGAGCTTGACAAACACAGCTTCTCTGCGGAATTGCTCGTGGGCTGAAGGAGTTCCAGACGGCCCCCAAGGCCGCTCTGCACTTGGTTACGTAAGGTATTCCGCGGACACCCACCAAGGCTTCTTACAAGTGCTCACTGAGATCACTCAGGGCTCATTCAAAACCCAAGAGCTTCTTCGAGTCTCTGGAAACTGCTTCCAAATTTCAACAGCCTTGGAGACGTTATTTCGTCGGAGCGCTTGTGAAACCACTTACTGCAATCATGAAAATGAGCGCAGATGGGTGCGCCGCGTTGGGCCAGATGAAAGCCGCCTTACGCCCGGAATTAGAGTGTCGACCTCAGGCACCCGTTCTGGGCATGCCCTTCCCGGTGTGGCCGGGCTTTGACGTGAAGGAAAGCTGTGCCCTTGTGTGGCTAATGATTTAAAAATATGAGAGTCAACCTTTAGGTTTCAGTAAGGGGAAGAAATTCGGGAGTCTCAACATCTCTTGGATAAACATTTACTTTATTCCTCTATTTCAAAATGAAAGCACCACCCAGAATTCGGCCTGGGAGGCACCAGGGCAGGGGCCCTCGGATCTGCCTTGTACAGAAAATAATCACCAGGTCTTCTGCCGACAGGACAAAAATGGCACGGTGAGCCGAGAGGAGGAAGGGTTGCTTGACTGCTTTTTACATTTTCAGCCAATGTATCTGTTTATAGTCCTACCTATTCACCAACGTCAGGATATTTGGGAGTTCTTCGGCAAAAACACAGTTGCCTCCCAGGGCTCTCCAGTGTCATAATAGCGTGTGGCATTTTAGGGCCCACTGAGACTATGTCTGGCCTACCATCTCCTGTTCACACCACATTTTTCTCCTTGTTGTTGTCCCCTCTCAACGTATATGTCTTTGTTGAGTTTGCCTTTAAAAAAAAATAATTTGCTCTATTTTAAGGAGGTTTGGGGAGTGAAAATACAAGAGATTTTTAGGACAGTGAAAGGAATCCATGTGACAACATCACAACAGGTGCGTGTCGTCATCCCCGTGGTCCTGCGCAGAGCGCCAGGAGTGAGCCTTGTGTAAGCCATGGGCTCTGGGACTGTGATGGCTCATCCGTGGTTAAAACCGCACTGTTCGGCTGAGTGATGTTGGTAACTGGGGAGCAGGGGTGTGCGTGAGTGGGTACAAGGGGTGTGTAGGAAGCCTTCCTACTTTTCTCTCAGTTTTGCCGTGAACCTGGAACTTCCCTAAAATGTTAAGTCTCCAAAAAATGCAAGAGCATATGACCAATTTGCCATTTAACCCAGGTGTAGGGTATTATACCTTCTCCTGCTTTGGACATATTGAGGATCCAGTTAAGCAGACTGAATGACTGCTAAGAGGAAATTGAAAATATTTATTTGGTAAAAATATCAAATCAACAAATCATGTTGATATAATGAAGCAGAATTTGCTGAGTCAATTACATCTGAATCCTAAAGCTAACTAGGTTATTTATTTCAAAGGATACACTTATCTAATAAATTTCCAAAACACAAATATACATGCCACTCTTAAAGTAGTCATTATTAAGGACCAAGCGGGAATTGTTCCGGAGAGGAGAAAACAGGCTCGGCCAGAAATCTGCCAGTGCAGCCAGAACCCTGCTGGAATGAGCCGAGTGGCCGCTGACCACATGGGAAGTGACCAAACATTTGAAGGAGGGTTGAAGACGGAACGGTGGTGACTTCACGAGGCACTGTTTCCTCGAGACAGGCGGCGTGAAAGAAGAAAAGGGGAAGGAGAAATGGTGTCTGATGCCGTGTGAAGGTCATAAACACGTGGTCAGAACGTGGGGCACCGTGGAATTGGAACCCACGTCACAGTGGCGGTGTGGAACGAGCAGACAGCTTGACCGGGAATAATCTGGGAGACTCTTCGACACCACAGACCCGCTGGGTGCTGTGGACCAAAGCACTGCCTCTCCTTGTGTCCCGAGGGCTTGCCTAGGTCTCCCTCCCCAGATCCCTGTGAGTTAGTTATGCCAGGAAGCCGGAAGAGCTAACTCGAATCTGGCCTACGCTTGCCGAGGCCACTTCTGGGCTAGGGCTTACCCGTGCACTGTCAGTGTCGCACAGCAAAGCGGGCACCAGACCTGAGCCTCGGATCCTGAGAATCAGCCACCTTCATCCAACGTGTCGTGTGCCATTGTCTCGGTCCATTTTCCTCCGGCAGAAAGGATCACAGAGCCGCGGAAGGACGGAGACCCCCACGCCCCACTTCCTGATCTTGGGGGAGGTCACTGACTTTGAAGTTGTTCCCGTCTGGAGCCCTGCCCTGCCTGGACACTGTGATTGATCATCAGCTGTGAGATTCTGCAGGGTCCGAGTCCAACACGCGTCAGCTCTGTCCTTGGCTCCTCATCACCGCGCTCAGTGCCCATGTTCCATTGCACATCCTCGGTTCTTGCCGGCGTAACCTGAGACGGTCAGGCTCCAGCCTCCAGCCCTGGTCTCTGCATAGCCGTTAGAAAGTCCACCTGGGGTAGGCGGTCCCTGTTGAAGTTCGATAAAGAAAACACAATTTAAAAAAGGAGAAGCCAGGTCCCTTAGCATAAGGTAGCAGGCTCTGGGTGAGCTGGTGGCTGCCCTTCCTTCACCAAGATGTACAGTTTTCTGCCTCCGTGGAGAGGGGCCCCTCTCATTGGGGTGGTGCCCGCCCAGTGCCCCTTTGTTCTGTGGTTAGGGACTCGGCTCTGGCATCGTCTCAGGAACGTCCCCCATACCTCCATCCCTTGGTCTGAATTGGGTTCTTGCCTTTTCTCTGCTCCCATTAAACCCTGAACATCCAACAGTTTCCTTGGAGCATTTCATCATCACCGGCTGTGTCCATTTATCTGGCCAGGGTGGAGGCCCTCCACGGGCAGAAACCGTGCGCTGCGTTTATTGCCGCCCCCATAACCCTACATGAGTGATCAATGTGGACTGCTACACAGATAAATGACTGTCCTCCTCCTGGTCATCGGAAGAGATTCCACATTCTTAAAAAAGGCGTTTTGTGTCCTTTGTAAATGTGCTAGAAAATAATTCACAGAAAATTATTACATCATAAAAGTGAAAGTAACTTTGAGTTTATTTACACAAATTTGCTAAGTTTCAGAGCTTTACATGCATGTGTGACATACAAAAGTACAAAGTCAGCGTCAAAGAGAAATATCCACGAGCTTTGTTACAAAGGGGGCGCGCTTCATGCAGGGGAGTCGTCTTGTGGTGCGGAGCTCTGCCTGGGGCTTCGCAGCAGGGCAGGGAGCTGGGCTCAGTTCTGAATCTGAAAGGGGAGGGAGGGGTTTGTCACCACAGAGCAGGGCGGGGTCTTGGGGGGAACGTTACTGAAAGGGGTATGCAGAGAGGATTCTGTCAAACAGACCCAGCAGGACGCCTGCGGAGCATGGCTCTTGACAACATGCCCAAGGGCAGCGGCGTGGGGGCTCCTGGGAGCCCAGCTGGGGTTCGGCTGGGTGTCCTCTTCCTTCGTGGCGGGAGTCGCCGCGTGATTCCTGAGTGAATGTGAACAGCCATCAGCCGGGGTGTAAATGCAACCGCCGCATCCGAGTCACCTGTTCAGACGAGGGGCCTAGCAGATCATGGGTGAAAACTAACGTGTGCGAATGTACCAGGGACTTATCGGTCACAACCCTTGTTCAGTCGCTCAGATACTTTCCCACAGCACGGTTTCTCACACACCACACGGCAAAAGCCAGAGCTGAGAGACTGCTCTCGTCGGCAACAGGTGGCATGGCTTCTGTCTGTCTCCAAATGTCAGTGGCGACCGAACAGAATGGAAGAGGGAACGTTTGGCTAGAGACGAGCAATGACCCAGCTTTAATTTTGTCCCCTTGCTTGGAAGTGCCCAGCTGGGACACGTGGCTCATCACGCAGCCCTGAAAGCAGCTCACAGCGGTGGCAGCGCTTCGGTGCCGCCGATTGGGACGCACAGTCGCGGGGGGTGCGTGGGAGGCACTCCAAGTTTAAGAAGTGACCAACATGCCCCACCGAAACCCACTGGCTATTTTTATGGTGATTGCACTTCATTCTGCGCTGGCCGTGAAGAATGAGCTACGAGAGACCTGCTCCCAGGGGCAGTGTCAAGAAGTGACCGGGCTGGTGTGACGCGCCCGTCACCCCCGCCAGCAGGTGTGCCCATGGCGTTGTGCTCACCACAGCACGCACTCCCTTACTTTTAGAGGAGATCGCTTCCCAGCTCGAAGGTGAAGCCTGTCAACCACAGCTCGTGGAGGAAGAGGTACTTTTCACTGTCTTACCTGTCCAGGGGACCGTGCTGATCAGATGCCACTCTGAACACGCACATGACAGATAGCTTTTCTGCAGCCGATGTTAGGAGAAGATTCCTGGACTCAGAAAACTGATTGGCCGGAGGGAAGTGCACCAGTGGGCCCTTTAGAACCTGGGAACGGGCTGTGCCGCACGGGCCTGTTTGCAAAGGTGAGCGTGAGGTTTGGCTTCCGATGACGCAGTTGCGTTTTCTGTGGTTGCAGGGCTCGGGTTCCCTCGGACGCGTTCAGCGGTGGTTCCACAGTGTCCGCCTTTGGAAGGGACGGGGTGAGCGGGTGGGTACTCAGGCTATCGCTCTCTCCTAAGATGACGGGAGTCCGTGACACAGTCTGTCCCTGCTCTGCACACACTCAGGGGAAGCAGACATGACCCGGGATCACGGCGAGGGAGACCTGACACCACCCGTCCCAGGGGTTGGGATAGTTTTAGGTATTTCCCAAGAGTGCCCATCAAAAGGAGTAAAACAGTCATTTCAGCACATGCCTCCTCCTTAGAAGCCCTGCAACAGCCAGTAAATCCTTCTGTCTTTAAAATGAAACTGACTTGCACCGAAACTGTCGCTGCTTTTACAGACCTGGAGAAAGAAGGACACCAGCAGATCTTTCCAGAACTGCGCGTACTTCAGTGTTATTTTGTTTTGCTATCTTTTATGAGCATGGTGCTAACTTTCAGATACAAGAGTCCTGTTACGAATTAAGAAGTAGTTCATGACTTCGTGATAACCAGCAGGGGGTGGCACTCAGTGATTAACTACAGATATTCTTCATGAACAAAGAGTTGTCCCTTTTCACAGGTCGATAGAGTGAATTTCCCAAGTGGATCTGTGGGGCAGATGTTCCCCCTTGATGTCCTCGTGGGACTTCCATACAAGGGTCACTGGGGCAGGGAAGCACCACGAACGGGAGGGGAACCTTGCTTACCCAGGTCATGGAGATGCACAACCTGCTGGGTAATGGAGAGCTCCACCCACACCTCCCGAAGAGCTAGGGAGACGCGGAGCGCTGAGGAGGGCCCCACAAACAAACGTGCCAGCAGTTAGCAGACACGTAGATGTACAGTCTCTGTTTGACCACGTCACTGTGACACTGACATCATGGGACAGTTCAGGGTTCCAGTTATTGGTGACAGTATGTGGCATCTTCCATGCTTATAATCCCTAGGACTTCTGGTCCGTGTATGATTTTACTAGATTGTTAATTTTTATAAAATTTATATTTGTGTCTTGTATTCTCTGTCATAGCCCAGGATCTAGAAATGGAGGGCATATGATAATTATTCAGTAAGTAGTTGCTGATTAATGAACAGCGGTGTCATTGAGAGAAGCAGATCAGACTTTGAGAAACAGAGAGTCTCTGGGAAAATTTACAGCATACGGGAAAACTCACCAAGGGTCATCATTCCTCATTGGTTCTCAGGAGAGGCACATCTCTGCCAAGAAAAACGAAGTCACTTCTCACCTATTCCTTTTAAAATGGACTTTTAAAAGCACACAAGAGAGACCACCAGCATATGAAACTTGAGAGAAAAGAACTCTCAAGCCTGGGCTTTAAATAATAAGAGAGGAGTTTGGCAGACCGAACATAGATTTTTACTACAGCCTATAGCATTAGTGAGATTAAAAAATATGAAGAAAGACCAGTTTTCTCACACTTCCCAGGAGGTTCATATAAAACCCTTCCTTGATCTTGGGCTCAGTGAGGCGGTGCGGAGGCACAGAGGGGTCTGAGAGGTAGAAGCGAGGGGGCTGTGCACCCTCGGCACCCCCAGCATGCTCTCGGTTGAAAGACCCTGGAGTTTTAAGGGGCTTACAAACCCCAGGCAGGCTTTGTGAGTTCAATGTCAGCAGAAGCTGCCTCCACTTCTGTTTGGAATTCTGGGAGGAGACTGTCACTGGGACAGGAATGGCCATGATGTGCCTAGAGGCAAAGGACCGGAGGAACCCGGCACGTGGTCAACCTCAGTGCCGCACCTGTCTTTCCAGGGCACGTGACTCCAGGACCCTCCCACGAGACACAAGACATGGACCAGACTGAATTAGCATCAGGCCCAGAAGTCGCTGTAACGTGGATGTAGGAGGCTCGCTCTGGAGCCAGTGGTGCGAGAGGGAGTGACAGAAGGTGCCTGAGTCTTTGAGGAGAAAGAAGTGGAGGTAGACGTGGCCATATGCATTGACCTTTGGGGGAGAACAGACCACAAGTGACATGAGCCATAGACCCAGAATCCACAGGAAGACACCCCAGAACACAGTACAAGGACCAGGGTCCCCAGGCTGAGGCCCAATGACATGGAGCTGATCTCCCAATTCCACGGCCCAGAAGCCCAGTCACATGACAAAGGGGACGAGGAAGAGGGAGGAAGAGTTGTGAGTTCACCAAGGTGCAGTCTCGAATTTGGCTAAATAGTTTTCCTGAGTGACTGGGGGAAACCAAGTGGCTGGGGGACTGTGAGGTTTTAAAATCTGCGTGTACGTGGCAGTGTTAGAATTGAGTACCCTGAGGCCACTGCTGAGTCACTTCAAGCTCTGAGAGACAGTTTTCTGGAAAATGGGTCCACCGCCACCGTGTACCTCAAAGTTCAGTGTAATTATGTTGATCAAGTACATTCTTAGCCACCAGTATTTGGATCAATAACTGGTCTATTTGGATCCTGTTCTGTTTGATATTAACATATTTTTAGGTATTTTAACCCAAGAAACTCACAATAATAGAATAAAAGCAAGCTTGATTTAGCCACAAGGCCTTTGAAAATGATTCTTTATTATGTTAGGGAGATAGTTACATCATTCACTGATGAATAATTGCCACTCAGTACTTTGCTGTTATTACATGGCGTGGAACCAAAGCAGCAAATGGCTGTCCCTGGGCTGTCACCGTGTCCGTTTGACCCGTGACGCTTCCGTGATGTTGCCAAGTCTCATCCACAACTGAAGAGGTCAGGCTGGCATCCCTGGCTAACACTATGGCAAATCATTCCCCATTTATTACAGAGGGATGAAAAGTGGTGTTTAGACTCCAGGATAGATTGTCTTCCACTCTGGACACAATGAGTATTAGTCCATTCCCTTCCCCTCTCAGAGCTTCTTACCTCACCTGAACCAGACAGGTGCCGCGTAGGCGATCCAGTACACGGTGGCAGGTCAGCGTCGTGTTTTACTGACCTTGTACAAGTTCAGATGTCAACGCCGGCCTTGAGATCACGCCGTGCTGGCACGTGGAAACAAACACCTCGCACAATCTCAAACACGAAACCACTCTTAGAAAGGGAGCGCTGGCCACCTTCACGTTTAGGATGGTTGCTGGAAGAGTTGGACGGACCTTTATAAAACAGCGCTGAGGTTTACCCTTAATGTACATGTGAAAAAATAGGTAATTAAGACAATCGATAATTAAGATGTTTGAGGGAAGTCAGCAAATTGGAAGAGCTACAAAGTGTTTAAAAAGACTGTATAATCCCCCAAGAATCTGTATGTGAACATGTGGATGGAGAAAACGGTGGATTGAGACGGCTTTTCACTAGTGACTAGACCGAGAACTAGAACGAGATTCAAGGTCAGTTCCTCGGGGGATCTGGATGATGGCTCTTCAGACTCAGAGAGTGTGTGGGTGGGACCCCTGACCCCGCCCACTGCTTGGTAAGAGACCTGGTCCTGAGCAGTGTCCTGCTTCTGCTCAGTTTTCTTTTTGGCTCCTGGCGTCCTTCTGTGATTTCTGCACTGGATTCAGTAAATATTTATTGAATTAGTTAAATTCAGTGAGACCTCGTCTAGACATTGGAGATACATGTGTGATTCCAGCAGACGAAATAACTGAAGAGACATACGAGCCAAAACAGGTGAGGCTACTCAGAGAAGAAAACCATGGCCTTACACGATGGGGAATTGTTTAATGTTTCACAGCCAATTATACTCTAGAAAATACTACAATGGGAGACCTCAGCTTCTAATTTGTTACCACATCTGTCACCAGTTAGCATCTCCCAAGGATATCGATTCCTATTGGCTACCTGGAGTGTTGCTTCAAAACGGACCTTCCTGCCATAAAAACACAGGCCAATTTCGTTTCACTGTGGGCCACTCAGTGATACGTTTCAACCACGTGGGGTCCCTGTGGATGCCGAGACAGCATGCTCAAACCCAGCTCTTCGCAAGCCTTACTGATCCTGCGTGCGATACTTAATCGGGTGAGGACTGGCAGCTTATGACAACATAAACGTTGGGAATAGCAGAATGTTATACACGGTTTACTCACCGTATACCGCCTGGGGTTCTTATCTCCTCTCCATTTAAACAAGCTCACTGATCATTTCTAACAGAAGATGACTTATTTACACAATCTTAACTTTCATTGGAATCCCCTTGTAAATGGCACATACCCCCATTAATAAAGAAATAAACATCTTAGATAGTTTGGGTTGTGTGTAATAGACTTCATTATGAGTGGGTAAGAGTTATGTGGGATTTATGAGCCACATTTTATTTCTGTTTAGGGCACCATGAAACGATTCTTAAAAGCACCAGCACGCACCTAGTACAGAGTGTGAGTCATGTTAAGTGACCAGTTCCGAGACTGACTGGAAAGGTGTTTGATGGAACACAGCACACACACCTCCGACTGAATCGGGGAGGGGGGGACATCGTGCCTTGTTCTGTTTTGTCTCGACTTCTGAATGTTTTCTATTTATGGGGAATCTGCTATTAGAGTGCTTTCTAAAAAGGAATACGTACTGGAACTTACATTTTTTTATTGGCTGGTTTATGTACAAGAGTTTACATTCTTGTGGATTGTGACTTTCCCCCACATGCCAGGGAAATTCTCATGTGAGACCACCATGTTCCTGGGGAGGAAGGGAATTATTTGAATTCTCTGGAAGTGGGGAGAGCAAGGTCACAAAGGGGGACAAAGTGGCGCTTGCTCACCGTGCAGTCACCCGAGACCCCGTGGTAGCTTTTGGTGTAGGTTGACTTTGGTGCGGTCCTCAGGGTTGCCTGGAGATGACCAGTCTCACTGTCTTAGAGCCAAAGACATCTGAGAACCAGAGTCCTCGTCTTGACACTCGGGCAGGAACCCTCCAAAATTCAGTGCCAGTAAGACGCCCTGGATCTTCTGGGGGACGGTTGTCTCTTCGTGTTGCCAGAAACTAGAGGAGTGGAAAGCGTCCTTACCGAAGAAGACCCCAGGAATTGAAGATCTCAAGTATTTATATTTTGTAATTGATTTTGAATGATGTCTTGTGAAGGGACATTTAGTAACGAGATGCCCTTTGGTCTGAAGGAAGAGGTTGACAGGAACATTCTTAGGTCAGCCTTTCTGGTCCCTAGAGAGCAAGTCCCTCCATGACACTCATCGGAAGGCACACTCGTCGTGAGGCGTAGCGGAGATACACGGCAGAACAGCAACCCCAGGGTCCAGTGCTGAGCGTACAAGCCACGGAAAGAGTGTGTGACACACATGTGTGTGTACAAGGAGTCTCAGGACGATGTCCCTCCTCTGAGTGCCGCACAGGGAGAATGACGTATGTAGAGCTGAGGTCAGATGGAGGAGGAGGCAACTTCATAAAGTTGGTAAAGGGCTCCACGTGAGCTCACGCCCTCCAGTTCAGAGAACGCACTCCAGAGAGAAATTCCGTGAGTGATGATTGGGCTGAGGATGCTTCAGTGCCTGTATCTTTATGAACAGCTTTAGAGAGAGAGTCGCGGGAGACTCTGCAGAGGGAGACTCCTTATAAATATTTTACTGGGGGAAACATTGTTCCTGAGAGAGCCACTTTCCATTCTCAGAGGGATGAAGAGGGAAGTAACTTCATAAACACTACCGATGAGTATGTAATTTCTTATTTTCTTACTGCTCATAATACATATTCTTAATTGCAGGAAAACATATTAAGTAAAAACCTAGATATGAAGAAAGACATGACGACATGGCTCACAACATTCTGACATATAATCCCAGAAAGTAGCGAACGTGTAGTTATATATTTATTTTGATGGTATTGTATTGTGGAAATAGTTTTGCAAAAATGTCAGTTTCTTCTATAAAAGCTTTTGTATATTTTCTTATGTTAACCAAATTTTTTACAACGGAGTGAACATTTTAATATTCATGTCTCTATCGAGCAAGAAAAAATTCTTGATGAGCATCCCTATGAGCAGATTTTTGCCCCCTTACTTAATTTATATCATGTTGACCAGGGGTCGGCACACTCACTTCCAGGAAGAGGCCCAATAGTCCAGTGAGGAAGGGTGTAAGTTAGTGTCGCCATCCTGGGCCTGTGGCCTCCTCCGTGACAGGAGCAGTAACAGGAAAAGGGGATCAGGTCTGATCCGGTAGTTGCAGACTTCAGCCTCGGCTGCAGCCCACCCTGGGTTTGGAGGTGTCATTGAGAGACTTTTCTTTCTCAGGTTGTTTGAGCATCAGCCCAGTGCGATGCGGTGACTGAGAAGAAGTGGTTTCTATCTGTTCGTTCAGGTGACCGGTACGTATTTCTCATATGCATCTGGTCTTTGGCCGCCGCTCTCAGCTCACAGCTCCCCAAACCCTTGGCACTTCCCAGTGGGAAGAGGACCAGGAGCATCCTTGGTTCTGCTACTTGGTCTCTTTGTCCTCAGCTCCTGAAAACACTCCAGGGCTCGAGGGGATGTCCCTCCCACTACAAATGGGCTTATGTTAATGCAGTGACTTCTGGAAAACACCTAAGGGAGGGCTGGTTGCCACGAGAACCAATCAGGAGGAAGGGGGAACTTTCAGCCCCACCCCTTGGCCTGTGGTGAGGGGGAGGAGCTGCGGGTTGGGTCAATGACCAATGGCCATCAACCACACCTGTGTGATGAAGCCTCCCTGAACACCCAGTAAGTAGCACGGGGACTTGGACAGCTTCCAGGGTAGCCAACTAGAAGGCTTCCAAGTGCCACCTGGCCTGGACCCACATGCCACATGGACAGGAGCTCCTTGGTTCAGGACCTCACCCTGTGAATCTCTTCATCTGGCTGCTGATTTGTATCCTTTAATACCTTTTGTGATTAGTCAGGAGTAGAGTGAAAGGATGGGTTTTCTGAGTTCCGTGAGCCATTCTAGCAAATTAATCAAACTCAAAGAGGGATTGTGGGAACCTCTGGTTGAGAGCCAGCCGGCCAGGAGCATGGGCGGCCACCTGCCCTTAGAGTTCTTGTCTGAGTGGAGGGTGGTCTTGTGAACCTGAGCCCGTGACCTGTACAGTGTCGGGTTGAGTTGAACCGAGCTGAATTTGGGGCTCCCCTGCCCACGGGCTGGTGTCTGAGCATGGCGCGTGGCCATGGGGAAGTCTCCACACGCCCACTGCAACTGCGTCCAGGCCCCAGAAGAGCAAGGGTGTCCGCTCTTGGCTTGCGTGACTGGTCTTGACTCCCTTGCCCTCCACCTGGGCTTATTCCTTCTGTGAAATGATGTATTTAGAAGTGCTCTTGTGGTCCAAACCCCCTATTCTCCCTTCTTTATGGTTCTGACTCTATCACAGTCCTTTTCTCTCCTCTGTCCTGGAGCTCACACGCACCATCTGTGCTCACTTCTCTGCAGGCTCCTGCTTCTCTCTGCTCTGTGCGCTGCTGTCCAGCTCAGAGCTCGCCGGACACGGTCCCTCTGCAGCATCCTTAGCCCTCCTGCTCTGTGTCCTCTGATACATACCAGGGACACGGAGAAATTCCTCGTTGGGTGCCTGTAACGTCCCACTGCCCTCCCGCCTGCACTAGAGCATTTCAGAAATCACTTTTCTTGCACATTCTGCCACTAAAATCTTAACGTAATCAACCACCACCAGGTACCTCAGAGTCACCTGCTAATCTGAGCCCTGTAGCTTCCCACCAGTCTCAAGACATGTCACAAATCCAAGAAAAACTAAAATGAGCATATTTTTCTCTTGACCTCGTGTTCATCTAAAAATGTTTCAGGCTCTAGTTTTCCGTCCTCAGAGTCCTGCTCCCTGTGCTTTGAAACCATGGCCCAGAGTTTGGAGGGGGAGCCATTACTTCCAGTTTTAATCTTTCGTGTACGCGCTGTGACGACCCGTCAGGACCTTTGGAGCAGGTTGCAGAGCATGACACAGAGTGGAAAGGTCTCCCCCCTTTTCCTGGGAGCTCAGTGAAATGTCTAACTCCTGGAAGGGGCCCAGGTACCTGGGCAAGGCTTCGGCTGCTAGGCTTCCACATCAGTGCCGTTACCATGAGATCACGTGGCCTCGCAGAACTCCAGTGTCTTTGCATTGAAGAAAAACCTTTAAAAAGAGAAGTCTTAGCCTCAGTAGAAGCTGATGGGGGACATGGTGAGCTACTGAAGTGAACTGAAGGGTTCCGGGTTCATCCAGTGCGTGCCACACAGGTGATGTCAGGTAGTGAGCTTCTGGGAAAAACGAGGCTGTGGTGTTGAACAGCAGCCAAGCCTGTAAGTGGGGCCGCGCTGCCCACTCCTCTTTCCTCTTCCCTTCTAATCTTTACCAGTCTCCCCTGCAGTCTGGAACTAGAAGTGTGTGTCCAGATCTAACATATGGGTTATCTTGCCTAGTCATGATACGTGGACCTCCCGGGGAGACTGGAGGGGTCAGACGCGGTCTAGATTTCCACGCACCTGCTTATGACACTCTTATTTTCTCTGTGTGTTAGACTTCTGTCTGTGGGCCACTTGGGTGTTCCATCAGTGCTTCACCTACCCTTTGTTTCTGCATCGTGCAACCAACGTGTAAAGAGGCAACTTTAGTCATGCACTCGATCTATCATGTCACTGTTTGTTCATGAAGGAGGGCTCCCGGATGATGGCTGAATTAACTGTGAGATACAATAAAGTAAAAATAAATAAGGTGATTGAAACCGAGAAACAACAGGGGTAGTAAATGGCAAAATGTATTGCATGGATGTGTTAGAGGCTGGGAATGCCTCACCTGTTCCCTGGTGAGCCCTTTCCCATGATTCCTCTCCGGAGTCCGGCCCTGCCGCTCTCCCCAGGAGCTGTGTGGTGACCCAGGACAGCAGAGAGAGTGACCGGAAGCAGCCCGGGGCTCACATTCCCATCATTGCAGGAGGGGACCGGAAGACTGTGCTTGCTGTGGGGCCCTGGGTGTCATCCTGAGGGGTCTGTGTGGATATTGTTGATTTCTTCTGTATATTGCACTGTTAAGTAAGAATAGTTTTTGGAAAGAGCTAAGTGGCTAAACTTTTTGAACATTACTTATCAAAACGCTGTTATTAGGGTATGATGGAACTGAGGTTAAAGAGATGCCATAACCTAAATCATGTAGTTGATTTTTTATGCTTCATTTTACTTAAAAATAGGAACAAGCAAGGCAATCTACTTGGCATAATAAAGCATATGCACAGGAATGAGAAATCTTTTGGTCTAAGACATAAATGACAATAAATGAATGGTTGACTGAGTTTCTGATGGCTCCCGGTGACACATTGCAACCAAACACTTCTGCCCTTAGCCTCCTTAAGGTGCCAACATTCCTGATCATAAATTCTTCTTAAGTTGATTAAAGAGTCTAATTGGTCATGAAGCCTAAATTCTTGCTAGAGGTTGGGTACAAGGGAATCTTATGGAACCAAAGAAAAAGAGTGGAATCAATTACATTGTCCTGATTTTTTAACTGTTCCAGATGGACACAGTCATTCTTCATAGTTATAAGAGGGACGTATATACCCTGGGTCTTCGCAGAATAATCTTCGTGCAGCGTGGTGAGTACTGTCCCTGGGATCACCCTCACAATAGACACAACAGTGGGTTTCATGGGGTTGTACTTACGTTTGTTAATGTAAACCAATCACATAACACCAAAGGGAAGTCGATAAAGGCAGCTGGGGTGGGTGGTCCAGGCATAGACCCGCGTTGTAACTAAAGATGATGGTGTGAGAACCAGGTTACTAATTCCCGTGCGGTGCTCTTCCCCCACACACTGTACATGACGGGAAGTCACAGGCCTGTGTATGACAAATGTGTATGTACGTGGCATGTGTGTATTTATCTCACGTATATGTGTGACAGAGAGGCAGAGATCAGCTTCTACATGATCATCATACGCCAATGACATAGTCTTGATTGGTGAACCAAATCACCCCCCACTCCCCCCTCAACACACACACACACATTACCAGCTATACCTTGAGTATGGAAAAGAAAGCCAGTTTTCATGCATGGTCTAAAGTGCCTGACCATCACACGGTAGTTCTATTTGTCATATTTTTGAGGAACCCCCGTACTGTTTTCCATAGTGGCTGTAACAATCAGCATTGCCACCAACAGGGTACTAGGCCTGGAAAAGAAGGGCGACCCTTTCTAAGTGAGATAAGCCAGCCATGGAAGGACGAATGTGGCCTGGTTCCACCTATATGGCGCGTCTAAGATAGTCACACTCCCTGAAGCAAGAACAGAAGGGTTGTTGCTGGCGGCAGGGGATGGGGGCCAGCTGCTGTTCAGTGGGTCTGAAGTGCCACCTACACACAAGGACAAGTGCCCGAGCCCTGCTGCACAGCGCTGTCCCCGTGGTTGCCCACAGTGAGCCCTCGGCATGGGGAGCAAGGTGGGGCTCAGGTTGTCTGCTCACCACAGTTGGAGACAGACAAGAAAATAGGCACATGGTGCATGGGGTGCATCTGTTGTTTGGGGGGGCAGGCATTTCAGAAGGCTCCGAAAGCCATCATGGTCTGTAACGTCCTCAAGTTCTCGGTTACTTTCTCCTTCTTTAAATTCGCCGAGCGACGGGAATGCATCTAAGTCATGGGCTGCAGTCTGAGAGAATGTCTGCTTTGAAAAGCTGTATTTTTGTTAGTTAGTTTAAGTAACTTAAAGGATAAATCTCAGTGGCTATAGGACGCATTTCTCTGTCTTCACCAGTGCCGGTTCTTTTCTCCCCCCAAACGCTTCATCCCATCGCTCTCTGTGTGACTAGCACAGCCCCAGGTGCGTAGGGCGAAACTGTATCTGTGGTGTAGCTCCCACTCTTGGTCATGAGATGTTGAATCACAAAGATACGAATCATCTTAATTCATTGCTTAATTTGAGTGGCCAAGAAATGTGGACCCAGCAAGTTACCTGAAGCCATGTAATCAGTAGATGACAGACTGAGGAACAAACTCAGGAATGGCCACCTACAGACTAGCTCAAATGCCCCAAGTGCAGATAATGACCCCTCGGTCCCCAGACTCCCTGCCCCACCCCCTTCTCTGGCAATTAGATGAAAATCTGAGCCCCTCAGAAGCTACGCTGGCCTTCACCGCCACCGTTTTCAATTCTCAGCTTCTCTCTGCTGCTGTTTCTAGTCCTGCATCTTCTCAGGCTTTAACGGCTGCAGGTGCTTCATGAGCTACCATCAGGAGTCCTTAACTGCCTGCCTTGACTCAGCCCACATAGCTCTGGTCCCCAGGTGGCAGTCTCGGCTTGGGGACATTCCGTGACGAGGGCCAAGTTTTATCCCATCTGCAGAAAAGCACAGAGAGCTAGAAAGTTCTCCTTCGTGACGACCTTGAGCAGTTCTCAGGGACGGTCACATCTCAACCCTGGGTCTGTGCCTTCCTGCCCCAGAAAGAGCAGGAGGAGCCGTCCCCTGATGGCTACCCCAGGCCAGGTCCCTCCTGAGCTCGATCTTTTCTCTTCTGCGTCTGCCCGTGCTCCTGAGGAAGTGAGGAGGTGCTCACTGGCCTGGAGAGATGTTCATCAGATATTCATGTGAAAAAGGAGATTGCAAAACACGCATGGTGTGATCCCCTTTTCAAAAAAGTATGTCCTGGGATGTGTACGTGCACGTGTACAGGTATGGATATGTATAAACTGCTGCACAACTGCGTCCGTGTTGACCCACCTGCCTGCCCAGCAAGCTCTGAGGCCACGTACAGAGCTTGTTCTGGGTGATGGAGTTATGGACCCTCTTCCCTCCTCCTTCACGGCTCTTTTGAAGATGGAACAGTGTAACAGTATCCACGTGATGCTTTTACATTAAAAAAAAAGCCAAAAATTATACTTTTTAATGGGGAGAAAAAAATAGAAGGAAAAAATAAGCTGTCTCCATGTAGACGAATTATGTCGGGCCCCTTAGGCCGTAATTAGTAAATTGTGTCTGCTTCCGTCAGTGACTGTTTGCGTCCCACGCGGAGTGTGACATGGGGGAGCACCCTGCGGAGGCTTTGCGTGTGCGGACGGGAGCAAGCAGGGGGCAGTGGGCTGGCGTCCTCGCTGCTCCCCCGCCTGTGAGGACGCCGAGGAGCACGGTCTCTGGGCCGAAGGAGAGCCCTGCTCAGGGAGCCCAACAGGCTGGGGCTCTGGTCCCCAGAATGGTGGGAATGAAATGCCTGGTGCTTAGGGCTCCTGCTTGCAGTGCTTCATCACAGCAGCTCCCGTACTCTCAGGGAAGAGGAAGAGCCCTTCTCTGGCTGGTGGCTTTGATGGAGATTCCAGGATGTGGTGTCCCCCGCCCGCATCCCAGTGCAGCTGAGGAGAGATGGCAGCCCAGGCCCAGCGGGGCCCAGGGTGACGCGAGGTGGCTGATGGCCACTTCTCCAGCCCGTGTCACTTGGTGGACAGCCTGCCACTTATACTCTTAGAAACTGGTGGACACTGGTCACAGAGTCAGCATCAAAGAATCGGAATTATTTTGGTGAGAAAATGCAAGATTTTAGAGACCTTGTTTTTCTTGGCAAAGGTTACAAGTTTCTTTGAGTTGCAAGCACACTTCTCAGTTTAAAAGCCCATCAGAGTCCGATATTACAGAAATCTGTGATCATCGTGTTCTCTTTTCAGATGCCCTGACACTGTTGTGAACGGGCCATGAGATGAGGCTGTGGCGGCTCCTCCTTCAGGATCCCCCACACACACTCGTTCAGCCTAGAGTGAGGGGCGACCCGAGACTAGACTGTTCGCTCGGAACACCATCCCAGGCCTCCTGTGTGTGTGCGGTGCAGTGACAATTCAAAAGGAAACAACACTGGGGGGCTGGGGAGGGGCACAGGGCCTTTCCAGCCAATTAACAATGGCTCCTGAGAACCTGATCAGAAGTGACAGTCTTCAGACTAAAAGTGAGTGCCAGGTTCTGTCTGATGACCATGACCTTGAGCTCCGTAGCTGGCACCATGGCTGGCCCAATAGTGGCCAGCGTCCCCAACCAGAAATGTTCCCGAGGGTCTGGCTTTCTGCCATGCTTGCTGATTCTTCTATGTCTCAGGTCAAAACTTTGCCTGGAGTAGCCCATGTGTGTTTCTTATCCTCACCTGAGGACATGCTGACTGGTTTTGGAGAGAGGGGCAGGGAGGGCAACAGAGCGGGACAGAAACATCGCTGTGCGAGAGGAACAGTGATCGAGTCAACCCTCGTGTGCACCCCAACTGGGCACCTTGGGTACCGAACCTGCGACCCAGGCACGTGCCCTATCCGGGAGTTGAACCCATGACCTTTTGGTGTGTGGAGCCAGGCTCCAACCACCGCAGCCACCCTGGCCATGGCCTGCAGTCTGCATTTTTGTCAGAGCCCCTGTGAAGAGAGGGGACAAAGCGCTCCGCCCTGAGCAGGCCCGAGCCTCCTGCTGTCTCTGTGGGGCTAGGATCAAATTCAAGGTCAGGTCTGAGGCGGAAACCCAGACTTCAGGTTCCCACTCAAATGTCTCACATGTGTCCTCCCTTTTGTCCTGTTTCAATGTCATGCACTTTATGTGATTTAACCTTGTGGGTCGGACTGCCATAGCAGGCTTGTCTTTCCCTTCACCTCCTCCAATTCGGTGTGCCTATCTGTGGGGTGTCCCCTTACACAGGCAGCTCTCTCCGCTAGGCTGGCCTTACCGCCGCCCCCACCCTGCCCGGCTGGGACAGCTCCCGCCTCCCTCCCCGGGCTGCTGTCCGTGTCATGTCCACGTGGGTACACCCATGCACTTCACCCATCGTTCGTCAGGGATGGCTGTTAAAACCACACTCAAGACTTGTCTGAGGAATGCATTCGTCCTTATCCTAGAAACCCATCATTCCCAATCCCTTGAGTTAGTCCTGAGACTTCGGTTCAGGCTCCCCAGCTGTCGGGTGTAAGGGCGCGCACCTGGGCCTCCCTCATTAACCTTACATCCAGTGCCACGCACGCGCACATGGAAACACGCATCACCAGACTTCACTTCTAGCAGCATTAGCTACAGCTGTGCCTTTCACCACTTACTCCATTACTTTTATTTATTTCCCCTTAACAGCATTTACACACGGAGCCCTTGTCACTTGGCCCCCCAACCAGATTTTAAATTCCAGGAGAGCACGACTTTGTCACATTCATTTCTGAGCGTTCAGCACACAGGACAGACAGGAACGCCCCGAGTGGCTGTTACAGATGTGCTCGTGAAATGAATCACCGCACACATCTGGAAACCGCTGTACTGAGCAAGAGTCTGCACAGGCACAGCGACCTCCGTTTCGCCCCCGATGACATGAAGATGGATAAGAGAGAAGCCTCTTGCCCAGCTTCAGGCACCAGGGGCAGCACAGGTTTGGAATTTGAGCCTGAATCTCTCCGTCTAGAAAGCCCTCAGTCTGGGGGTTGCATGGGCAGCGGGGTGGGCCCGGAGCCTGCCTGCTCATGTTCAAAGAGCCCTCTGTCTCCGCTGTTTGTCATGCCGCGCACACGCCCGGAGCTGTGACACCTGGCACCGAACAGCCTCCCTCTATCTTGTGGGTGGTCATTCATCCTCAGCACCCCCTTCACCCGCCTTCCGTCTGAACCCAGAAGGAGTCACCAAAGAGCGCCCCTCACCGCTCCGTGAGCCCCCACGTGCACTGCCCACCGCCTCACCTTTTTCTCTCATCAAATGAACCGAATTCTCCGTGTTTCGGATTAAACCTCACTTTTACTTGGCACTCTTTCCTTCCTTGGCCCAACTATAGGAAGCTTTCTCGGGGTTTTTATTTTTCACTGCTTCTCCGAATTCATCTGTTGTCTGGCCTTCATTATTTGATTCTGTAGGTGGTAATAAATGTTTGCTCTTTAGAATGGGTGGATTTACTTTGTATCCATGACCCGTGGTCATTTTACTAAAGCACTTCACACAGTCGCAGGCTTCAGAAGGAAGGGGAAGTCTCCGTTACCCAGCCCATGACCACTGAGAGTGACCGCGTTAGCTGGGTTGAGTTTTTCCGCAGTCCCTTAGACATTTTCCTGTGCGCGTGTTTCCTGTGGCATCCTGCAGGTTCTGCCGCCTCTCCCTCGCAGGTGCTCCTGTGCTTTACACACTGTCCTGAAACTGCAGATCATTCTCTAGGTGTTTAAGTTGCGTTCCATAGCCCGAGAGAGTATTCTCAGCCGCGAGCCTCTCTGGTCACAGAATGGGACGTGTGTCCTTCCTCCATGGTTCCTAGGTCTGTCTTGGTCCACGTGCTTTTAAATTGGGTAACATTCCCTAAAACTATGACTTGGTGAGTAATTACCAAGAATAGGCTTTATCTTGATCTCACCAGCTTAAATCATTTTATTTTCTTCTGAGGGAAAGGAAAGTGCCATGTGAGTAACACCCATTCCATCAGGAAGGCACTGTGGGTATAGACGTAGGGGTTTTCTTTCTGAGATGTAAGTATATACGTCACCCAAGTCTAACCCTTGACCTAACACTGTTCCGTGAGCATACATCTGTTTTTCTCTTCAAACAGTATAACCCCCAAATATGCTCATCTCTAAAGTAAAGACCCCGCCGTCTGGGGAAAATTCCCTCAATCTTGCCTGACACCCTTCATCTCCCTGTGTCCTCGCCCTTCACTGCGGACCTCCTGGTCTACCCCTTTCTTCATCAGAAGCTCTGTCCTTTCTGGGACGCCGTGTCTTGCCTCCCAGGCTCCCAGCCCCGGACGCCTCCTCTCTGCCTCCCTCCACATGCTCTGTTTAGTCCTTCCACCAACCTCCTGCTCTGCAGCCTGTCCGCCTCCTGACCCTCAGACGGCCACAAACCCATCGTTCCCACGTGGTGCTCCATGTGTCCTCCTCAGTGCCCAAGGCTGCGCATGCTCCCTGTGTCTGCGCAGCCTCTCTCAGGCCTGATCAGAGCAAGAGGAATCATCAGTATTTCCTTTTCTGTTTTTCCTCTTCTCTCCTATTTTCTCTCTTTATTTCTTTTTGGTTGGCTTTGTTTCATCTTGTTCTTCAAGGACCCTATTTCCTGGCAAAACCAAAGCTTGGAGAAAAAAAAATTGACTCACTTTATACATTCCAACCCCTCCAGGATTTCTGCCCAATCACTGCTCATGCAGAGAGCAGAGCCCCATCCTGTGCAGGTAGTCCAACTTCCTCTTTCCCACTTGCTCTTGATACTGGGCCACCACCCTCCCCAGCCCTCTGACCATTGCCCCCGTGACTCCCTTCCCAGGATGCCCCGCGCAGTGTTGCAGGTGCCCACGCCCATGCTTTGACCTGTAGGGCGTGGGGAGCCTGATGCATCTTAAAAGAGCAGCAGCCAAGCAACCCTGCTCTCCAGGAACGTTGTTCGGTCTGCAAGGTTACAATCTAAAACCTAAGCAGTCCAACCATGGCAAGCATGAGATACTGTTGTATTTGCAGTTTGTCTGAATACAAATCTCAGAGACATACAGACTTTTTCACTTCTTTAAATTAGTGAATGAGAAGACTCAGTAGTAAGTTCCACTGCCCTTGACACACGTCGGTTTCGTCCCTACGGCAGTGATGTCCCTCGGGTCAAGCTGTCATAGCTCTGATGGAGCATTTCACTTAAAAGAGAAAACACACACTGGAATTGCCTCTTGCATCTGCTCCCCCAGCCTCACGAGCTCAGTGCGCTGGGGTTATTATGACCGCGGCAAGCAGGAGACCGTTTCCGAGCTGTAACTCTCAGAGTCGGTTTTGGGCACAAGATACAAAGGACAAGAAAAACTTCTGTTTCAAACATCATGCCATCTGTTTCCTAACAGCCATGTTATTCTCAGCTCTGTATATGGACTCACGTGGGCATCCGAGATAAAACAGGCACATACTCAATTAGACAAACTTTCTAAAATCTCCTTCCAATACGCCTTTCTCACCTTTTTGTGCTGTTTCTTTTGCCCCGCAGACGTGCCCATCGATAAGGCTTCTCTTTCTTTCCACTGTGGCTGTCATTCCTGAGCCCTGGTCGCCTCTGCAGGACGAAGCTGCTACTCGGGCGGTCTCAGGCAGGGGCATGCAGGACAGCTCAGCTGTTTGGGGAGATAGCAGGAAGCAGATCCCTACGGTCATGTCTGTTAAGATGTCTGTAAAAATTCGAAGGCTCAGAGGTCACTTTATAATTATCCACTCCGAAATGATCCCTTGATCAAGCAGTTGATAAGCTCTCCTGAGACTGTTCTATCACGAAGAACACAGTTCCGAAGAGGATCTCTCCGTCACACTCCTTTCTTACAGCACATATGTATTAACTCCCACGTCTTATGAAAACCACATAGAATATTACGTGACAGGACACATGGATATTTCCCCAAAACTTACTTAAAATTTTAGAAGTCACTTGGTCAATGCACTGAAGACTTGAGTAAAGCAGTGATTAATTTCTGAGCTATCTATGGGATTTTACTTCAGTCCCACGAAACCCATCATGTTTTCTAATAATCCCGACTCTGTCATTGGTAGCTACAAACTGAGGCTCTGGAAATGAATGTGTGGGCGGCCCTGCATACCTGCAAGCTGGATGTGGGGCACCCCACACTGGACTCGCTCTCTGTGCACCATGTCCGCAGCCCTATGTCCCCGAAAGGGTGCTCCAGGCTGTGGTCATTAGGAAGATGCGCAGATTCGTCCGGCTCTGCCAGCTTGGAGGCTTAGTTGTAATCACTGTTACTGAAGGTAATGATTTAGTGGGTGGGAAAATGAGTCTTAGAAAGAATGATTAGACTCCATATGAGTTTCATAACCAATCTCCACAGAATCTTATTTTATGTCTCAGCTGATCTATTTAATTTCCTATTTGGAAATTATCCCCGGCAATAAAGGCAGATGGAAAACTCCTCACATCCAAGACATAGTCAGCTTTCAATTTGTTTTAAGGACTATAAAATCTCAACATTATTTTTTCCCAAATTCTAAAACTATGCTCGTCTTTTAGAAGCGTTGCAAACAATACTTAATGCCAGATGTAGGGTTTTCTGGATAATGATAAACTGCACATTTTCTAGTGGCCCCTGAAGACTCCCAGGAAAGCGAGAGAAGCAGACTTGTGCGGAGCAGGCCCTCGCTGCAGGCACAGGAGGACTTCGTGGCGGACCAAATAAACAACAGCAAATGGCTCCGTAGCGTCCTCTCCCCGGCCTCCCCCCGGCCTCCTGCTGGCTTGGTCTTAAGTCCAGGAAGTACTGCCACACCCAGAGCTGAGAAACCACCTCCTAACGCGAAAGAGTCCAAGTCGAATGCCTGATCAGTTAGCAAACAAGACACTGGATGGCCACCAAGGGCCAGTGTTTGCATAAGCACGCCCTCCCCTCACACCCCTAGTAGTGTTCCTGTGAGGATCATCTTTTCTTGGGGTAGGGGGAGGCCCTTCCTGGGACCAAACTGGGAAAGTAAATGAACTGTGAGCCAAAGTCTCCTTTACGTGAAAGAGGAAGTGGTGGCCCAGTGTTTGCTAGAAAGCTGGTGGTCTACCCTGGGATGGGTGTGTTTGAAGAATAGATTCCTGTAGGCATTTACACTACCACCGTTGTGATGGGACGCTCTCCTTAAGTGAGCAATGGCTCATTGGGGAAATAAGTCTGCACACTGCAGGCCCTTTAACACGCATATGTCTGAGTACAGAACTGCCAAGGGTGCTTGTCTGAATATGGAAAGCAATGCTAGGCCCGTTCTTTCAAATACCTGTGAACAGGTCACACAGTTTTAGTGTTGGACGTATTGATAGTGTGAATGAGATGCTTGTCGGAAGAAGGTGAAATTGTCAATTCTTTAAAAATTTTTAAAGTCTTTGTGGCAAGTGAGACATCATTTTTTTTTTAATGGTATATGACTGAACATAGAAAAGCCAGCTTAGGGACTTTATTTAGGGACATTACTTTACATGCCTCTCCAGTCTAGACCTGTGTGTTGTTGGAAAGTAAGAACCAGCTCCTCACCCTGCAGCTTCCGGAGGAAGACCAGGCAACCTTGGAGTGAGGTGGCCATGGAGGTGGGTCCAGGGCTCTGGGGAGCAGATGGGTTGCTCAAACACATAGCAAGTCATTGTTAAGAAGAAACCTTAGGGTGGCTTATTTTCTGGGTGTTTCTGGAGCCAGAGTAAGGGAGAAAGGTGTGGGTATTATTTCTGTCAGTCTTTATTTTCACCTAAAAATTGGATCTTTTGGGGAAAAATGTTAGTTAAAGACCCTTAACTGTTCTAGATGTGGTCAAAGGACAAAGGACCTATTGAAGTTGGCAAGAAAACCACGGTGGCGGAGAGGACATACATTGAATTACAGCTGCTAAGGGCAGGCTAATCAGCCTCACTATTTCATTTTGGGAAACTGTTAGTTGAATTTATGAATTGGCTTTTTGTGTGTCAGCCCTAAATAAAAGTGCAACAGTCCATATGGGTTTATTGGTCATATAAACCGAGCTCCAGTGAAAAAGCCACAGATGATTGCATTTCTGCACACAGGAATTCATCATCTATGGTACAGTTGAAATCAGGAGACAATTTTATTACTGTACTATATCTTCCTCAGTCTCTAAGTAGTGAAAAGATACACTCTTATTTTATTCTTTTGGTGGTTATATAGTCAGCTATCATACAAAACTGAAAATGCAGATATGACTATTTAATATATGCAAGATATGTATATGTACACATACACATAGACACATATACATGTCTCTCCCATGGGAACATGCTTGTTTTGTATTAAAATTCATAGAGTAATAACATGATTAGAAATTACTTTGAGTAGTATTTCAATAAGAGGAGGGAGATACAAATATGAATAGGAAATTTTAATCAGTATAATCCATAGTATTAGACATACCAGTCTAGACATTGTCTTCATTTGTGTGTGATTTGATCCCTGAGGTTTTGAGTTTTATTGTAAGTTTTTCTTGATGCATGCAATTTATTCATGTCGAAGTCTTGTGTGGAAACATTCTGTGGCATGTTTATTTCCTGATAATATTTTGTGTGATTTTGGTAGGTTAGAATGAAATGATAAATACCAACATAAATCCAAATGTCTCTGACAGAATTGGTCAAAATCCCAAGTCTTGTAAAGAGACATGCAATTTTTAAAGGGGATTCTAATGCTGGGTTATTTGCCATATTCTAAAAGCAAATTGTTGAAGCAAAGCCTTGTCATGTAATGCTTTTATGATCTATTTGTACACTTCTCAAAATCTGAGGGGTATATGTGTGTATGTCCTTTCAACTATCAATCAAAGTGGACTCAGAGCCCCCAAGGAATGGAACAGTCGCCTACAGTGACCCAGGGCAAAGACGTGGCCTTCTAGTTGGAGGATGTGCACAGGGACGGGGTGGGAGTTTCTGAGAGGGAAGAAAAGATCAGAAGAGACATTGGAAATAGTAAACGAATGAGCATGGCATTATCGAATTGATAATAATAATAAAATAATCAGATAATGGGCTCAATAGAAGAGGGTCATGTCGTCTCTCTGGCTAAGCTCTTCCCATCGACAGGCCTTTGTGTCTGAGGCTCTCTGTGCGGGTCTTTGTTCTTTGCTCACGGCTGGCTGTTGGCATCGTTCACCTCCCACAGGTGAGCACCCAGTCTTCCGCTGTGATGCTGACACTCCATCCATTCTTACCACTTTTTAAATGTCTATCCTCACCTCCTGCTGGTTCAGTCTCGTTTCTTGGCTCTGAGTGACTCCTGAGTCCACTCCTCCAGCCCAGACATCCGTGATGAACCCAGGACCGGAAACCCAAACCGCCAACTCCACGCTTCTGCCCAGCCCCTGAGCACAAAGTGAACACGCTCCAAAGTGTGCGGCTCCCATCACTCTGCTCCGCCCCCCCACCCCACCCCTTCCTCACGCAGCCTCTCCAGTACCATTCACCACAACTTCACCCTTCTCTTGCCTCAGAACAAAGGCTCGAGGTCACTCCTGGGTCCCTGCTCCTCGCCCGCCCCATCCTAACCTCCAAGTGCAGGTGGTCCCCCCCTGGAGTGGTTTGGCTTATGATTTTCAGCTTTATGGTGGGGTGACGGCAACATGCTGTCAGTAGAAACTGTCCGTCAAACTCTGAGGTCTGATGGTTCCCCAGGCCGGCATGTCTTGTGATGCTGGGCTGAGGCCCCTTTTAGATACTCTCTTCAGTGAATTATGCGAGATAGTCAACCTTTGTTGTACACAAGTGAGTGACTTTGTCACTGTGGGCTAATGTGAGTGTGTGGGCACATTTCAGGCAGGCACCACGGAGCTCTGCTGTTGGGCAGGGGTGAGGTCTGGCCCTGTGTTTTTAATCTACGGTGGGTCCGTCTGGACGCCGTCCCATCGACGGCCCAGGGGCAGCTGCCATCCTCAGCTCTCATTGTTTTCATTCTTGAAACTAGGGGGACAGGTCTTGGCACCCACCTGGATTCTAAGGATGATGGGCATTATTTAGTCTTTTCCTCACGGGCAGTTGACAAGCCATGTCATAGACAACTCAGTTCCTCACACCTGTGCTGTGTGGGAGTTGAGCAGGGTGGCCTGGGACTGCTTAGTACAAGAATCAGACATGTGATTTTAACATCTAATTTTTTTCTCTATGTTGGGCTTGTATGTTGTGTCAAATTACATTTTAAACATTCTTCATTGAAAGGAAGTGCATGTGTTTAGTCCCTACTATTTTGATAATGTATGTGATTTTTAAATGGTAGCCTTCAAGGGTTTGGGGACGGTAACTTTCAGTAAGTGAGCAGAGCTACAGGAGATGCCCAAAGCAGGTGGGCAGTGTCCGGTGCCCGGGGACCAGGTGCTGTGGTCACTCCCCGTAGCCCGCTGGTGCTTTGTCGTCATTCCCTTTGGCTCCGAACCACAGGCTCTACCATGTCTCCTTTTCAGAAATGGTTGGATTCCTAAAGGCTGCAAAGGATTCCACAATCACAGTTTTTGTTCACTTCTTTCTTTTTCATTTTATTTCTCACGTACATTCAGTACATTTTTGTATAAAGGTGCGCTGTTATTCGTAGTTTTTGGAAAACTATGAAGCAAACAGTTTTTAGAAGATAATCATCTAACTAAACGTAATTTGATCACTTTAAATAAGCAAAGCTTTACAAAATTTGAAACATAGAATTGAGTCCCATGATAGACATTACAGCAATGTCATTGTCACCAGCCATGTCTCATTTGAAATATATATTCAAATATGTGGATTAGTCCTCGCGTGACTGAAGGTGGCTTGGTAATAGCTTAGTAAAAGCTTAGTAAAAACATTGCTAAATATTAAATACCAGAGAGCCTACGGAACACTGGCCAGTACATGGTGGAATACTTTCCCTCCCTCACTTACTGTCTTAGCTGTCCAATCAGAAAAGCAGGCAGGCTGCAGGTAAACAGAGTTGATGGCATCCAGAGTCCCAGCCTTTGGGCTGCGGACCTGACCTGGGCATGAGCTCCAGGAGGTCCTGCCTGAGGAGCTTTCCCAGAGCGAAAAAGAAACCTCAGACAATGAATGGCCCCAAGGAATCTGGAAACTGTGAGGCAACGCTATTTAAAGTTTTAAGCCAAAGGTTAAGATAATTTTGAAGAAATTTTTTCAATTCCCATTTTATACGTTAAGTGATGTAAGCCCTATTTTTCAGAACCCTCTCTCCCCAGGAAAGGTAGCCGATCAAGATGTTCATCATAACAACTCTCTGAACACAGTACGTTCTCTTAAAATTCAGGCAGATCACTTGTACTTGGGCCACATCATGAAGAATCGAAGGGCATATCGTGTTTGGTAATTTCTATGCATGTGATAGAGAATCAGTTCTTAAGATAGTAAGAAAAAATACTCTTTTTCCTTAAAAGGGTAGTAAGACAGTAAAAAATATATATATATCCTCTTTCCTATCATTTTCTGCTTAAGTCCAAAAATACACCTTAAAGTGGTGCTAGCCTAATTAATGCCACTGTGAATAGAACAGTCACTGAGACTGCCTGAGCAGGACCAGTTAGTGAAAACGCGGAAGGCGTTAGTGCACTTCCTAAAAGCCACTGTGGGAGGCGACTGAAGAGGAAGACCCTCGGTGAATAACAACAGGGCGAAATGTTTGTATCAGAGAATAAACTTGTAAGAAAATGGAAGACAAAAGATGTATTGCAATTTTTAAGCCCCAAGAAAAGTGGAGGCTCCATTCAATGAAGAGAGATCATTCATAGTTGCTACTTAAGATTGATTTCCCCTAGACTCCTCAGACTGATGGAATTACGAAGATTTAAGACCCAAGTGTATGGATTGAAAAATCAAGGGCCATTTCCTTTCTAGCCTGGAACTCTTTAGTTTAACGTGAACATACGTTGGTAAAAGGAAGTATAAATTTCATTTTCTTGGCTTCTTATTTTCAACTTCTGTGGCAAGCCAGAAAAGTCAGATATAAAGTTCTGTACTTCTTAAATTACATGTGATAGGTTTTGAGACACTTTGGTACTTCTCAGTTTTTGCATCTCAGCCAGAAATAGTTGTCTTTCTTCTGTTCCAGGGTGCCCAACAGAAAGGTCTAAATACTGTGTGTCAGTAACCCTTGTCAGCACTTTAAAAGTCCACGTACTGTGAAATGCCCATCATATATCATTTCCAGGAGCTTTCAACTAATTATATATACATATAACATGTATATGCACATAAGTGTGTGTGTACTTTTTATACACACACACGCATAATAACTTTTCTTTGGAGACGAACAGTGCCTTACCATCCCCTGTGAAACCAATAGTCTCGGTCTTCTCTCTTCTTCACGCTAAACAATACCAAGGCAGAGCTCAGTCCCCTTCAAAGCAGGCACCCTGGGACCTCACACAGTTCTCCCAGTTGCCATCAGCTGCCCCGTCTCATCAACGGTCTGAAATCTCTTCCCTTTAAAGATGATTTTAATTTTGGGAAAATCCAGAAGTCACAGGGAGCCAAATCTGGGCTGTAGTGGGGCTGAGTCACCTGGGTGGTTTGATGTTTCACCAAAAAACTCTGCATGAGACGTGATGCATGAGCAGGTCCATTATTGTGATGAAGCTGCCAATCACCAGCTGCCCACAGCTGCAGCCTTCTGCACCATCCAGACAGTTTTCCATGGAGGAATGTTCAAGCTTAATGCAAAATTGGATGCAGATTCGTTGCTCTACTCACTCAGTCATTTTGAATGTGACGGCCACACAGTGCACACACTCACTTGACAGTGTCTACCACCCCCACTGACTAGTGCCCTGAAGTCGTCATTGTTCACACGTGTGCACTCCAGTCCACGCTCCTTGGCTGCCAAGTTATATCGATGTCATGCAAACTGTTCTCGTTATGTTAACAACGGCTGGACGTTTTCAAGACATAACTACGTTTTGGTCCATTTTGAAGATGCAAATATTGAAGTGTTGTCCCTCTGTTGGCCCTTCTTTTCTTTTGCCACTCATTGTCTCTGAGTGACGGGAGGAGGCTGGACTTTGGGCAATGAACGTGCAACGCGATACGTCAGCACAGCATCACAGAACTGTACACTTGACACCTGTACAGTTCTATTAACCAATGTAACCCAAATGAATTTAATAAAATTAAGAAAAGAAAGTCAAAGATATGGCTTCAAGATTGCATAGATGTATCTGTTTTATCCCGGGGCTGTGCGACATTATAGGGCACAACTGGATGGGTTCTGCCCGATAGGACTTCGATGACTCAGTGACAGGGACAGGGGGTTGTGGAGTTTCGATTCTCTGGGAGCGTAGGACAAACAGGACCCGGCACTTGACTGGCAGTGCACGGGGGTTGCTGCTGGAGTCCTGGCTGGGGCACCGTGCCCAAGAAGCCTTTCCTGTGTTCATGACATTGGGCCTGAGAGCTGCCGTAGACAGACCTCTTAGCACTGAAACTTTTCTGGAAATAGAATACGTGGCTAAAGAATATACTTTTATTTTTTAGTTTTCAAAGCAGAAATTGTCATCAACTTTCTCATAAACACTTAGGTTATGAAGTTTCCATTTAAATATTAAGTAAATAGCCTGGAAATACCACCTTAATTTCAGAGCAACGAGGAGCATAAATGTTTGAAAATATCTACAGAATAACATAAAAATATCTATGATGTGTATGGGTAACTCACTAAGTTACTAACACTTCTGTGGCTTGCTGTTTTAGTAGCTGAAAAGGGATGCTACATTTCAGTTCAAGGGCACTGGAAATAAATCTGTGATTATTTCCCCTTCAGTTCAGGGACCTCATGGATTCCATCCACAGATGACTTCAGTTAAGTAACCCTAACGGAGAAAATGTGATGGTGCTCTTTGCTTCATTTACCTAAAGATCTTCCGCAGTCTTGGTTCAGTCTCTGGATAGTTATCTGATGCCTAGACCGGAATGTTCTGAGCAGTATTATTCACGTGTCATCTTTATACTTGGAAGGTCAGTATCAGATGGAGAGGCCCAGTGCTGCATGCCACTGAAAATCCCACATAAAACCCTTTATTCCCAAATTCTAGAAACTTAGCTTCCAAGATTATTGTATTGTAGGAGGAACTTCCAGTTGCATTTTGTTTTTCATAGTCTGATTAATGGGAACACTACCTTAGGTTCAGAACATTTCACAGGACACCAGGTCCCTTTAAAAAGAACTCAGGTTTTTTCCTGAAGACAATTGCTACGTTGTTTTGGCCACACGACACGCAAACATGAAACGTGAGGATAGTCACTATTGAAGAGCATTTATTCAGACCCTAGGACGTACTGGCTCCTGTGTTAACTAGCTTAAACCTCACAGAATTCTCTAAGGTCGGAGGAAAGTGCCCCATCCCACAGATGTGGAAATTGAGGCTCAAGACTGTCTGGGCTCAGGGGTGATTGCGGTCAACTGTGCAAGCATCAGAGAGCGGCCCCACCTGGGTCTGCCATTCGTTCTGTCACAGAAAGGAACATGGGTGACACAGCCCTGGGGCAGACGCAGGGCCCTCCCCCTCCCTCGGAGTGCACTTTGGGCATGAAGGCTTCCTGGAGAACGGGAAATGTCCTTCCCCTGGTGCTCCTCTCTTTCTGGAAATGCTGGACGATGCTCCATTTTCCTTTCAAGCCCCCGCAGCTGACTCCAGCGCTTGCAGGGTCCTTGAAGCCGTTCTGCATTGTTGATGGGGCACTTGCATCATTTTACTTCAGTGGAAGGACTTGTGGTGAAGACCCTCCCCTGAATCACCACCCTCCTCTGACCTCTGAGACGTGGGGCGGGGTGTGGTGGGCTCCGAGACGTGGGGCCAGCCTGTTGGGGGTGGGCTGCGGTTTCTCCCCTGCCTGGTCCTGCTCACTCTGCTTTCCTCAGTTCCCCTGCACCCCAGCTCTCAGTGTGGAGAGCTCTCTCTTCTCTGTGATCGCCCCCACTCTCGGAAGAGCCCACCCGTCTGTTTGGTTGGGCGTCCTGTTTGTGGGCATGGAGACTCTCAAGTTTACACCATTTGCACTTGAAACCTTGCCACTGGACCCCACATTGGCCTGTGCTACTTCATAATTGTCGTCTGCTATTGGATGATCTTTTTTAATCAAACATGTTAGCTTCTGCCCCAAAGTCCTCTCCCTTCCAGTAAATGTGCTTATCAACCTGGTCACCGAAACATACGTTAGGAATCTTCTTTCATTCTTTTTTATTTGTCTTTCTCCTCTGAATATTCGTCAGCAACCCTGGCAGTTCTGACACCGACAGATACCTGAACATGCTTGAATTTTCTCCGTCTCAACCGCTGGCTGGCAAATTACTCATTTGTCCCCAAATCCATGCATTTCAAGAAACATTGATACACCCTCTACTCAATAGATACCAAATACAGTTCTAGCCGCAGGGATCCAACCCTGAACTGAAGTGAATGCTGATTTTCCTGGAGCTTCCAGTGAACATCCAAGCATCACCGTGTGTTTGTGGAGTGCACGGGCTGTCGAGGAAGAGGCTGCATGGCTGTTTGTGGAAAGTTCTTCTGCTGATTGTCCTCATTTCTCTGAACATAAAGTAGAACCGAAGTCCCTTGTCATCTAATGGACCAGGTTCCAGATAGGTCGTAATGAATTACTAGCAATAAAACGTTATCCAGAATACAGACATGCACAGCCTTCATACTGCTGTTTAAGGAGCTGCAGACGTGACCTGGGCTGTATCAGTGGTCATTTAACCCTGATCACCCGACTGCACGTCATCGACGGTGACTCTCTTGGTGCCATCCCCCTTGCTCCGTCGGTTTCCATGCAGTTGTTTCAAAACAACTCCTGTTGTTGCCTATTCTCAAAATATGACGTTAGCAGGAAGGTTTCAGGATTTAAAATGCCAGTCAACCTGGAAAATATTCCGGGTTTCACTGCGAGGTAGAAGAAGGAACTCAAGTTAGACTGACCTTTGAAACTTACATAGCGATCTTCACATAACCATTTCTTTTCTATTCTGGCAACTACATAATTTCACAGCAATGAGGATGTCGATGAACATGAGTTACAGAAGCTGGGAAGTTGGTAAACTCCTTTAAAACTGTATTCTGTGTTTATTTTCCTACTGGCATTTTGAAGACTTTGATCAGTCCTGGAAATGATGAAACGAGGGCGTAAACAATAGTTGATATTGATACAGAGATAGAACAAGTTCACAACCTTAAGATATTGATATTTTGGACATGAGGAAAATATCTAGTATCGAATTTTTATCTGTATGTCGCTACACGAGGTATACTTTTAATTAATAGCATGTTGCAGGGTCTTCATAAACATTATATTTTCCAAAATGCACAAGACAGCAACATGCGTGCATTCACTAGCAGTTCTGTGGATAACAAACGTGTAGTTTATTTGAATACTCATTTTGATCATTTCTTCCTGTGTTCATACTTGCATTGACCAACTGGTGAGGTTTTGTGAGGTATCTTTTCAGTGAGGGGGGGTGGCTATTTTCACAAAAAGTGGACACACTGTAGTCACATGTACTGACATGGAAATACAACTTTCTCAGTGTTGTGAAAGAGAACACCGAGGCAGAAATCCAGCATTCGCTGGCTCAGCATATCGATATCCAAAAGTAAAACAGAACGCACGCTGCTTCACATCCGCGGCGTGACGCAGTGGGAAGAACAGCTCACCCGTGCGCGGTGGGCACCCAGCTCTTCACACTGACCTGTGGAGTGCTGGAACACGTGGAGGTAAGTGCTGCCGTCCACTGTTCGCACGCCCGCATGGCTTCCTTTCACTTTGGTAGTTGCACCGGACAGCAGTGTGAGCAATGAGCAGGGATGAGCAGGAAGTGCACACAACTTCATGACTTTTAACTAGAACACAGCCTGGTCCATGATGCGTCATGTGATTGGACGTTAGATTTTCCACTTTGTTTTCGTTTTCTTACTACTGTCTCTGCAGAACGCCCAGCAGATTCAGCAGGTCCACACATGAACAGTTCGTCCGTGCTTATTTTCTACGTGTTCATTCTTTAAAAAAATTTAACCACAGGAATTATAGTATGAAGTTCTCCAGAGCATTATCTCCAGCAGATGTTCTATCTCCCTGCCAAACGCCGCCCTGGTAGAAAAGGTGAAAGGGAGCTCTTGGTGCTTACGCCCCCTCCTGGCCGAGTGCTGCATGACGGCCAAGGTCTGCTTTGTGAGGCCCCCTCGTTTATGGAAAGCTTCTGGCACCTCCCGGGTGTTCCCAGTTGTCTGTTGTGATTTGTTTCTGCTCGAGTCCCTCTTTCGTGAAAAGCATGACTATTGTGGTAGACTGGTTTGCATGTGCATCAAACAAAGTGATGTGAAAATAGCGCATTAGAGCAAGAAGGAATTACTGTTCAATCTCCTAACCTAATAATTACCGTCTGGGTCTGTAAGAAGAGGCCCAGCTTTTAGAGGTGTATATTGATCTGTGTCTAGGGTGAAACATGATATCTGGCATTTCCTCTAAAATACACGATCAAAAATTAAATTTTAAAAAGTCGGATGCGTGCAGCACACATAACCATATTTAGGGAAAAAATGATGGAGAGTACTAGGCACATGAGATTTATTGTCATACTCAGTCTCAGTTCTTGCCTCTCTGATTGTATTTTATAATAGAAGGTTTCATCCACGTGTTTTGCTGTGATCGGTAGACAACTTCAACCTAAGGAGACATAGAATTCATGTGCAGCTGGGACTCGCGAAAGTAATTTAACTGTCACGAGAGGTGGGAATGGAAGAAACACCAACATCAGATGGGAGAGTTTGAGGGTGGTTTGGGTAGTCGGTAGATGTGACACACCTGGGGCACACACCGGTGCCTCCGATCGGTCATGACTACACTGTGACACCCCATCGGAGTCCAAGGGGCTTCACCCAGGAGCGAAAAGAGTGATGTAGGAGATAGACCGAGGGGGACAGTGAGTCTGGTGGAGCCACTGTCCCTCACCCAGGACCTCCTGTGCGGGCCGGGGGCCAGGCCCAGCACCACGGAGTGCTTTCTGTTTGTCCCCCTTGGGTGTGAATTATAATTATAGAATTGAAACATACCTCTTTTTTGACGACACTCATTAAGCAAATTCCTCTTGGAGTAACATGCAAAGGCCCAGGAGCAAAATCCAGATGGGAAGTCGCATGGCATTAGGGGTCGGTGAGGCCCATGACAATGACAGGGGCAGCTGTGAGGGGCTTCCCACAGGTCCAGATGATGCTCAGCTGTGTTTTCTCACTGTGCCAGCGTGTGCTCACAGCACACTGGTGCACGGCAGCCTTTGTGAGAAAGGGTTGTGATCGACAGAGTGCACCCATTCACCCTGTGTCACTTGACGGGCCTGGGGAAGCGCACGCCCATGATGCCATTGTTGAGACAGAGCGGTAAAGTGCGGAGGTGAGACCACTCTCCCAAGTTCTCACGGCTGGTAACCTGGGGAGGTGAGGGCCCGCCCGCCGGGCCTGCCCACCTCGCAGCCTGAGCTCGGGGCCAGCAACCCCCACGTAACTCTTTCGGACCAAGCAGAATGTAAAGAAATATCAAAGCGGGAACCACAGCGAGACTCGCCTGGCCATCCTCACTGGTCAGTGGTACCTTTTTGTTTTAAACAAATCTCTGAATTAGCCCCTTCGCCAAATCATGTTTTCCACGGCAACCACTGGCTACGTTTTGCTCGCAACTCTGCACAATTGTTCCTATTTTCGTCTGTGTACTCTCCTCCCCCGAGCTCTGCCCTGAGCCCTTCCATCCTGAACAGACCCGGCCTCACGGGGACCCTTCAGAAGACACCGCGTCCCCAGGCTCGAAGAGCTCAGCAGAAGCCAGGTAGAAACATCCCCTTTCCCTCAGCAGTGAGTCCTCTGAAGTCGGAGCTGGTTCTCAGAATAAAATAGCTGTGCTCCTTAAAGTGCCCCATACGCCCAGAAGCCGTAGTGTCTATAAATTGCACAGCTTAATTAGAGTTATATTTGGAAGAACTGGAGGACATAATTTAATAAGAGGGCTTTAGGAATACATCTTGTCACGGAGCTGTGTTCACACTCCGTCCTGAGCCCTGTGTTTGTAACTCGCACCGAAGTCCGGGAGCAGAGGGACGCGTTTCCAGAGCGGGAGGGAGGGTGGCCCGAGGTGCTGGCTTCTGCTTCCTCGTGGCCCTCAGCTGAGCGAACGGTGCACAATCCTTTCATACCTTCCTGTGGGCTTATGATTATCCCAAAGTTGGATGAAGTGTTAAATTCTGCTCTTTACTAAATAATCCTAAGTCAAAGGTAGGGAGATTCAGGTCAGGAAAACTGAGTTACTATTTCAATTTTGCATAACTGAAAAAAAGTGGCATCCTTAAATAATCTGGTTAGAAGTCAGCATGATTTGTTTCTAATTAAGAAATGTCCAGGAGAAGCATCTCAGCAGAGTGACACACTTGGGAGAACTCTGTGGAGAATTCTTTTTACATGAAACCTGTAAGTCTTCCCTGACGGGAGCAGCACCTCTCACTTCCAGGTACTGGAAATGACAGTTTCCACACAAGTGCTGTGCCTGGGGGGTGGGGTGCGGGGCGGGGGGACGGGTTTGGGCCAGGGGAGTAACCAAACAGTCCAATAAAAGCTTTCGAATGTGAAGCAGTTTCCCCAGGAAAGAGAGAAAAACAGGGGCTCCCTACTGATGGGAACACTCTCTCTCTTTTTTTTAAGGCACAGACGAGCTTACTCTTATCTATTTTCTGTTGTTAAAATATTTGGAAAAGCTAACAAGAAAGTCAAAGAGAAAACACTTTGTTTATTCCAAGAGGTATTTTTTTTTCTTAAAAAAAAAAAGAAAAAAAAAGCAGTCTTGAGTCTGCGAACTCAAGTCAGCCGGGTGTTCAAAGGAAGATAAAGTCTTCAGAAACTTTTCCTTTGATGTTCTCCAATTAAACGCTTATACCGGCTTAATCTCTTAACGTCGGGGAGATCAAGATGCGTCTGATCCACACAGGAGGATGGCTCTGAGAACGGAGAAGCCTCTCATGTTAAATCACCGCATCACAGTCCTTTGAGGATGGAATGTCTCATAGGTAACTAATTGGAATAGTTTAACACTCAAGGAGTAGCTGATGAGTTTACTTAGGGTCCCCTTTTGTCGGAGAAGGCCTTTCAGGAATGAGGCAGAATGCGCAGGAAAGGACGGCACATTCACCTCTCATGGTGGGGCAGCAGTTAGAAAGAAGCCTGGGCTTCGGAGCTGGTGTTCTGGGTCAAGCCTGCTCCCTGCGCCTGGGCAGCTGTTGCTTGTGGGCGAGTCATTTCTCCGTTCCCGCTGCAGGGCCCCACACCGTGAGGGAAGGAGACCCGTCCTGCCCAGGGCCCTGGGTTTGTGTGATTGGAAATTCATTTATGTAAAGCGCTTAGCAGAAGATCTGACACACAGTAAATACTCAAAGTTGTTAAATCCACTTTTTAATGACTGCATTTTCCTGATGCATTCCCTGAAGCAAGAACAAGGCATCTGATGCTACGTTATGCAGATAAGAGAAGTTAGCTCTTCTGTATTCTGAACACAATTCTCCAGTTGCCTTTTGCCCTAACCACCCCTTTGGGGAAAGACCGTTCTCTCTCTCCAGCCTAAGGCGTACTGGGAAAATTAGAATACCAAGAAAAATAATCGCAGCTAGGTGTAGAGATGATGCTAACTAGACTCACTGTGGTGATCGTTCTGCCATGCATACAAATATGAAATCATTATGTGAAAAAAGGGGAGAGAATGCAGGGTTGATTGGGGACGCAGATAACTGGATAAAATTACATACTCACATAAATTCAATTCAATTTACTGTCAAAGCAACTAATACTTTGTCCAATGTGCTAATACAATTACATTATACTATATTAATTACACAGAGGTGCCACCATATGATTACTTGGACAGATGCGAAAGAATGTCTTTGACAAAATTTAACGCTGATTTAAATTGGTCTTGGCAGACTGGGAGCAGACAGATGCCTGGGCTGAGCGGGAAAGCTGCTTCGCCCCTCCACGCCCCTCACCGTTCATGCCACGCACGGCCCTGGGGTCCTTGTTCAGAAGGAGTCCCAAGCACATGCAGGTGTTTAGATGACTCGGAGACCTGCATCTGCGAGGGTGAGAGAATTTCTCAGGGCGTTGTGAGGGTTTGCTTACAGTGATAGCCCTGGCGTAGTAATTCAAGAGGATCAAAATCAATACCACAATTAAAACATGTCAAAGAATGTAGAAATAACATGTGCATATTCTTTGGATAAAAGTTCTGTTAAGAGTAACAAAATCTAAAGTACATTTAGTACCTATTTTCAATCATGAATTGTTCTAAGGACTGGAACATTAAAAATACTCAATATTTTTCAGATTGATAACGCTGCTAAAACGCTGGGGAAAAATTCATAAATGATATGAGTTGTGTGAGATGCCTGACAGTTAATTCCCTGTAATGACAACAAATTTCTGCAACTCTGTGATAAGAAGGACACACACACACACACAGAAAAACGAGCCTTTTACGTGGACGGGCAGCTCGCAGAGCAGACAGCCCAGTGCCTGGTAAACACATGGAAAGGAAAGGCTTACCTGGGGCAGAGCAGGCATCTCTGGACGACAAGTCAACCCCAACCCTCATCCACTTCGGACGGACACTCCTGGTGGGCATCGGGAAAGCAGCCCAGCCGAGCACTTCCGGCAGGAAGTGAAGCAGCAAAGTCACAGTGGAGGACAATTGTCAGTAGGTGTCTGTGCTGAAAGGCACATGAAACTCTGATGAGCAATTCCAGTATTAGGGATTTCAGTCATGGACACGCTTTTAAAAAGCCACGCGTCACGTCAACAAGGGGGTCAGCAGAGCGCTCTTTGTAACTCCACAGAGCTGCAAGCAAAGCAAACTCCCGTCGAGCATCCAATGGATTAAAGAAATGGGTTTTCCCTGAGACAGCACAGTATGAAATCTCATGCAGATTTTAAAGTAATGAGACAGAATTCTGTGAAAGGAATTTGAAACTGCCTCAGTAGGAAGTAAAGCCAGAGCCAAGAGACGGGGTGTCTGTGAGCGCCCAGGTCGGGGGCTTGGTGAGAAGCGAAACGTTATCGTCTGAGTTTCTGGACCCTGTGCATGGGCTCCTTTCACTCACCGACTTCCGGAAGAGGTCATCATTGGAACCGAAAATTCTTGAGCGTATTTTAAGGCCCACACATAATTTTCTATGTAAAAAAATTGCTATTTTTTTAAAGTGGGAGGAAAAAATGCAGAGCATTCCCTCAGCAGCAGCAGCAGCAGCAGAGCCCGCCTGAAAGCGATCGGGCAGCAAGTCAGGGCCCAGGCCGGCAAGCGCGAGTTCCAACAGGGAGGCCGGTGCAGGGCGCGGGGCGCGTTCTGTGTCCAGATGATTTAAAGATAGACATTGGCAGAAAACATTAGATGAACATGGAGGTTTGTATTTTCAGACATTCTGGGGACAGGAAACATGCATGTCCATGGGTTGGCACGGCCTCAGAGCTGTGGTGACTAATGACTCACCCGTGCTGGTCAGATTTGCTCCCCTGGGCTCACCTTTACCCGACCGTGCTGGGCACGAGGGTGAGTGTCTAGGAACCGAGACCTGGGAATGAGAATAGGGCCGTGTGTGCCCCCTGTGGCCTCTCTGCTTGCCCACACCCTAATGAAGGTGCAGGGAGTGTTCCTTATGTCTTGTTTGCTAATGAGTGCACGCTTATCTAATGCCTTCAAGGCAGGAAAATCCAGAAAAGGAAAATGTGGGAGATCCTATTTGTACGAAAATTTCAGAATCTTGACAATAACAAATTGCTATTGAGTTACCGTGTTCATCAGGCATAATATTGGTTACATTTCAATTTTTGTTCACATGTGTCCACCTTCCTCTGACTCGTCTTTCAAATTGCTTCCGGAGGAACCAGTCAGCACTGAAATTCATAGGCAACCTACAAGCCTGTTTTAGATGTTTTCAAGGAGCTGACAGGTGACGACATGACTTGTCTCTCTATCATTCTGCCTGCTCTCGGGCAGGGGCACTGCACGTGAAAGATGGTGCCTTTCCACCATGGAACACTCCTTAGCCCTGAAGGGGAACCACCGTCTGCCACAGCATGGATGGCCCCGGAGGGTGTAATGCTGAGTAAGATAAATCAGACACAGAAAGACAAACACCACATGATTTCACTTATCTGTGCAATCTGAAAAACAAAATAAATGAACAAACGTAGTAGAAACAGACACAGGGAACAGACCGAGGGTGGCCAGAGGGGAGGGGGCGTCGAGGGCCTGGGTGAGAAGGTGAAGGGACTGAGAAAGACAGATTGGCAGCTACGAAAATGGCCCGGGAGCCGTGAAGCACAGCCCTGGGAATCCAGTCAGCAAAGTGGTACTAACTGAGGATGGCACCAGGTGGGTTTAGGGGGCATTGCTTCCTAAGTTGTATAAATGTTTAACTGCTCTGCTGTGCACTCGAAACTAATACACTATTGTATGTCGATGGCAACTGAAAAATTTAAAAAATATTTAAAAGATAAACCCTAAACAAAGAAAGCCCGATGAGAAAACTGACACCATAAAAGATTTATGTTGCATTATCCATCCAAGTTAATAAAATATTCATTTTTCAAAAGTCAAAAAGAAGACGAGCTTCCAAGGAGCCAAGGGTGGAACGTGCTGGAAAGTGGGCAAGTCCCGCCAGCCGGCTCAGCTGCTGGGGCCTTGGTGAGACTCCGCAGGTGTCTGCAGAGAAGTGGGGTCGAGTCCAGCATCGGGACTGTGTCCAGTGCACGCAGGCCTCACTGACTCGCATGAGCCCCAAGGGACAGGAGTGCCGCCAGTGCCTAGGGACATCATCACACATGGGAGACGAGTGTCTCCCATGCTTCTGCGCATTAATCCCTGTTGCCACATTGGCATCGCCGTCCGTGGGAGGACAGCTCAGCAAGGGTCCGATCTCAAGAGCAGGGGTCCAAGGCGCACGCTGGGCAGGGGCAGGTTTGCATCCGAGGATCTGCTCGGGCGTGATAACTTGTTTCAGTCTGGCCGAATCCCAGGATGTCTTCCTTGCTATTCACATAAAACACACGACACGAAAGAAAAGTCACTCACGTTTTCATTAGTTTATGAAATTCCGACAGCGAAGAGTCAGTGTGGTTACCTACATCACACCTTCTTTAATCAGTCGGTAAAGCCCAGCGGACCAAACTGCGGCCTCGGGGAGGCCACAAGCCTTTCAGCGCGTGGTCCGGCCTCAGGGCAGGCTCCTGCGGGGCCAGTCTGCAGCGGGCTTCACGGTGCTGCCCACCATCCAGTCCCACCTCTGTGACCTTGTCCCTGCTGTCCCTGCACTGCCCACAGTACTGGAGGAGACCTGGCCAGGCTACATGGGGGCGCCCAGGGACCAGAGAACTTCTGGGGCTCAGAGCCCTCTTCTTGATGCCAGATGCCCACTCTATCCACACTCCCCTCTGTCCCCCAAGCCTAGTCAGCAAAGACCCTTTGCTATGAGTAGAGGGTCAACTGTAAACAGCCTTAGATACCAGTCCCCCTGGAAAACCCCCCCCCCCGAGTGTGCCCACATGTGGCGTCTTGCTCTTAGAAACGTCTCAGGCCCACTTTGACTGGCAGAGGGCCCGCTGCGTGCAGAACGTTAGCACAGGGCCGTAAAGAGAGACCACACCTGAACCTCTAGCACCCTGACAGTTCGCCCAGCCCGTCCCCATGTGCGACCGCATTGCGTGCTCACGCTGGCATGGAGCCAGGAAGGACACGGACGCTGTTGTCCTCTGCAGAGTTTCACAGTCCAGCGGGGCAGATGACGCCTTCGTTGGCCGGCTACTCCGAAGTTCATTTCACCCAAGGGGCACTCTGCACTCTTCTGACCCAGGTCCTCGTTCCTGATTGATCAGGCCCTTGTGACCCCACACTGAGGGGACAAAAGGGCATCAGGCCTGCATCGCACCTCCGAGGCTCATACAGGGAGAGGGTGGTTTGGACATGGAAAGCTTCACTGAGCATTCACTGGACACCTCGCAAGGCCACTGCAAACTGTCCATAACCTCCAGTATTTCACAGAATTTCTGTGTCCAGCTCTCTTGAATCTGTCAGGGAAGAGAGTCCAGTCGAATGAGCCCATGGCCCAGCAACTTCTACGTCCACAGCAACGGCTGTGGCGCTGAAGGCGTTCCCGAAGGGAGCGACATCGTTCCAGAGGGGCGGCGGTTTCCACCACTCCATGTTCTCTGGTGTTCCTGCATGGGAATAAAATTATTTCATTAACAGACTCAAATTTCTTGTAATGGATATTTTAAGAAAGATAAGGTGACAGTGAAGTTTTTCTAACTTGGGTCACGTAAATGGGTAAGTGTCAAAAAGAGGTGCCCCAAGATACAAAGATATAAAGGTTATCCTGGTGACGACTCCGAATGCCCTTCTGTCATTGCCGTCCGATTGTTTGCCGGTGGTCCTTCACTGAGAGTGTGCAGCATGAGGTGTTCTGGTTAACACAGTCCACTTAAGTTCCTGTCTTAGTTTTGACTGTGATTTTCAAAATACAGTTTTTGGGTTTTTTTTAGATTTTGTAGGCTTCCCAGGAGAACACTGCATTTGTATGCATTCACGATGAACAGACGTTTGGATATAATGTAATCCTTGTTAGCATTGCGAAAATGTGCAGAATCCTGAAAGGGGGCACTTAAAACTGGAGTTTGGAAGCTCGCTTTTACAAGTAAATATTTGGTTTTTGTTTCAATTGTTCGGACTTAGCTCGCGTTTTCCTTGCTGGTCCACGTGCCTGCAGTCCCCAGGTCACTGGATTCCCAGGCATCCGGACAGAGAGGTTCCGCCAATCACAAGTAGGGTCGGTCTGACCTCACAATTCCACGGGAAAATCTTTTTCCAAGGTCACTGGCTAATTGCCTGGAGTCAAGTTCAACGATGAGTTCTGTTTTCATTTTTCTCTGCGTTCCACTGTGTAACCCAGGTGCCTGTGTGTTGTTTTCCCTAAACACGCATTTACCTGTCTGCTGGGATGATACATCCTCTCGGCCTACCTCTGGTCTCACCGTCTTTCCCTTCCCAAACCCTTTCGTTAGCGTTTGCATCGCTTCCTGTTCCCTGATGTCCAGGTGCCCAAGGGCCCTTGGCTGGGCTCTCTCCTCTCCTCTCTGGCTAGACTCGTGTTGTTCATCAGCTCACACAATTCTTAGGCTTTAAACGCCATCTTTAAAGCGATAACTCCCAAATTTCACATTTTAAATTCCCACTTCTTTCCTAAATTTCATGCCAGAAATTCCAATTGCCCACCAGACATTTCTACTTGGATATTTAAAAGGCTTCTTAATGTCACTTGTCCTTAAGGTCCAGTGACCCATCACTACATCAGTGACATGGATGGGACCAGAGGTCTACCTGGGGGCCCCTTCCACGGAGCCAGGGCCCATGAAGCCACCGAACGCTGGGCTTCAGTGACTCGCTCGCTCTCCACTCCAGAAGCGCACGGCTCTCTGCCAGTTTCTCCATCTCTGTGCCCATCACATGCAGCACTTTCCTGCACTGGAGCCTCATTTCCCCATCTTGACCCCCCTCAGAGGGAGCGGGGCCACTCCCTCCAGTAGACGGGTCCTAAAGCGTCTTGCTTGGTCACCTGACTTACGCAGCTGGTTAGTGCAAAGGGCAGACAGAGACGGTGTCTGCAGGCTGACCGTCCATCCCTGGCCTGCAGCTCTCCCTGTGCCACAGCCCAGGGCCACTTTCCAGGGTAGACCTTGTGTCAGGGACTTCACGGCTCTGGATTGCAGGGCCAACCCACCCAGCCCCGGGATGGGGGGTTAGGGGAGGTTGTCCCCTCATGCACCCTCTGTGCAGCAGCTGGCTCACTCATCATCCTCCAGGATGGGGTCCCTGGGCCCCAAACAGGATTCTTTCAGACACCCCTGCATCGCTGCACAACCTGGGGACTGAGAGTATCCTTTGGGCTTCAGTTTTTCCAGCTGTGGGAGGAGGCAGGATGGTTGGATGCTGTGAACTGTCTGTACTCCCAGGTCTCTTCACTAAGCTTACTGTCTGGAGGTGGTTCTGGTACCTCGTTGCTGGCGACCACAGACACTCTCTGTCTTTCCCAAGTCCTATCAGGCCCGACAGTCCGCCTGACCGTTTCTGGCCTCGTCTCTCACTCTTGCCCTGTCCCTCCAACCCAGCCACGTGGCTTCCTTGCCGTCCCCCACACATTTCAAGGCAGTGCCGCAAAGCCCCTTGAACGTCCTGTGCCCGCAGCCCGGAATGCGGTCCCCAAGCCGTCAGTGTTACTTCCTCCTCAAACCATTCTTGCTCCTGTTCAAATATCATCTTTCTAGCTGAATCTTTGAAAATCCTATGTTAAAAAGCACCCCTGTGTTTCTTTAGAAATATATTTATTCATAGCATTTATTGCCACCATAACTTACGTATCTACTTATTTACTTTTTATTGTTTGTCTTTTTTATATCATTCCATAAACATAGTTTTTATATTTATTCTCAGCTATTTCCTAAAGTGATTTCAGAAAACTCTCAATAAATATTTGTTGAACGGATGAGTCATGTCGGAGCCCCCACTGACCTTTATACTGTTCTATGTTCACGGAGACGGCACCGCGGGGCACAGATCAGAGGGGAGCAGACGCGGTCCAGGGGTCCAGTTAGCACAGTTGAGAACCCCACAACCAAGACTGACCAGCCCCAAGTAGAGTGATAATGTCAAAGAAGACAAGGAGTTTGTAAAAGAAATGGAAGTACAGGCATTTTGTTTGTTTTGATTTCTGTGTTTACTTTATTCCCTTTCTTCCAAACTAAAAAAAAAAAAAAAAAAATCATCAAAATAGGAAAAGAAAAAAATGATCTCTTTTTTCAATGAAAAAAATGGACAAGCCACAGTCCCCAACCAGTGTGATGTGTGACTCCTAATACGGTGAAATGTGGACCCAGGCCAAGCATGCTGGCACTTACCTGGTAAATCCTCAGACCTCCGACCGAATAAAACACATTTACCTGCAAAGAAGGGCCAAAGTCTAAAGGTGATCTTGGGTAAAAAACGGTCTTTATTTTGTGGGTGGACCCTCTAGCCAGGGAGTTCGTCCCCTCACACTCCCTGGAGCCTTGGGAACCCCATGGGCCCAGCAATGGGGTGGGGAAGATGTGCAAAAACGTGAAGATTCAAGCCTTACGTCTTTCTTTAATAAATACCACGGGAGGTGTTCTTGCATGTCTAGGAGGTATCTCACAAAGAGTTGTCTGTGAAAACCCCAAATCCGAGCACCAGTTGCTTTAGCTGCCCCTCCCCCACCCGTGCAGACTGCACACCAACTCATAGCAAGTCAGGCACTAGCAGCAAAGGGGCGCGGAGCAAACCCTCGACCCGTCTGTGGGCGCTGCTATGTAACAAGACCAGCCCATAAATAGACACGCACACAGACGCTGGGCTGAGCACCCGGCTACGGAGTAACGCTTCCCCTGCCCCCACACACGAAGCCCGTCTCAACAGGGCTCGTGGAGAAAACGGGACTCGGTCGAGAAGAGGCGCGAGGCTCACACTGTGTGTCAGCAGTGCTCTCTGTGCCGACCCGGAGACACCATGGGAGACAAGCTCGCGAGGACCAGAGGACACGTGGCCTCTGCCGGCTGTGGCGGTTGCGGTGGCGTGACACCGAGTACCCAGCTGAGCAACACCCTGGTGGGTCTGAAACCTCACACGACAGGCCTGTGTGCCCCAGGGCCTTTCCCTCTCGAGGCCAAGTTCACTTATCAGAGGGGGACTAACACTGCCCAATATAGCACCAGGGCCTGCCCATATGTGAAAGAGACTTTGGGGTCCCCAGACCGGGAATCTAACGCGCCGGTGCTTCCTATATAAGGACTCTGTTGGGCCAAGGGGACCTCAAAGACACAGCTGTCGTCTTGTATTTAAGACGTGTCCCTGTGTCCTTGAGCCTGTGTCCCTGAGCCGTGGCCTTCACAGGTGCTGCCCAGCTTGGTTCCGTGAGACAGGGCGGGTTGGCTCAGGAAGGACCCAGGTGTGTTAACGAGCCTCCCTGGAGGGCAGGCCAATGTCCGTGGTAAGGGAAAGCTCGGGCATCTGTCTGTCTGTCTGACCACGTGATCCCTTGTCCGCCTCCCGCTGGCAGCTGGTGAGGCCTTGATGGGCTCCTGGTGGTACAGCTCAAGTGAGACGGGGGCTCGTACTTGTCTCCACCTGACCCGTGTTCATTCTCGCGGAATCAGCCGAGACTCCCCTCCTCACATTCCCAACAGGCTCCAGCTGGACCTAGGCTCTGGGGCGCGCTGGTTGCGGGCGCCTACCCTCCGCAGCTCCAGGTTTCCTGGTGAGGTTTGCCCTGAGACTCGCGGGAACGGCTGACTTTCGGTTCGCTCAGCTTTCTCGTTATTGTGAGGATGGGAGCGATGCCTTGCAGGCTCCTGGCATTCTGGACCAGAACCCGGAGGCCCCAGACCCTGCTTCTTAAGGTAGGTCTGACATATTTAATTGTGGTCTTCCCGCTGCTTCCGAACTGGAAACATGGGTGATAATTTGAACGTAAAAGGCACAGGGCTGCTTCACAGTGTGAAGGTGTTTGAGCCATCAGGGCCTGTCTCTTCAAGGGTGAACCACAGACAAAGGGGACACCTTCCACCATCCCCACAATTGGTGGCTAAACACAGTGACTCTGAGGCACCAAAGGTCCCGGTGCTTCAACTGCGGGAGAAGCCACCTGGCCGAGGCTCGACCTCCCAGGGACGCCCAGTCCCCGAGGTGCTGCTGCAGCGGTTCGCAACCTTGACCGCAACGTAGAATACCCGGCAGATGCCGTAAATATTCTCATGTCCGTGCGACACTCAATGAAATTAAATCCGACGCTCTCAGGGACGATGCCAGGGTATCATGGCACCTTTTAAAGCTCCCCAGATGCGCTGTGTACTCAAAGTCGGCTGCATTGAAGAGCCCCTGTCTGTCCTTGTCCTGCAGAAGTGTGCCTAGCGTGCGTCACGGCGTCAGTCTCTTCGATTTATCCTGCTTGCCATTGGTTGGGACTTGGAAGTGCGTTAAGTGTAATTCATTTCCTTCGTCAAGTTTGGAAAGCATCGTTCATTGTTTCTGCAAATGATTTCTCTACCTCCCCTCCTCTCCCCCGGCTGGGACCCCCAAATACGCCCTGGTCCCCTCGGCGGGGACCGCGGCGCCCAGGGCCTTGCTCCCTTTCTTTACTCCTGTTTCGTTCTGCTCCTCAGGTGCGGTCGTTTCACCTGTTCCGATCTGACGGAGACATTCTTTGTTCCAGAATGTCCCAGAATGAACCCAGTCTGCTGTCGGACCTTTGCCACGAGTGTTCGTTTCCGTCGCCGTTCCCTGCAGGCCCAGAATCTCTGTTTGGCCATTCCTTATCATTTCTACTTCTTCACTGGTATCCCCACTTTGTTCATCATGTTTTCTGGTTTCCTTCTGTTGTTGGCCTGAGGTTTTCTTTACCTGTTCGAAAACATTTAAAAGGATTTATTTAAAGTCTTTGTCTCGTAACTTCCGTGCCTGGGCTTCGTCAGGATGGCTGTTGTCTGCAGATATTTTTCCCTTCACGCGGGCTGTGTTTTTATGCTTTGGGACCTTCGGTGGTTGTTCCAAACTGGACGTCGGAATGTCACGCGGTGTTTACGCTGTGAATCGAATCCTCTCCCTCCCCTAGACTTTTCTCTTCTCAGTGGTTGAAAGCTGTTTGCTTAATTAGTGTAGTATCAAGTCAAAGTTTGCCTTCAGACCCAAGAGCAAATGGCAGAGCAAACCCATGACTCTCTGGGGCTCTGTGCAGCGGTTCCGTGGGCGTTCAGCCGGGTAGCCCTGGCTCAGCTGTGTGCGCCTCCCGCTCAGGGTCCTCTGCCCCCTCATGCCGGGCCCAGGCCTGGGCGAGGCTTTCTAAACACCCAGGGTGGACAGAGGTGCTTGAGAATGCCCTGAGTTCCCAAAGAAACTCTCTCCTGCCTTCCCTGCCAGGCCCTGTGTACCATGGCGTGTCCTAACTCTTTATGACCTTTTACCCCACATGGCTCCGGTTTTCCTTCATCCACAGTGTTTTTTGCTATGTCCAGCATGTCAACGCCTCCTGCCCCAGGTGGGCTCTGAGTTCGGGGAGACAGGGAGAGGCCAGGACACAGGGCCCTGTCCACACAGGGCAGGACAGACTCTGCTCCCTGCTGCGCTGGAGCCCGGGGCATCACCAGGAAATGCTGGCTTACCTGTGTGAGCCAGGCAGGAGGGTGGGGGCCAAGGCAGGTAAAACTGCCACACAGCACTCCTGCGGTTTTCAGGGGCCTTTCTTCTTGACTCAGCGTTTGCCTGGCCACTGTAAACCTTTGACAGTCTGTCCTGAGCCCTGACACAGCGGGTTCGGACAGTTTTGGCTTGTTTTCCAGTTTTTCGGTGAAGGAGGTTGGAACTGTTGGCCATTCTGCTGAGGCTGTTCCCGTTGTTCTCATGTCCACCCCCAAGTATCACAGGGCTTCTGCTGAGTCAGCGGGACCCCTTCCACAGTGCCACGCTCGAGCAAATGCGGCCAGATCAGCTGAAAGCCAGCCCCGTGAGTGTTGCCGCAGGACGAGAGGATGCTCGTTAAATCATCCTGCCCGAGCAACACGCACCTTCGAATTTAGTGGGAGGGTTCAGGTGTTTTTGAAATACCCATCAGGTATTTAGCAATAAAAATATATAGAGAGAGACTTCTCTTTGTAAATCTAACATGATTTCAAGGATAGAAATGATCTGAATCATTTTTGAAAAATTTTCGTTTGCTTGCTTTCTTAAAGTTGAGATATAATTGACACATCCATGATTTCAGTTTATGGTGTGTGACATGATGCTGTGATATTTGCATATGTTGTAGAATAGCCACCACAAATCTAGTAAACATCTGCGTTGTTGTGTTTCATTTACTATCCAGGAAACAAAGCGCGTGGTCTCCCTGTTTGCACCTCTCCCTGCCCCTGCCCCAGCTCTCTGCACGTTGGGTGGGTGTGTCCGCTGATACACGTACACACTCAGACACGTGGTCTCACACACACATACCTGTATTGTATTCAATGATTCTGTAATCTAAGGGAGTGGCCTTCGTGCCAAGGAGAATGTTTGTCTTTACGACTTTTCTCCTGAGAACTTTTAAAAGTTAGCTTCTGCCCCACACAGCACAGTGTAAAGGTGATATGAAGGGTAAGAAAGAATGCATTCTGAGACACAACTAAGCAGGGACATCACAATCCGATGCCTGGGCCTCTGTCTGCCAAGTGCCATCTTAAGTAAAAGAGAGAAGGAAGCAAGGGATTGCATTTTAAGGAAGTTAAATTCGTATCTTGAGACTCTTTCAAAGATGTGACCTGAAAGGGCAGACACATGAGTAAGTGCTCTTGTGTTTCTGTTGATTCCTGACCCGTCTGAGCTACAGGAACGGTAGCACTGAGCTGGTCTCGGTCCGAACTCTCCTCCTGCTCCCCTGAGGGAACCGCGCCTTCCGAGGAGGGCGCCCCGTGCCATGGTGGGGACGGGCTGAGACGCCCAGCTCTGCTCGGGGACTCCAGCCAGCTGGGGCGCTTGGGAGCTTGATGGAAGCTTCCCTTCTACATTTCAAGATGTGGCCACGTGACCAGAACAGCATGTGCAGGCGTCTGCCCATGCAGATAGCCCCTGATGTGATGTGAAGTTTCTGCATCTTCTCGGTGGGCCACAGGTCAGGATGCAGAGTATCGAAGTTCTGGACTCGCTGGGACAAAAGGAGGAAAAACGGCCACATTTGCAACTGAGACACGGAAGCTGGTTACCCAGGGGGTGTGCTGGCAAATTGAGAGGTGCAGTTGCTGCCTTTGTGTAGATGGCTTTCGAGGCATTTTGCCACGACAAGTTAACAAATTTGCATCCAAAGTCTCTGAGTTTAAGTAATTAGACGTTAAGGTTCCTTTCGAGCATCGTTTTGCATTTTGTTCTCTTCCATGCTGTTTATGAGGAAGGCAATGGATAGTTAACCTTTGAGAAGCCTGCATTAAATCAATATTACATTAGTGTTTTTCATACCATGAGCCCGAGTCATAGGCTCAGGTGCAGTCTCCATTCAGAAAGTTGAAAACCAGGGATAAGAACGAGATCACTGACAATGGGTGCCTGCTAGCCACACTTCATGCACACAGCAGTATCTCTTTCCACTCGGAGTGCGGTATTTTCTCTCCCATTCAAGGACCGGGCGCCCGGCCCAGGTACCGCCCAGCGACACAGCTCTCCCGCGGCCTCCCGCGTGTCCACGGCAGCACGTTCGTCTGGAAGGGGCTCTGCCCTTTGATGTGCAGCTGCTCCAAGGAGGTCTCCTGAGGTTGCACATCTTAAAAGGCTGGTTTCTAAAGAAACCCATGGGTGGGAAATTTTGCTATGCAAGATTATAAACTGGCATAGTGGTTATATTTTAAATGATTCTGCGTTTCTACTCCTGAATTTGAAGGAGTGCCTCCTTTCTTCCAATGCCTTGCACTTGGAGCGTTTACACAGGAGGGAGGTATCAGCGCTGGTGTGGAAGAGCAGAGTTTGGTGAACTCCCCGTGACCACTGGCTCCACGGTTACCGGCCCCATGGCCGCACAACAGCAGACTGGGCACTTAAACCCCAGACGTTCACTTCCTCACAGCTCTGGGGGCTGGAAGTCCCAGGTCAAGGTCTGGTTTAGCTGCTGGCCAGGGGTGTCCTCTTGGCTCATCCTCATGGTCTTCCTCTTGCACCTGCCGAGAGAGTGAGCACAGTCCCACTTTGTAAGGGCACTCACCCTTCGAGATTAGGGCCCTCCCCTGGGGGCTGCATTTGAGCTACACTAACTGAAGTTGCGTCCTTAGAGACCCATCTCCAAACACAGCTACTGGGGTAGGGGGGAGGTTAGGGCTTTAACATAACTTGGGGGGGGGCGCACTTCTTTTTTCGTCCCTAACACCAGGCCCAGCGTCCCACAGCCCCGGCACCTTTGTCATCCAACTCCGTCAGAGGAAAGGGATGGTAGCCCCCAAGGTCATGTGGCAGGACTCGATCCCTGGGCACTGGGTCTCACGACAGATCATGAGCTAGATCAAGGTCACTGTTAGTTTCAGCAAAGCAGTAATGAACTGGAGATGAACACTGATTTAAAAATAAGCTACAATTAAAAATAAGTGAAACTCCTCTTCTTCTGTGACACCTGGATGTGAGACTGAAGGCTGGATGTTTCTGTGGGTTTGCGTGAGGCCTTTACACGCCTGGGGCCTGGCGAGGAAGGGGGCTGGGAACTCTGGAGCCTCAGGCATTCACTTCAGGTGTTCACACAGAGCCCCACTTCCCGGCTCCTTGTGATCTGCTTTGCTCAGGGAGTCAGAGAGTTCACACACACTGGCCCCAGGCCTGACCTCGTTTCTAAAGGCAAGGACGCCCCCCACAGAATCGTGCCACGTCCCTAGGAGATGACACCTTTAACTCAGAGCCTGAATTGTTTAAACTGCTTCAGCGTATCTTTGTAAATGGAGAAACTATATATGCATTCTGGAAAACATCACATTCTGCAAAGTTGGGGTCCCAAAGCCACAGGATCACAAGGAAAGTAGGGTAAGCGGCAAACCCCTCCCAAGCCCACGGCAACTTTATGATCAAAGCCTGGGTTAAAACAACCATGACAGCAGCGGGAAGCCACCTCCATGCGTAACTGCAGAGAGCCGTCACCAGGCCACGTCTTGCAGGTTGCAGGGCTGTGACCTCCATTTACTTCTAATTGAGAAAATTTCATCAAAACCAGAAAGAAAACTCAGGGTGGTCTTCTCCATCAATTAGTATTTTGCCATGGGAGGGATTTCTTAGCAGCTTATTTACCCATCACCCAGCTCCCTCAGGGTTCCGAACAGAAGGGAACAGGGACGACATCCCTGAGTTCTTGCACCGAAGTGGACATTTCTGCAAGACTGTGTGGATTTTCCTTAAGATCCTCATAGAGCGGTGGTGTTTTAAAATCTTTAATCCTGACATAACCTGACCATAATCTTTTCAAACTCTTACACACCCGGGGAAATGATACATGAACCAACAGGATCTCTACAAGCTAACATTGTTTTCCTGTATGTCTGAGCTAATTTGAATCAAAGAAACAATACAGAGTATTGAATAGACTGTATTTGGGGATATGGTAGGAAGAAAAAAGGAAACAAGAGACACCATGTAGAAATATAAACAGGAAGCACACCATAGCAGAAGGAAACACCTCCACAGATGGACCCAGCTGTAGAGAGATGGCAGAGGATGAGCTCAGCCGACCGAGAGCATGGGGTCCGCCCAGCCGGAACCACAGAGAAGAGCTAGGTGGAATACAGCGAGCAGAGCCTCAGGGGCCAGTGGGACAATCCCAGAATCCCCGACGTTTGTTTCTTTGAAATCTCAGAAGGAGAGGAGCCAGTAGGGCTGAAAGGTGTTATCGAATTAATGGGTGAAAACTTCCCAAATTTGGCAAAAGTTAAAACCTAGAGATTCAAGAACCTGGCTATACCTCAAAGAGGATACACCACCCCTCCAAAAAAAAAAATTCAGAAAGACGCACGGTCATTAAACTGAACACTGAAGCTATAGAAAAATTTTGAAGGTGCTGAGGTGAATGGTGCATTACCCACCAGGAACAGTGGTTTGAAGGACAGCAGATTTTTTTACCTGAAACCATGGAAGCCGGAAACAAGCAGCCCAATACTTTCCAAGGGCAGAAAGCAGAGAACTGTCTATTGTGAATTCAATATCCGATGACATTGCCACTCAGAAATGAAAGGAGAATAAAGGTATTCTCATATGAGAGAAAACAGATAATTCGTCACATTAGACATCCCTGTAGAAATTGGCTAAAGGAAATTCTTCAAACCAAAAGAAACTGAGAAGATAAGGAATCTTGGAGCACGAGGGAGAAAAGGGGAACGAAAACAGCAGAAACACGGCTCTAAGCACTGGAATACTCTTCTTGTGACTCTCATCAGGCACATGTTTGAATGTGACTCATTCAAACGATAATCGCACCGCCCTCTGTACTCAACACAAGCCTTTGCTGGGGTTTTGGTGGGAGTTTCATTAAGCCGATAGGTAGATCTCAGGAGAATGCACATGGGATATAGAACCAAGGCAGATGAAAAGTAGGTGGACACAAAAGCATGTACATGACAGGCCACAGAGGCTTAACTTCTCACCGCCCAGAACTGGGGTCGGCCCAGGCGACCTTTAACAGGTGGAAGGCAGCACCCTGTGGCACCTTTGGCAGCACGCTGGCAAACCCGTACCGGTGAAATACTACTTAGCGGGGAGAACAAATGCGCCGAGGAGGCCCACAGCTTGGACGGGCCTCCGGAGAAGTGCAAGCGGAGAAAGCCAACTCCCAAAGAGGGCATGCCCTCTGGCTTCATTGATGGAAAATTGTTGGAAGACAACTTTTATAAAAGCGTGATTGCCTAGTGGTTGCAAAGGGGTAGGGATAGAGAGGTGTGTGTGTGTGTGTGTGTGTGTGTCTGTTAGCTGTGCCTTTTCACTTTTTTGTGTTTTGCGGTGTTTCCACCTCTGGGGACCTTCCAGACCCTGGGAGACACCCCCCTCCCCTCCCAGGGCTGGCTAATTCCTAGAGATGGCAGACATCTGTGTGAGCATGCCCTTCCTCTCAGGCTCTAAACAACCCCAGGCAAAGTGCACAAACCACCCCCGCCGTCTTCTTAAAAGACGGTCACACTCCAGGACACGGTCCCCCTGCCCCAGGCCCCAGACAAAGAGAGACAGCCCCTGTGCCTCAGCGTCCCCTGAAATGAGACAAGCCAGCCAATCCCAAACCTGCCGCCCTGCCTCTCCCGCCATCCTGGTGGGAACCACAACAAAGCCTCTTGCCCATGTTTTCCCCACTCTCTCTGCTCTGACCCCACCCCCCGTGCCTCCCTGTGTGGCCCTGTGGTGGCCTCCTGTTTCTAGGGACCTGCGAGTCCACGCTCCTTCCCCCGTGATGCTGAGTTCCAGTCCGCATGTCCTAGCACACCTGATGGGACCGAGCCTCAGGAGCACCTTGTATCAGGAGGCGGATGTGCCCAGAACAGGCAGGGCAGGGCTCTTCGGGTGTCAGCACTTTCGGGCGCTGGCCTTCTATGGTGATGCCTGCACAGTGCGCTGGTACAAACTTGCCAACAAGCACTCAAGACGAGGGCGGGGGTTGGGGGGCGCAGCTGGATGGACGTCTCAACCAGCCTGGGGCTGGTGGTGTGGGTCCCTTCGCAAATTGTCATAGTCGAGCAGCGCTGGGCGCGGGCAAAGGGACACTCTCTGCATCACTTCCTGCAGTGGCGCCCGAGTCTGCTGTGGTCACCTCCCCACATTTCTGCCACGGATGCGGACGTGTTAGGGTCAAGTACAGAGCACGGTGCAATCACAAAACTTGTTTAAACTGTTTTCCCGGAATGTTTCGTGACTACAGTTACATAAACATTTATAGGCATTTTTATGAAGAGTTAGATAAACATCTGTAGGTGGGAGTCGCGTTTAGGAATGTTTTGCCTCGGACGTTTCCTGGGAGCTGCGTCATTGGTGGTTTCGCGTAGAATGTTCACCCGTTGTTAGTGAATGAGGAGCTCACCGAAGCAGTTGTGGGGAAACACTTCTTACGTGGGCAGGCGGCGGCCGTGACCGTCTGCAGGTGCAGAGGCCGCAGCACCCCTGGGTATGGACAGAAGGAAAGGCGTCTGAGACGGCCGTCTGAGAACAAGTAGAAAGTCCTGCTGTGTGCAGGTGACATGGGCCCGCGTTTCCAAAAACAAGACAAATCTGATGAAGGAGCAGCAGCGCTCCAAAGAGAAACCACTCAGTGTCCTTCTCAGGGGGGTCAAATTCCACTGAGCTCGAGCTGCTGAGGCTGGCCTCCTGGGGATCAAACACGCTCAGGCCCAGGGGGGCTTGTGGAGGGGACCACTGCAGGAGGGAGGGTACTTGGCCCAGGTCTGCTGGGCCTCAGGAGTGGGGAGAAATGGGGTCTTCTCTTGCCGGGAGGAGCAACGAGTAGCTAGGCTAGAAATTCTGAAGTGGAAGCTGGCCTGAGTCGTGCATGATGAGAGGGTCTTCAGCCAGTTTGGGGTGGGGCGGGTCCCTGTCTGGCTCCCACAAGGGGCCTCGGTGAGGCCTCTCCACGTCTTATGGGGAAGGTGGCTCTTCGCTGTTAGTCGTGTCCTGAAATGCAGGAAGGTGAGGCGTTTCTCAGCCCCTCTGTCAGAGCACGCGAGTCAGCACTGTCCCTGCAAAGTGGGCTCTCCGTTTTGCTTCACTCCCCAGCCCTCCCTCCCACCAACGCTCACAGTGTGCACCTCAGGGACATGAAGGGGTCACAAGACAATGACGGGGGGCATGGGATGGACGGCACAGCCTGTGCAGCATCGCAAGGAGGGTGAAGGGTCAGAAAAAGGGCCAAGGGACCGGGATGCTTTTGTCCCTGTGCTGACAGGTGGGTTCTGAGAGGGAAGGTCCTCCCTGGCCATTCTGTTCCTGCAGTGGTGGTGATGATGCATGCATCCCTCCCAAGTTCAAATACAGAAACCTGGCCCTCCATGGGATGGAGTATAGAGGTCATGAGGTCACAAGGGTGGAGCCCTCATGAATGAGGTTAGTGCCCTCGATTCAAGGACCCCTGAGAGCTGCCCGCTCTTTCTTCCCCAAGAGGACGTGGGTTGAAGGCTGTCGATGAACCAGGAAGCCTTGGTCAGACACCCTGTGGTCTTGGACTTCCAGCCTCCCAAACCAGGAGAGGCAAATGTCTGTTGCTTTTAGGCTACACAGTATCTTTGTTCCAACAGCCGGAGCAGACTAAGATGGGGCCGGTTTCCCCGTGTCGGCCCTGTGCCCCCACCACTCCCGTGGTGCGGGGACACCTGTCTGCGAGCCCCAGCACAGCTGCAGCAGGATGCGTGATGGCTAACCCAGGACCCTGTGGGGTCCTCAGTCAAACCGGGGAAAGTGAACCTCGAACTCAGGTCTGCGCTCAGCCTGGGTGGTATTCCAGGTGGGAGAACTGTGCCCTAATAAAAGCGATGGAAACTCAGTCACTTTGACATTCAGAGCAGGGCTGCCCCAGGCTCTGGAAGGTCATAAAGGAAACCCTTGTCCTGGCAGGCGGGAGGGACCGAGTCAACACATCTGAAGTCCCCAGAGAAAAGCGGTCATTCTCCGGCGCTTCTTCCGGCTGCTCCCTCACCAACAGGGGTGGTGTGTGATTTGCAAAAGTTCTGGTGGTTTCATTTTTTCCAATCAGTTAAGCATTTTTTAAGATGCCGAGACACACTTCACTACTAGCTTTATTTCTAAGCTAAGCAATTCTTTACACGAGGAGGGCTTAGCACTTTGGGAGCAGTGGGCTGTGTCCTTAGAAAGAGGAGCACACACACAAAAATACTCACACACGGTTGGTGTGACCACCCCATCCCCTGAGACATGGGCACAGACCTGGGGGAAGTGCTTTCCTCCCGATATGTAAGATCTGAAAGAATGCCTGGGTCCCTTAACCAAGCCACTGTCATGGGCTGTGTCCTTGGACAGTTCCATGTCCCCTCTGAGCCTCATTTCCTCATGTGGAAACCATCACACCCATAACCAAGGCCAATTGAGGTCAGGTGCGCAGACACAGCATTCAGGTGCAGAGGACCATCCCAGCCTTAGCGGTTACGGGGCACGGTGCTGGTGGAAGGCCGAGGACATAGCAAGGACTCACAGGAGGTCCATGGAGTGCTTGGAGAATACCTCTCCTGACTCCCGCCCTGTAGAGTGAAGGGGTCCCACTGTTTCACACCCAGCAACCCCTTCCCGTTGAACTTTTCCTCACTTGAAATGATGATGGGTTACAGCATTTTCCTGTGTATGAACAGCCTCACACCCAGGCCGCCCCGGCTGCCCCCGGAACAGTCCCATTGGCTGCGTTAATTCATGCCGCAGCGTCTGCAGTGCAAACGGACGGGAGTGACTTCCAATCTCTTTGTTAATGAGATTGGACCAGATCAAAGAAAATAACAACCAATATTTGTATAAATATTTTTCATTCCAACAGCGTTTTCCCGTACAGAATTTATTACACTCTCAAAATGCCACAGGGGGTCGCTCAGACAGGAATTATTTGCATAGTCGTTATAAAGCTGAAGTTGTTAAGGCTGAGCCAGAGGGGCTGACGCTGCAGGATCCTGACAGCTGGTGACTGGAGACCAGGGACAAGGACCTAACCTGCCCGCTCCACGTCCCTTTTCTTCCTTCTGTCTTTCCTGACCACTCTCTTCCCAGCAGTGGCTGAAGCCAAGCCCCTTTCTCCAAAGTCTGGACTCAGGTGAAAGACGGTCCCTCACTCAGCTGCTTTTCCCCTGAGGCTGCACTATTTGTCAGCCCCACCCTTGGGTCCCCCACCCAAGTCCCTAAAACACCACCACACAAAACAAAACAAAAAAAAACAGCTAAGCAGAGCATTCTCCTAGAAGAAGCAGTATAAAAATGTGTCTCTGTGTGTGGTATATGTATTTATGTGTACACACGTCTACATTTCCCCCTGAATCTTCCCCTAAGAATCAGGTCCTGCTGTCCAGTACTAGGTGGTGACAGAAACAGTCACACTTGTCACTAGTGAGGGCAGACTTGAAATTCGAAGCAAATTAGCAGAATTGGCCCCCTCCAGAGCCTGTGGCCACACTGAGGGTGACTCCAAACTACAATTATGTGTGATAACCTGTTTTGTGTCCCCAAGGCTAATACTGCCCAGGGTTGCGAGGTTGGGGACCTGGGTCCTCTGGAGACAGTTGTGCCCACAACTAACCTCGGCCGACTTAATGCCGCTCATCAGCTGACTTCCTGAGTGCAGCCAGCATTGGGCCCTCCTTTTCTGAATTTGCTTCACAAATAGCAAGAACCAAGGGGGAATGGGGATCCATCTGTATGGTGATAAAGCTGAATTTCTCCAGGAAAGCGTCCTTAAAAACGATCCCAGTGGCAATTGGCTCAGATTAATTTTATAAACGGCAGTGTAGCTTGACACAAAAATTCAATTTGCGGAAGTTTTTCTCATTGCCATTGGCACTCTGACGGAGGCCCGGGACACACGTTCCAGCGTCACTCTCAACCAGGGACCGGCGAGGGGAGAGCTTGCCTCACAGAAAGGGAGGCTGCCATGGCTTTCAGACAGCACCTGCTACTGCTCTGGGCCCACCCCACTCGGGGAGCACAGCCCCAGGCCACGGGCCTGCTCACGGCAGTGCTCTCCGAGCCTGTTCATGCCCAGCTCATGTTTGACCTGCCAGCACTTCCCGGGTCCGGCACTGCATTCTCCCCAGGCAGCCAGCTCAGGCTGGAATGGATGCACCCTTTAATGCCAATTTAGGTGTGCCCGGCCCCATAGCAGGCTGGGTGCCAGGACCTCTGGGGCCTGATCACACAGCTCCTCCGAGTTTCACAGAATCCCTCCCTACGTCCTGGGAGGCTCCATGTCTTAAAGGACACCCAAGCCCTTTAAGACATGAGCGTGTCATTCATGGAGCCTGCATCAGGGCTGCTTCCAGGCGAGTGCCCAGTCGTTCACAGCCTCGCTTGTCCTGGTGAGCTCGGGAAATGTGGCCAACCCTGGCACTGACGGAGGCATCTGGTGGCTCACTGGTGGCTGACCATGACCCTTCGCAGATGCTGCAGTGCCCCAAGCTCACAGATGGGGAGGTCACTGGAGGGCCTGTAGTCTTCAGTGACTGGACGCACTCTGTTCCCCTGACGAACATGTGAATGCAGTGACCACAGAGAGAACAGACTGTCACCCACAGTGAGCGCGATGGCGCCCTCTATGGGAGCCTGCGCCCTGAGCGCCTTCTCGCAAAGATCCCACACACCCCAGGGGCCTGAGGTGTTGGGGGACCACCCCGTGCGAAGGAGAGGCAACGTGGCCCACTGTGCAGACTTCCACTGTCCCGTCACCCTCCGCTGCCCCGGCCAACGGCCCTGCGCCTTCCGTAGGCTCAGGGTCACGGGGCCATCTCTGCACGATGAGCCAGGCCCTGCAAAGACCCCCGAGACTTCTGGGTAAACGCCCTCCAATCCTTGCGATTGAACGAGAAGCATCATCTGCTTAATGGAAAGTAGACCATAGACTCAGAGACAGAAATACTTGAGCTCGCACCAGGGACCCTTTGGTGCCTTTGGACAAATAAGGTACATCCAGTTCACTCACAGACCAGGCAGCGTAGGGCAAGGAAAGTAAATTCACTCAGAGAGAGAAACCCGCCTGCGTCATAGTCATTTTTCATGTGTTGTGTGGGGTCGGTGTGGCCTGGGTGCCAGGAGGGGTAGCTGGAGGGAGGTGTGTCGGGGACAGGCCACCCTACTCCGGCCATCTGCTGCGTCTCCTACTGCATTTCCACACCTGTCCCTCTGACACAGCCAAGTGTAGGTGCCCTCCCTGAAATCAAGTCGTCCATATGCGCTCACTGCAAACTCACGTTAGGGTTAGCAAGTCTGGCTTGGTGCTCAAAAACACTGACAAAATATAAATCTGTTGGAGAAGTCATTATGTATCGGGTTGGCTAAAAAGGTGGTATGGTTTTTTCCATAAAATAACAGATACATTTTTCATTTTTGCCAATAACTTTATTGATTTGGATATTTTGAGTATGTCAGCTCTGTTCTGCGTGGTATAACATTGATTTTCCTCAATTAATGTCTCGATTTGATCACTATCAATTTCAGCTGGTCCACCCCGACCGTGGGGCATCGTCCAGTAAGACATCTCCAGCACAGAACTTTGCAAACCGTTTCTGATGCATTTGATCAGTCACAGCACCTTCTCCGTGCACTGTACAAATCTTTTTTATTTTGTATCTCAGTTACTTTTTCTGAAACAATGAAGCATAATATGCTGAAAATGTACATTTTCTTTCATCTTCAATATTAAAATGGTGATAAAAAATTCACCAATTTCGGTAAGTTTTTTTTTTTAATGCACACTGATATGACAGCTGTCTCAGCATAATCGAACCAAACTGTTCTGAGTGAAGTTAAAGACAAGCTAAGCACTACCAGAGCCACGTTACGGAAAAAAACAAACTTTTTTGGCCAACCCGATATCTGTCCCTCCAAGCCTGTGCATGTGATTTTCCTCCTCACCCAGACTGAATCCCGTACGTAACCCCCACGTCCCCTTCGGGTCCCTCGAGACCTGGGCAGAGCAGAGAACCCTCAGCAGCAGCTCTGGGCGGGGGAGAGCTGTGGCAAAAGCCTGGACCACACGCTGATGTTTCTGTCCTGTGTCTGGTCTTCGCTCGTGTGACCCAGGACATGTATATTGCTCCTTCAGAATCCACACGAGCGAACATTTGACCCACAGTGGGTGTGTTGTCAGGCACCTCTCTGCCTTGTGCCTCACCTCACGGCGCTAATTCAGGCTTCGGCACGTTTCAGAAGCCCCACGCAGGTTGAGTGTTTGCTGTGTCTCAGTGACGTCAGTGCGCGCCGACTCTTTGAGACCTGACTCAGCACTGCTCCTGAGAGGGGACAGCCTGAGGGACGGCTTTGCAGTCCTTCCAAGGGTGAGAACTATGGCTTTTTACAAAAGCTTCTTCGATTGGGAAGATTTTATACATGCAGTTTCAGGAAATATTTTAGAGGATATTATTTCAATCAATAAGAAGGAAAGGTCAATCTTCCAGGGGGAAACTATCAAAATATACTTAAACTCAGCAGCAAAAATGAAGACAATGGGAAGAAAGGGAGCTGACTTGGCTGTTTTGCTTTTCAAGTTCCAATTCAGTATTTTTCATAGATGGCCTCCATGAGCCCTCACAGCGATCGAATGAGTTAAACAGTAGATGCTCTTCCAGGGGCCAGAGCGTGGGGGCCCAGGGCCTGCACGGGGAGTGACCAGGACACTTCCTTAGGGTGGCAAGGACCCACATTTGCAGCACACAGCATGCCCACCTGAGCGGGCTGGAGGGTGGAGATGATTGCAAGGTGACCATGGAGGACGGTCTTAGCTCTCGACCTTGGGGTGCCCTCCTGGGGTAGTTTACTCAATTAAAAGTCAAGTTAGATTGCAGGAGTTGACTACCTCGACTCAAAACTCCTGGAGCCTCTTCAATTCCTGGGGTGTTCTTAAACACCGAAAGCCTCCAAGGACAGGACCCAGTTAGTGGCCATTTCAGACGTACTGACGTTCAAAGAGATTTGGGGTTTTTGTGCATCTATTGGCAATCACGCAAGTCACCTATCTTTAAGGTGAATCAAGAAAGAAATGGGCAAGGGAAGGAGGGAAGACCTCATGGGTGGGGGAAGCAGGATGGAAAGGTTCATGAGCAGCCTGTGTCACCGCCTCCGCTGTCCCAGGTCCCCACATGCCCGGTGCAGAGAGTCCCCCTGCTGAAGCAGAGGGCACGGCATCTTTGCAGGGGAAGAGGGAGCAAGGCCGGGCCCCTTCACCTGTACGCTGGGCGCCTCCTAGGCCCCTTGGAGGCCCAAGTCTGGTACCTAAAATCCGGCAGAATGACGAGGGGGTGCTGTACAGATGTGCCTCTGCTGAGACAGAGTCCCAGTGACAGAATAAAAGTCACCAGGGTCCAGACACCTGCATTCAAACGGAAGGAGGGCTTTCCCCCACATGTTCCGAAACTGACACGCGGACAGCATTTTGGTCCCACGTGTCCTCCAGGTGCAGAAATTGTCACGAAGGAGCAAGGCCCGGCTGGTGGGAAGAAACCGACACAACGCAGTGGGTGGCATCCCCGTCCTGTCAATACAGGGTCCCAGGTGTGCAGCAGCGAGAGGGCGATTTTCAGTGTTGTGGCCACTGCCCAGTCTATCGACCTTTCAGGAAGAAAACATGAAGAATCAGGTTTACTCTGTGGATGAAGACAAATGCAGCGATGATTTGTACTCTGAAGCTACTTCCGAGCTGGTGCGTGTGCTTGTGTGTGGCGTTGTGACCGCTTCCTTGTGGCCCATTCTGGGAAACGTAAATTTTTATAGGATGACCTCGGTTCCCCTGAATAACTCACTGTGTCCCTGAATACCTACACAGGGACACAGAAACACGTGTCACTTCCTCGTAAACTGAGGAGCGGGAAAATGCTGGAAGTAAGGGACACGGGGAAGAAAAGAGATCCAAGTGCAGAGGCGGTCAAACGTTAGCCCAAACTCTCTGTTTTACAAGCAGGAAAACCGAGTCGCAGAGCTACTGTGGCTGTTCCAGAAGCATCCAGCAAGAGCCGTGCGGACCCTGGCCTTTCTCATTGCCGTCCCACTGGAGAATGGTTGCCCGTGGGAGTCCCAGGAGAAGTCAGCGATGTTACGTTTTTGTGGTCACTAATGCTAGGCAAACATTTGTTTGTGTTCTCGTGACGCGATGGACTGACTGCTGGAGCGGCCACTGAGCCCGCCCTCACCCATCCCGGCACCACAGGGCTGAGAGCTGCTCAGGGTGCCCCCACCTGACTTTGCTCCAGTGGGAGAGGACAGCGTTGGCACCCAGTGCTCCGGGTCCCTCTACCTAGCTCCGCCCCAGCTCTGTGAGGTTGCTCTGTCCTCTGAGCCTTGGGAAGCAGCCAAGTGGGCAGCAGTCTCTCAGGCTGGTCTTTAACAGCCATACTCAGTGGCGCCTGCGGCTTTCCCCACGCGGCTCCTGCTGGCCTAACCTGCAGGCTCTGGGAGACCTTGGCTGGCTGGGTGGCTTTTTCCTACGAAAATTCCTACCAAAAAAATCTCCTGAAACACGGATCAGAACAGATGGGACAGACTCTTTCCATGTGGGAATCTTCTTCTCTCCTTCAGAGATTGAAGATAGAGAAGGAAAATAATATTCTTTAGAATTTGTATCAGCCATTGTGTTTATGCTGCTGATTTTTCCAATGGCACTGTGAGTTGGTATTGCCCACGTCTTCCGATGAGCACACCTATGCTTGTTAGGCCCTGATGTGTGCCCCTCTGTGGGCGGTGGGCCGGCGGGGTTGCTTTGCCATGCTGATGCAGCAAGAGGCCTGAGTGGGAGCCCCCGGCGGGCTCGTAGTAGGATGTGGCCTGGCTTCCTAGGGCCACTGTGCCATCGTCACTGGAAGTGGTAATAATGGCAACAATCCCAATATAACAAACAAACAATAAGTGATTCCTCTGGGATTATTCTGATTTCAGCTTTTATTCTGTAGGCTCCCCCTCCTTGCTCTTTCGGGCTAGGCATCGCATTGAAGCCTAGGGTCCTGATACCCACCCCTCTGTGAAGGACAGAGTGTCCCCAACTCTCCAGTCCCCATCAACGTCTAGCCTGTGACATCAGAGAAGCCAAATAATGTCCACGGAGCAATTGTGGCACACTGCCTTCTCCGACACGCTCACGCACTGCAGCTTTTCTAGATGATTACCGTCCTCCCTGGTGCGAAGTTTTTAATTTCTAATTTTATCTGAAGTGCCTGTTCGTATCTCTGTGCCCTCTGTAGACGATTTCACTCAGAATAAAACCCTCTCTCATCAGTTACAGCACTTTCATCCCTCCAATGAGTCTCAGCTCAGCCACTGCACGGTTTCAGGGACATCTTCCTCCGTCTTTTGTGTCAGGTCCTCTGTGCCTCGTTCGTCTTGCTGCTCAAGTCTCATTCCCGAGCGCTGATGACATTTCCGGGCCTGCTGGGCCAGACTCCCGAGACAACGAACAGGACAGGCCCAGGACGGGACATGGGGCTGAAAACCCAGGGGTAGTGTTGCTCCAGGCACTGAGGCCGATGCAGACAGGCGGTTGCCCAGCTGCCCCGTGGGCCGTCCCTAGGGCACCCCACCTGGGCTAACTTCGATCGATATGCCTCTAAATCACTGGCATTAGAATTGCAACATAAACTAGGGTTTTTGTGCTCCTTTGAAAGTCACAGGGTAAAAGCCTCTTGGAAGCAGATGATATAGGCTATCTCCGTAGCCCGATCACTCCCATGGCCCCAGAGTGTTCTGGGTTGGGTTGGGGGGGCGGCCTTGGGAGAACAGGCAGGAGGCTGGGGCTGAGGAAGCGAGCTTGGACAGTGGGACCACCCAGTGCTGTGCAGACACCCGACGGGAGAACTCGGGCACTAGATGGCAGCAGGGCCACACGTTTTCCTTCCAAATTAACAGCCTTAAAATCTTGGGGAAAACACGGCAACAGTAGCACAAACACAACCATATTACAAAATCAACCTATCTGGCTTGACAGCCCCCCCCGCCCCGCCCCGATATGTGTGATGAAGAAACAGGTGGGAGTGAATCAGTGTGACTCGCTGAGTTATGGTCTCCACAACAGGGAGACGCCCCATATAAATACAAGCAGAAATGGGTATTTACCAGGTCCTTGGGGTCATTTTCCCCGAAAGGTGGGAATCAGATGGACGTTTTGCAGAGCAGAGGAAGGAGAAGCCAGTAAGGACTTCAAGCGGGTCCTCCGGAAGGTGCTGTGCAGCCCTGGAGCCTGTCACAGTCATGTGTGAAGGTGCCCAGTTCGCAGGTGACATCCAACAGTGCTGACCCTAATAGAGTAGACACCGTCGATGAGGCCTGGCCCAGGATGGCTAGGTTTTGGAAACGGTTTTTAATGGCAGGAATTTTTCTTGGTGACACTGGTCATTAGGAAGAGCCGTGTGAAGACAGGGCTCCGTTTCTCAAGGAGAAGCCAACCCTTTAGCTCCTGAAGGAGATCGATTGTTTCGTTTTGGTTTGCTTCTGATGAAGAGCTTGAAATGAACTCTTGGGCGACTTCACGGGTCTTAAAAGGCATGTTTGTCCATGTGCTGAGTGATGGGAACCATCTGGGGCCTGACTCGAAATTGCAGAGCAGGTGACCCTCCCCTCTACGTGCCTCATTCAGCCTGAGCAGCAGCATCCATGGATCCGGCGGGAACTCCCCCATGACCCAGCCTTCCGTCCTGTTCTCCAGCTCTGGCGGAAGCAAAGGGGGGGCTCTGCATGTGGAAAACCCAGGTCACATCCAGGGCAGCACCTTCAGAGAAGCCAGTGTGACCCTGGCCTTGAGAGCTCATGTCTCAGGACAGAGAGGAGAGTTGGATGGTGCACCCGGTAGTTCTGGGGGTGGTAAGGAGACGAAGGGAATTGTGCTTTGGTGCTGACATTTCCAGACTGTAGCCCTTCCTTTTCTGGACTCACCCTCGTATGGCCATGTGGCCTGGAGACCCATGGGACAAATGGGGCCTAAGGACACCAAGACAAGGAAATAAAACCTTATGGTTTTGTCAACCTATTTAATCTTGCACACTGAGACAAAATGCAGGTGGAATGAAGGGCCATGGCCATGGCCAGCCATGGGGTCTCCGTTCCACCGAGGTCTTCCAAGGTGGCCGAAGACACTGTTTCATGTGCATCATACTGGAATGTGTCCCTCCCCTCAGGGCTGCTCATGCTCTGGGCCCTCCACCTTCTGCCTCTGATGGAGTTACCAGGACCTTTTTGGTCAAGAAGGGTGAATCCTTGACTGTCTTTTGGTGAATACTAGCCCTCACCCAGGGCTTCTATTTTTCTAGGAATGTTACTACCTGCCCCTAAAACGCCTCGTTTCCCATGTTCCCCAGAGACTGCAGGAATCCCCCCTGTATTCAGGGAGAAAGATGGGTGAGATCTGGTTCCTTCTATCAACTTCGGGGATGCTAAGGTTCAAATCCCCCTGGGCCGGCCTCATTCCTTTGCCGGCTCAGAGGGAAGCTCTGCCTCTTTTCTCCCAAGTCCCCACCCAGCCCAGCGGGTTTCATGCAGACTTCCACCTGCGGGTGCGCCAGTGCGCCATCTCCTAGCCGGACCACGCTGTCCATTCGAGACCCTCATCCTGATTTCGAAGCTAATCTGGACCTGTTTGTGCGCAGATAACCCAACACCACCTAAGTCGGGAGACGGGAAAATTGTTCGAACTCCTCGCAAATAGTCATCTTGCCAAAGGTGATGTCTAATCACGACGATGATGACACAGCCCTGTTCTTTCACTGCCGTGGAGTTAGGGCTCGGGTCTGCCTCCTTTCCGCCCGCGTGGCTTTGCTAAGTTGAGCAGCGTCTTCCCCGTCTCTGTGGTCAGCACTACACAGAGGTCGGGAGATGGAGGCCAGCCCTGCGCGGCAGGTCCCCCTAGTTCTCCGGAGTTGCCTCTCCCCGGGTGTGTGTGGCGTGGGCGCCCAACAAGTCTGCTCTCTCCAGCCTGCGCGCCGCTGCGCAGGGGGCCAGTGGAGCGCAGCGGGGCGCGGAGCCGCGCGGAGGCTGGGCGGTCTGGGTTGCCCGAGACAGGCTCGGTCCCCTCTCGGCGGGTAGGGATGGTTGAGTCCAGCCGCCACGGCAGCGGCTCCGTGTGCGCTAGCAGCCTGTCTTCCGCGCTCCCCGCCTTTCCGCTCTAGACTAGCTCTCCTCCCCCCGCGCCCCTCCCTCGCTCCCTCCCGCGGCTCCCACTCGCTGGCTCTCTCTCCAGCTGCCTCCGCTCCGGGTTCCAGGTCTCTCCTGGATGCGCGAGCTCCTCTCTCCGCCTCGCCCCCTCCCGCAGCCTCGGCCTCGGAGCCTCCCGGCCAGCTCGGCCCGGCAGCCCGGCGGGTGCGCAGCCGCCCAGCCCCGCAGTGGCCCGGACCCGGACCCGGACCGATGCTATGAGAGGGCAGCGAGCCGGGCGCCCAGACCTGCAGGAGGCGTCGGGCGCGCGCCGGTCTGGGGACCGGGCTCTCGGTCCCGCTCGCCGTGCCCTCTGGTGATTCCTGGCTCTGCCCACAGCCCCGCGCGCCCCGGAGGAGTCGGGAGCGTCCGCGAAGAGCCGCCGCGCCGCCGAGAGCGTGTGGAATAGCTGCAGACATGACTGCGCGGAGGAAACCCCGGCCGCCGCTCCTGCTCCTGGTGCCGCTGGTGCTCGGCGCGGGGCTCCCCACTGCAGCGCAGGGTAAGGAGGCTGCCGGCCGCGGGGAGGTGGGCGACACCTCCGAGGCCGCCGTGGAGCGCGGGGGTCTGGCTTGGGGAGGCCGGGGACCGGGTCGCTGGCATCTGCAGATGCCGGGGAAGGCAGCGCCGGAGCCGAGGCTCCATCGCGCTCTGGCCGACCCCCCCCTCCGCCCGCCTTCCCCCTCGCTCGGGCCGAGAGGAAATGTCGCTTTTCGCGGCGGGGAGGTGGTGTGCGTTGTCAGGGAGAACGCAGCCAGACCCGGCGGGGCTGACTGCGCGGCGGCGGGGTGTCGAGTCCACGGAGGTGTGGGCACAGCGGGGTCGGGGTGGCGGGGGCCGAATCCCAGGACTTTCTCCGGACACGGAGCAGCTGGGAAAGTGGCGCGGGCGAAGCCGGCCTGGCAAGTTCGGGCTCTCTGGGGGCTCGGGGTGCCGCTGGCAGCCGTGCCAGCTGGCCGGGCTCCCCGCACCCTCCGCGCATCCCCGCTGTCCCCCCGCCCCTCCCCTCCACCAGCCTCGGCGGGGACCAGGAGCTACCTCTGCGGGGTCGCCCCCGCGCTCAGCGCTTTGCAAGTTGAAAGGAGCTGGCGAGGCGCCTGGAGGAGGCAGGGGGACCTGAGCGTGTCCCTCCCCAGAGGTGCTCGCAGCGGTCACCCCTACCGCCGGCCAGGAGAAGGGGGCTGCCTGGGTCGCCCGGGGGCGCAGAGCTCGGCGAGCTCGGTTTTCTCCTTGCCCTGAGTTGGGGAATGTTTTCCCCGAAGTAGCCCACAGGCTGCAGCCTCGGGGCTGGCAAGGGCTCCGCGCTTGTCCATTCTCTGGGCAGGAAAACAAGCTCCCTCTTGATTCCGAGGGAGAGGGAGAGGGGAGAGAGAATCGACTGATTTTCACATTGGAAAGTACGTGCCCGGCCCCTCATTTTGACCTCCTTGGATGCCCCCTCCCCCGTCGGTCAACACCCCGTCACCTTATTCCTGGAAATATTTACATAGATATTTTTTGTCTTCCTTTGTAAAGGATGGAGTCAAATTCTGTAGGTTTTTTAAAAATGGTCATTTGCTCTTTCCCACATAAAATTTCCCTCTTCTCTCTAGATTCTTCCATCTTCAATTCCACCCATTTTCTATTCCTTCACTGTTCTAGTTTCCAGGGTGACTGACGAGGCCAAGGACTGTCCCTGGTTCCATCAGGAGCGTCCAGATGGGCCTGGCCTGGGGAGGGATGGCAAGGATGGCAGGTCAGGCTTCCCCTCCGATCGCTCTTCACCGGCTTGGGCTTCAGCTTCCGGGCTGGATGAGAGCGACCAACCACCAGGAACCCATCCCCAGCAAGCAGTCAGCCTCACCTGGGTTGTCTGTGGGGATGCATCCCAGGGCCCTCCAGAGCAAACGGTTGGTGTTAGTGGCCCAGTTCACATTCACGGGGGGTTTGGGAAGCTACCGGAGGACACCTGCCCTCTGCCCAGTTGGGTCCTGATGCCCTGCCTTGGGCGCTGTGCTGGAGACGCCACGGAGGCATGCCGGGGTGGTGGGCAGCGGTCTCAGGGAGCTGCGGACAACTGGCTTGAAATGGAGGCAAAGCTGGAACAGTAGAGAGCCGGGGGGGCAGGGCTGTCCCCAGGAGGTGTCCGCCCATCGGTGTCCAGGGTGGGTCAGGGGCCTGGGCCGGGCTTTGCCCTGTCAAGCCCCTGCTTGGAGAGGAAACACCTGCTACGCGCAACTCTGGAAAACTTCCTGCCCCTTCCCCTGCAGCCAAAGCCCATGGGGCCCAGGGCCCCCTCCTGCCTCCGAGGGCACTCTCCATTCCCCACTCTTCCCCTCGCTCCAAGTGCCCTTCCCCCGCAATTAGCAGGGTTTGCTGCTTGGAGACGGCAGCGGCCCTGCCTGGGCTGCTTAATAATCCGCACACGTGTGTGTGGGAGGATTCCGCCCCCACGCGGGTGGGCCCAGGCACTTGCTGGAGGCTGGGGGCTGGAGCCAGCGAGAGAGTATGGGTGCACATCCTGGGCAGGGGTGCCCTTGCAGGTCCCAAGTACCAACAGGGCAAGGGGCAAAAAGTCCTGGGCATCCCTGGAGCCTGGAGGGGCAGCCCCAGGAAGGAGAGCACCTTTTGCTTTCTGCGTCCCAGATCCGGGATCCAGGAGCCATAAGGGTACTTTGAGCTGCTTGGTGCTCACAGTGCAAAACTGGGGTGTGTGTGTGTGTATGTATTTGAGCTCTTGCCTGGCCTGAGATGAGGTGGGTGTGCAAAGCACCTTCATCACCCCAGTGGGCTGGTCTCCTCTGCAGCCCCAGGGTCAAGAGCAAGTATAAATGGCAGCATGGAAGAGGGCTGCAGGAGGCTGGGGACCAGCCCCAGCCCGCACCAAGCCTCTCCTGGTGCACTTGGGCTCCTGGGCGGGATCTCCTGGGCTTTGGGAAGCTCTGGTGGCCAAGGTGGGGGCCTGTGCTGAGGGGCGGGGGTGGTTGGCTTCGGGCTGGGCACAGGTCTTTCTGGAGAAGCGGTGCTCGCTCTGGGACAGCTCAGGCCCCAGGGCCCCAGGAGCTGCTTGGTGTGCGTGGGGTGGGTGGTGGCTCCCGCTGTGGCAAAGGCTAGTGGGGAGTTTTTGGTGTGGGGGGGCGTCATTCATGACCTGTTTGCTGCGTCCTAAGAGGCTGGAGAGGCCGCAGCTGTGGTCCCTGGAACCTGGCACCCACGGTTCCCGGTCATCAGCCTCAGCTGCTCTTGCTTTAAAGCTCCAATACCGTGTTGGGGGTACCCAGAATTCGCTTTTGATGCTTTTTCTCTTTTTGATGATTGACGTTATTGTAAAGGTTGAGTCCCAAGTGTGCATATTGCCTTAAAAGCAGCGTGCTTGCAGGGACCTCCGGAGAAGAGTCTAAGCATGTTCATCTAGCTAGTGGGTGGGATGGTCCTTCCACGAGCACTCCCGTCCACGCCCCAGATCTGGGGCTGATCTGCTGGGCAGACACACTTGGCCTCAGACCACACTCAGACACACTCAGACCTCGCTCGCCTTCCTGCAGCTAAACTCACAGGCATCATTCAGCCTCCAGACGGGGACCAGGGACAAGAGTTCCCGGAGGGCTCACTCCAGGAAGCCTGGGACAGAAATGTGTTTGGCACAATTCTACATTGTAACATTCCTTAGTTCTCCCCGCAAAGACAAGCCATGTAAACCAGGCACTGCCGAACCCCTGTAACTCAGCAGAGAGAGAGAGAGAGAGACACACACACACACCAGCCCAGCAGCTTCGGCAGACCTGTGGGCTTCTCGAGTTCCCTTTTAACAGTTCCCATCGCCCCGGGGAGGCCTTTCATTTGCCAGTCAGCCTCCTTTATGGCCACTGCACACGCTCTCACGTTAGCACCTTCCACAGGAAAGCCCTAATCCATCACACGCCGAGGAGGTGGGCCATGGGAGAGCAAGTCAGTGCGTCTGCGGTCATGATTTGCTTACACGCATTTCTATTGCGTTGTCAAGGGGATTGTGATTTTTTATTTTTCTTGTTTCAATTTGGAACTCTTCCGTCAGAAAGCGCTTGTGGGTCTGGAGCCCTCTGCGGTTCTCAGTTTGGGATTATGAGTCTTTAAAAAGGTAAGAAGAGGGGAGGCTTTCTTCCGAGCTGAGAGGCTTTGGGAACTTGATGCGAACAGTAGGGTGAGCAGATGCCCGTACACAGGTCCCCAGAAGTTCGTGGCAGGTGGTGAAGTGCAAGTGGACCTCTCCAGCTCCCAGCGTCTCCCCTCACACAGGCCCGCAGAGAAGGGGAGTCACCGGGTTCACGTGGGCTTTCAGCTGGCCTGGCATGGGTGACGGGAAGACCGGCCTGGCCGCATGGCAGGACTTGGAAGTTCCTGCAGGCAAGACAGCCCCTCCCGGGGAAGCCCTGCGTCCCCAGTCTCCAGTTTATTGCCACAGACACCAACAGAGCTTCGAAAATGTTGAGAAAATGGTCCGGCTTCCTTTAAGAACTAGATAAACAAGGGCCGGCTCGGTGGCTGGTTGGTCCTCACTGTGGACGAGACAGCAAATCCAGCATAGACATTTCTAAGCCGTCCTAATGCAAATGGCATATTAAGTGCTCCGTGCTCAGCTGAATTCTCCGTGTGTCTCCGCCAGGCTTTCTGCTGAGCTCATACTGGAAATAAGCCGCCGCCACTTGCACCCACACGCAGCTTAAACTTTGCTTTCCCTTTGACCTTTTGTGCTTGCTCTGGTGAGGTCCCTGTCCTCCTGGAATTAAGTCACTGAGTGGGGACTCTTTGCACAGGGCGGATGACATTTCCATTGCCCTGTGTAGCCGATAACTCAGAGGGCGGTGAGCGGGGGAAGGCGTGGACATCCGGCGGCCTGCAGTGCGTGCTCCTGGGGTCGCATGGTATCTCTGGAAGCCTCTTGGTCCCTGGGAGGGGAGAGGAGGCGCCTGGGTTCCTGGACCAGCCATGATAACTGACAGAAGCAAACCAGCTCCACTCCGGGCTGGGGCCACGACAGCGACTGGAGACGGAAGTTGTTTGGAACAGCCCACTGACTAGTGTGTGTCATCCGAGGCGAGGACAGATTCTCTGGCTGCGGTGCGACCAGTCCATCCTAAAGGAAGTGCCCTTCAGTGGCACAGACACTGCGCTCAGCTCACTGGGTGTCCCACTCGGGACAACCTGTCACTGCAAACACGGGTCGGACGTATTGGGTATTGGCCTAAGGGCAGGGAAGCAACCCTCTTCCACCGTGGCTTTAGGGTGACTTAAATGACCTTTTGCTAATTAGCGTGTCTGTGCTCAGGGTAGCATTTCTTCCCTAGTACTGAGGTTGATCAGGGGCAGAATTAAAATTCCCAGTGTGTAAAAAAGAGTAGATGAAAACTGTGTAATCGAATTGGTTAAAATGACTGACTGCAGGAGCTTTATGGACCTAGTGCACGACTTAAGGTTTATTTCACCCCCCCCCCCCCGAAGGTCACCGTTTTTGGACGCAGAATATGAAACACGTCTCTCCCCCACCCCCCGCCCCCGGCCCCTTTCAAGTTTGGCTGCAATTCCTTTAAACCACTTACATCAACCAGTCATTCTGGGAGAGGACATCGCCATCCATGCTTCGGGGAAATCGCACGGTCTTTGTGCTCCAAACATCTTTGTACTGGCGGGATGTCACCCATCATCCGCCAGGCACACTGTCTCAGGTCGCAGAACCCACTTCTGAAAATGCTGCAGACATCTGACCAGGGAATAACATTCCAGCACGTGAACTTGAGGTGCAGTCAGAGTTACTCTGACCGGAGTGGCAACATTTATTTCCAGCTGAAAGTTCCGTGGTGATTGGAAAGAACACCTGTTAAAAATAACTCTTTGTATCTCTCTAAGGCGTTTTGTAATTTACTGGTTGAAACCTTCTTGCTTTATCGTGGCCTCCTCCTTTTAGGCCTGGGAGGCTGTGAGAGGGAGAGGGGTCTTTCAGTGCAGCCCTGCTTTCCAGATGCGAGTGGAGTGAACCAGAACCTTCTTACTGTAGAAGTGCCTGCATTGTTTGTAATGGAGTGAGTCCCGAATGATGCTCTGTGAGTTAGCGATGACTCTTGTTACCGACCCACCCGAGGTCAAGAGCAGCAGAAGCATAAAGGACTCGTTGTTGGTGACGGGTACCAGTTTTATCATCCGTGCGTTTCTTGTAGGATTTTACTGCAACCTGAGGTTTAAAGCATATACAATGTTGGCTCCACTCCAAGTACCTTTTACTCCTTTATCCCGTTTTTGTTTTATCTATGGTGGAGCTCAATTAAATTCAAGAAAAGCTAATATGATGCACAGATGTTACAAATGTAGACCCCACGTTGGAATTACCCAGGTGATGGTGGGCCACACATCCCGGTGGGGGTCAGAGTGGCTTTCGAGGACACCCAGCATGTCCCCAGGGTTCCGTGGCAAGGCTCTGTTTTTCTGTACGAAACATGTCACCTTTGTCACTGTAGATGTTGGCATTATGAACACGATGGAAAGTCTTTGAATTCTTTTGCAAACTTTATGTGCATAAGACTCACTTGAGGTCTTGTGTAAATGTAAATTCCAAGGCCTCTCCCCCAAGTGTTTCTCAATAGGTGGGTTTTAGATGCTGTCAGAAATCTGCATTTATAGGTGTCTGTCCATCCATCCGTCTGTCCATCCACCCACCTACCTATCCACCATTCATCTATCCACTTATCTACCTCTACCTCCTTTTCAAGGAAAGGCATGAAATCTAATAACCTATTTACTGAGTCTTCACAGGCTAATTGGCCCATGCTGATTTCATGATGAATGTACTATATTATAAAATTGTGCAATTATTTCTGGAGATTTCTTCTCCAGTATCCGTGTTCATTATTCTATGCTGTTTAATCCTTTTTTTTTTTTTAAAGAAAGGTTTTACAACAAAGCTGAGACTCAAGCTCCCTATCCATGAAGTTTATATCTTGGGAAAACTTCAAGGGATAATTATATTCTTTCATATAAAAATACTGTATGAATGCATTATTTTATTTTTTTCTTTTACTGTTTAGTATATTCTGATATGATTAGTATTGTATAAGGAAGAGCTAAATGTTGGATTAAAAATAGAATTATTTGGGGAATGATCTCTGATGAATGAAAAGCCTTTGAAATTAAGGGTGAGTTCTAAGCTTCTTTTTCTGGGTGTGGGGAGAATTCCTACACCTCTATTCAGGGAGACTTAATTATTTCTCCTCCTGTTTTTGGTAGGAAGCCTCATTATTGACCTTCACACATGGCTCATTTTCTACACGACGTCGATATTCACGTACAATGTATGGTGGATGGTCCCCTCATTCATGTCCTTGTCACATTCCACACCCTTGACATGACAGGCTCTTGAAGCCTTACCAGTGACTCTCTGAATTGTCACTGCCTTTCCTGTCACTGAATTGCTAATCAACACTGCAAACATGTGACTTTTCTGCCCATGCAAATCTTCAGGGTTACAGAAAGTTCAACACTGCTCCTTCTTAGGGAGACACTGGGTTCTCCGGATCTGAGAGATCCTCAGCTTTCTTTCAAAGGAGGGTTGATCAGTGTGGGTTCCAAGGCCATCAGCAACCTTTGGCTCTGTGCTTCAAACTGCTGTCTCACTGAGGGCCAGGGACGCGGAGCACCTTGGTGCCAAATGCTGCTGTGGGCAGCTGGGACTGGCAGGCTGTGGTTGCCACTTCACACAGAAAGGGGTGGGGCTGGCAACACAGGAGGGGGCACTTTCCTAGGGCGTGAGCTGAGTGGAGTGCACACGTCCCTTCGTGTGCTCGAGGCGGGGGCTTCTCCAGCGTCAGTCTCTCCTCTCTTGTCCTGGCTCATCAGTGGCCTCCGGTCTTTACAGCACATAAGTCCTGCAAACAACTTCAGAGACATCTGGCCGTGAGACTTTTGTCTTGTGTGTTCGGTCGGTCACGGCCATGCTGTGGCAGGTTCGCAACTCCACATGCGTGCTCCCTTTGCACAGAAACACTGTAAGGTTTAAAAATATAAATCTTAACACTTTCACTAAAATTGCAGATATCAAGAGAAAGTCAAGCGTGAAAAACCTTGTTCCTGTTAGGTGTAATTATTTTCGTTTAGTGACATCTTTAAGTATCTCCGTTGAGCGACTCTCGTCTTGCGGAAAAGTACACCTGTGTCTAGTCTCTTCCCATCCTTCCCAGTGAAGTCCTGGGGGTGGAGGAGAGATTTGGGCAGTCTGGGCTCTCAAACAGGATCAGAGAAATCACCTCGCTCACTTGAAGAACCACCCAGCCAGGAAAACTCCAATTCCCGGTCCCCGACTGTCCCCTACACACTTCCATAAGGAAGTGGCATCTGGGACTGCCCTCATGCAGCTGGCATTCTTACATTAAAAAAAAAAAGAACCCAAACCCACATAGTCACTTGATTTAATTAGTATTTATTCAAATGGAAGGCTGTGAAAGACACCGTAAACGTCAGGCAGATCTTAGAGAGGAGTCCATGTATGAGGTGGACACTGGCCGTCCTGGAGAATGAAGGACAAAGGGTCATGGTCAGTGGGAACGCGGGGGCTGCGTGAGAACCAGCCTGAGGACAGACAGAGGCCTCTTCATGCATCAAGCATGTGGGGAACTACAGACACCCTATCGATTCCTGTCTGGGGTGAGTTCCTGCCGCACGCTAACCCCACGCCTTGTCTCAGGTTTCCCCTCCTTCCCTCCTTCTATAGCAAGGGGCCAGACTCTGGCCTGGATTGCAGCTCTGTTTCTTAGAAACAGTACCTTTGTCACGTTAAACTCTGTTTTCCATGTTCCATCCTGTTACTTTCACTTTTTGCTGTGATGACCTCCAGAAGGCCATACCAATGGAACCCAGGGTGGGAAAAACACACGCAGCCCTTCTGGGACCCTGGTCTCCCGGCAGCCAGGGTGGGAGCTCAAGGCCTGCGTGTACCGTGTACACCGACCTCTGCAGGAGTCAGCGTGCCCCCTGTGGCCGGCATCACAGCGCTTCGGGATCTGGCTTCAGTCTCTCTCTCTGGGCTCCAGCCCGGTGCTTCCTGCTGGCGGCACACACAGGTGAGCCCCGCTTTGAGAGGCTGAAGCCATCCACTCTGTCCTCCATCCAAATCGGTACCCGCTGTGTTTCACCCTCATGGGTGGTGATGTAGGGCATCATGAGTTTGGGGTCAATTTTTTTTAAGCCTTGTTGGTGATTGGCTGGTTTTGTTTCCATCCATGTGCATCACGCTTGCTGTGTAGATCTGAGTCCTGGAAATTGAAAGACGCTCTTCCAGCAGAGAGCAGCCCATTGCCTCATGGCCTCCAGCCACTTCCCCACCGGAGACCCTGTGGCCTCTCTCAGTGAGCCAAGCGCCTGTGATGGACACTTTTGGGGAAAAGACTCGTAAATGAAAGAAGGCCTTTGGGCGGCGTCAGGAGTGACATCTTCGAGTCACCCTCCACGATCCATTTGTCCCCATGCCTACGCTGGGGCTTGACCGGCTTTGAGACCTCATCCCCCGGAGTGTTCCGAGATGCGTATCTGATTCACTCGTGATTCCTTTTCACGGCGGTTTTCTTTGCACACACAGTGAGTTACCCGGGGTGCTGGCGTCTCTCCTTCCAGTGAGGACAGCTCGAGGATACCAGAGCTCCTGCAGCAGACGTGTCAACCTGTGCTTGGCATTTGGGTCTCCATGACTGTTTATCACTCCGACTTCAAAGTAAAAGAATCCCATAAGAGGACTAGGGAACAAAGAGGAACTCGGTGGTCTCTCTTTTTTGCCCCTGCAATTACAGAGTTACCTTCCCAGGGTTTTTTCAGCGGCAACAGGAGACGTGGAAGGGACAGGCTGCCAGGGTGTTTGAACGATGAGGGTCTTCTGACCCAAAAGCACAGGCTGAACTCTGCGGGATGATTGATATCTCCCAGCAAATGTGTTTTTCTTTCAATTTTTATGATGGATGAACACCATGAGGCCTTTTAAAAAAGAGTTGGTGTAAAGTAATATAAAGTGTTATGTGACAAGGTGAGGTGACTGTCGCTGCTCCAGCGCAGGGGGTCCTCTTTCGTATTTAAGAAAGGAGCGCGTGAGCAGGGAGCCAACACAGCTGCGTATGTCGGAGATCGGGCATCGCTTGTCACACCTTGAAATTAGAACGAGAGGATTCGAGCTCCTTTTTTGTGCCTGTTAGTGACTGCTTACTTTTTGTCCCAAATCGAGGAGAGAGAGGGACAGGAGGCCAAAGGCATCTTGGGAGAGACCATGGCACCTTTTCCTCTGTTCCCAGGCTCATCCTCTGCAGGACCAGACCCCACCAGGAACAGCTGAAATGACAAAGGACAGTCACAGGGACGTAGTGGAGGGAAGTCTCCCATCTCAGTACTGTTTGCATCAGCTACCTATTGCTGCTGCGTAACATCATCCCCGCAGCTTCAGACGGCACATGCCAGGGCCTCCCTGTCCCTGTGGGTCACATCAGCCCTCTGCTGCTGACCTCACCGACTGCAGTCAAGGTCAGGGCGGGACACCCATGTTGGTGGCAGCTCGGTTGGGGCGCCACCCGCTTCAACGATGACTCATGGACTCAGGTGGCTGGCAGGAATCCCATTCCTTGTGGCTGTGGCTCTGAGAGCTTCAGCTTATTTGTTGAGGTCACCCTCAGTTCCTAGAGGCCAGCCACATGTCCTTGTCACATGGGGCTTCCCAAGGTGGCTCAGAGCTCAGTGAGGGGAGAGAGAGACTCGGGCAGTCAGGAGCTGCAGGGCTGTTTGTAATCACAGCGTCATGGACACAGGTCACTGTTGCCCTGTCCCGTTGGTTAGAAGCCAGGCCATGTCCTGGCCACCCTACGTGGAGGAGAGTCCCCCAGGTGTCACCATGGGAGGTGGGGCCGTGGGGGCCATCCCTAGAGTCTGTCCACGTGACCATGCTAGAAATATGTGACTATATAAAGAGCTCCATATGGTCACCAAGCCAAGGGTCTAGGACCTGAATAAAAAGAGGCAATGAATATAAGTTAGGATCTTACAGAAAGAACCAACATAAACGACACATGTAGGAAAGGTCCCCAAACTTACTGTTGCTCTGAAGAACATCTTAAACAATGTCATTTTTTATCTGATACAATTACGAGACCACTGAAGCATCATGAGTCAGCCAGCGCACCAGGATGCCCCTTCCCCATGCTGCTGTCTGTCTAGAGACGTCTGTGGGGCGGGCACGTTGTCCATCTGGTACGTGGTCTGCACAGTCACACGTGTGAGCCCCAGATGCGATCTCTCCTGCGATGACGTGTGCTTGTTCACTGCGGCTCTCTCTCCGACACTGGAAAATCGGACCAAGCGTAAATGTCCGTCACCCTGACGTAGCAAATGGTGTGGCACACTGCGGTGCCCGCACGGAAGTGTTTCCGTGGGGAAAGGTGGAGCTGGAAATTCACACCAGAGTGGATATTTTGTTTCCATGTTTATGTAGGAAAAAGGCAAGCCCCTTCTGTGCCCACGTAAGAAATACCTGAAAAGGCAGACACGTCGCGGCATCAACACTTAAATGCTTGACCGTTTGAATAAGCACACCGTACTTCTCCTGCATAAACTAGCGGTTCTTAAAAAGGGTCACTTAAAACAAGTACAATATAGAAAACTAGCTCTCGCAGACCTTGCTGACAAGTGGATCAGAGACATGTCGTGAGACATTTGAATTCGCAGCGACTGTGACGTCCAGAAGTCCACGTGTCTTGATTCACTGGTGTCCAGAGGAGTCCTGTGCAGCGCACAGATGCATTGGGGACCGTTAAGAGAGGACCCCGTCTGAGTGGAGGCTCTTTTCATGGGAGCCCCCCATCTGCTGGTGACCCACTGCTTCTTCTGTCCCCGCAGGGGCCCAACCTGGCACCCCTGCCCTGCTGCTGCCTCCGGTGCCTCTCTGACATGGGGTGGGAAGTCAAGGCAACTAGGAAAGTGGTGGGCTTGCATTTCAGACCTGATGTCACCCCAGGAACTGGGGACTGCGGTGGTCAACAGAGGAGACAGAGGCCCTGGGGCTGCAGGACCCTCGGGGCGGGGTGTGGGAGAAGTGTAAGAGGGTGTGTGTAGCTGTGTGCAGTGGTTAATTCACTGACGTCTTGCAGTTCGCTGAGAACCACAGCGTGCAGTGCCGGGCGTTAGCTGGCTAATACATTGTGTGCAATATACTTTGAAGGGCATATTTCTCACGGCAGAATGCTTCCTTACTCGGCACTGAAATACTTTGTTTGTCAGGACCGTGCAAACTGTCAGTGCATTAGACTTCGCATGCCTCGACTTCTTCACGATTAAAGTCACTTGAGTTACAAAATGACTCTGAAGGAGTGCAGAACCGGTTCGTCACGTAGGTGCGCAACTAACGTCACTCGAGGGGAACAACTTGTCTGCATTTCCACGTGCTCGGGGGCTCCCGCGTGGCCAGGCCCCCCCACCTGGAAACGTCGTGCTTTGTGCTGTGCCGCATGGGGTGTAGCTCGCAGTCAGGGCTCAGTCCCTGCCTCGACCCCCCACAGAGGAAAACACAAACTTGAACCATCTGACCCGTGGTTGCTTTTTCTTTGCAAAGCGGCCGTGAACTAGACTCTTAACTAGACTCGATGTTACAAGGATTTGTGGAATAAACACACGTGAAATGCGTGGAACCCTGCCTGATCGTTCATAACCATGAGTCGATGTTAGTGACCACTGAGTTTTATAATGGCCACTGAGAAACTAGACGCTTGGTTCCAGGTGTGTCCTGGAGAAAGCCCTGTTTTTCTGGAGGGCAATGATTTGTGAGTGGAAATGAATAATTAGAGTTGGGTAAAACCGAGGGTCTTACACTTTTAAGAATAATGCCGATCTTAGTTTCGAGAATTCTATAGGATGCACAAAATGCTTTCACAGTTCTTACCCTTGCTGGCAGATAGAAAGACAGACTTCTCAGTCAGGCCAGGTGGTAGCAGCATCAAAGTCAGGATTTGACCTTGGGCATCACATTCCCTGTGAGTCACACTAAGTGCTCAGTGACGTCACCCTGAGAAGAGGCATTTTGAAGCTTATGACCAGGAAGTCTTGGACGTTGGAAGTGGCCCTGAGAAAATAGTAAAAACTTTTCCCTGTAGGAGTGCTCTAGAGAGTAGACCTGTCTTCACGTCTGGTGTGTGGGCTGTGCGTGTCCTCCACAGCCACGGGGTGCTTTTGCATTCTGAAAGAGTTCATATGTTCTTCTCAAGTTTTGCCCAAGAACAGCATCTGAGGCCACTTTCCAAAAGGATGTCTGAAGTGGACTGACTTGCTGATGGGCGCTGTGGAAAGGGTGGTTAGGGTTAGGTCTTTGCCAGGTAACCGAGGGAGGCTGCCACCCCTGAGAGCAGGGAGCGGCGGATGGGAGAGTCTGGAGGGACCGGGCACTGTGAAGAGGGCAAGGCCTTCCCCATGGACCTCTGCCCCCTCCCCTGCACACGGAGCCTCCCAAGGCTAACTCGACCAGGGTCACCTGGCCTTTTCCTTCCAGTGTAGACGTCCCAGTTTAATGGCTTGTGACTCGGGTTGGCTTCTGAATAGAAACGCTGCCCATCCCTCCCTTGGGGCTCCAAGTCTGAAGACATGGGTCGATATGTTAAAAGGTAGGAATGCCAAGTTAGAAGGTCATAAAGAAAAAAGAAGAATCCCAAATTGTGACTTTGCAATGAGATGTTCTTTCCGGGGTCACATGATCGAGACTTACTAGAACTCAAGTCCCATCAACCAAATACAGACTCTTCAGGGTCAGGTGCATGGAGTTTGGACATCAGTGCACATGTCTGTCTACCTCCCAGGTGATGCGCCCACATGTAGGCCACCCGGGGAACCTGCATGCAGCAGGTTCCTGGAGCAGGAGCATCGTGAGGCCTTGGGGATCAGGGATGTGGTGAACGTGTGGACGAAGGAGTCTAGGGGGCCTGTCCTGGGCTCCCCCTCCTTGTGCCATACTCTGCTCGCTGCTCGCAGGCCGGCCCTCTGTGTGCCCAGGGCATCAGGTGCCAGCCTGTGGCTTTCCCTCACAGGGAAGAGATGGAATCTGTGCTTCTGTGACTTAGGCTTCAAGTGAGATCCCCTCAGGAGACACATTTCTTCATCAGGCGTGACATGGGCCCTGGGTGTGCCTGTTGCATCCTGGGCTTTGGAAGGGTCTGCTCTCAGGAAGTCAACCCCTGTGGTGGCGGCGAGGGGGTGTCCAGGTGACCTGCTCTGGGCTCTGGGGGTTGACGGTTTGTGCCACCTGCCTAGGGCAGGGAAGAGGGGGCATCCTTCCCTGCTTGGTGGGGCCACCAGTGTGTGCACTGCCACACACAGCATTGTCCTCTGGCCAGAAGCCATGTGGCTTGTGCCAGGGAAAGAGCTGCTACACGTGTCTGTGACAGGTGGTGCTGTGTCCTGTCCAAGGTGAACCTTGTTTCAGAGACAGGAACTTTAGGTTCTTTTTTCTTTGAAGTTTATACTCTATTTGGTTATTCTGGAAGGAGCTATGTCATCTTATTAAATATCTTCTCATAAAGTAGAACAGATAACAAGTAGAGTCCACAGCCAGTGATCAGCATTCTATGAAAATCTCAAGAGTGAATGATTGGTGGACACATAATCCACCTACAGAATAACCCTGGTGTGACTTCTAGTGGTCAAGTCCTGGGGGAAAGGCACCAAATTCACCAGTGCTTCCCAGGATCAGTTTCAAGTGCATGTGGGAGATGCCCGACAAGTCGCCTGTTAGGTGAAGAGACAACTTCAGCATATCAAAAGCGTGGTTCTTGGTTCCCTGTCAGGTCACAGGGGCCCGTTGCCACAGGGGCCTCCATTCACGGCTGACCAGTGACGGGTCTGGGCACGGGGCCAGGCACAGTCATGCTATAGCAGCACCTGCGTAAGTGAATGTTCGATACAGAAATATTCCCGTGCAAGGGATAGATGTCTACTCTAGTGACCATATCAGATGACTCCAAAAAGGACACATGTCTAACAAGTCCATGCTGGGCATGGGGGAGGGACGTAGTCACACAAACCACGTGCTGAAGAGAAGCACCATCTCAGCATGTTGGGGACAGAGGGGCCATCACAGACGGGTGCTCAGACACGACGCAGTTCCTCATAAGCTGTTTTTAAATTTTTGGGTTCTTTGGGACAATGTACAAAATCAATGTGAAGAGTTTTGTATGTGTCGAGAGTCCACACAGGCCAAGATAAAATAAACAATGTAGCTCTAGAAGAGGATTATGAAATCCTTTCATGGATTCTTATTAGACTGTATTTAAGAACATTTTTTTTTTTATTTTGTTAGGATGCCTTCACTCATTTAGTGCGGGCTGTAAAGAGAGGGACTAAATCTTTTAAGGCATTAGACCACAGCAAGACAGGGGGCAGCTGCCACTGTCGAGGCGGTCGGCACGTCCCTTTGCAGACTCTTGGAGACAAAACCGTGATTTGGGTCAGCTGTGGAAGAATCACGAGCTGATCACCGACCCTTATATTTGCGAGGAAGGCATCACTGCCAGCACCTAAACACCAGATCCACTCCCAGCTGGACGCGCCTCCACGTTCATTGATGAGGATCCCCTTTCCAAGCAGATTTTGCAGAGTCCCCACAATTCCTAATGTCCAGAGATGGCCAAGTTGAGCCACGCAGCAGCAGGCAAAGTCCTTCCGGGTCAGCCTGTCTCAGACCCCTGGGCTCCCCGAGCAGCAGGTGCTCCTTTTTTGTCACCGCCGGTAACCTGCACACAGGGCTGTCTCGCTCTTTCCTGCCTGACACCGGGCTGCCTCTCTGTTCCCTGGTCCCTCAGGCGGAGCCACAAGGAGTCCTTGGCCTGCTCCTCCAGTTGCCCCTGCATTCCCTCGAAGCGATGCCCTTTCAGGCAGGTGCCGTGCCCGTGCCTGGAGCCTGCGGGTTGGGAGCTCCTGTCTGCGCCCCACGCTCCCTGGCTGGCAGCTCTCTCTGTGCTTCAGTTTCTTCCTCAGCAAAGAAAGTGGCTTCGCCTCCCCCCCAGCCCTGACATTCTCTGACTTCTGAGTCTTGCAGCAATCAGCTAATCCATACATACTTAGAGGGTTAGAGCAGAGCAGCATAAATTCAATAAGGCCACTTGCAGCCAGGACGGGGAATCCATCCATGCTGTGTGTGTGTGTGTGTGTGTGTGTGTGTGTGTGTATGTGCAATTTTTCTTTTAACTTTCTTCTTTCTCACGCTTTGAGTTCAGTAATCTGCCGTTCTTCTCCTCAAAGGACATAAAGTAGGTATTTCTTTTAATTAGTGTAAGTTGGAATTAATTACTCTTTGAGCCTATTTCTCCTGATATTTCACAACCCCTTTGAAAAATAAGTCACTTCGGCGTATTGAAAGTACAGTTCTCGGTTCCATCTCCGTTCGCTGGGGCCATGAAGTCATGCTGATTATCTCCATTCCCTGGGTCTCAGCCTTCCGGGAAGATGAGTGCTCACTGCAGCCGCAGGGCACAGCCTTCCTTCCCTGCACAGTCTCTGAACGTGAACTGTGCTAAATGTGCTGCGGCGAGAGCGGCTGTGTTCTCAAAGCGTTGGCCCTCGGTGCATTTCGGAGTTGGATCTCCGGTCTCACAACGTTCTTCCCCTTTTTCAACCCTTAGTACGCACATCAACAGCTGTCCATTCCACGCAGAGGTTTACACATTTGCAAAGTGCGTATACTTCTTAACGGCACACGGCATCGGTGGGGGACAGCTCAGTACTGGGACTTAGCTCATCCTTTCCCGACGAGGAATCTGAGGCAGCTAGCCACGGGTTTCGTGCTGCGGATCGAAGATCACGGACGTTGTTCTGAGGCTCTGTGTTAATTCCAGGTCTCTGAGTCTCGTCGTTATTCACCTGACCATCCCACTGCCCAAGCCTGCTCTCACGTAAGTGTCGATGAAAGAAGCCTCCAACCCTGCAGAGAATTTGTGTAGCAGTGTGTGTGAGGCATGCTCACTGCATGCTGGGGAGCAAGATCGTTCATGGATCGGAGACTGGAAGTTTTGCAGCTTCTTTTCTGCATTTGGAATTGAGGGGTCTGCGAGTGCTGAAATGGAGGCGGGAGAGAGCAAGGCTGGGGCTCTCTGATTGGAAGACAGGATCCTTCACAGGGTCATGTGCTCTCTGAGGGCAGTTACTCTTCGGAGGGGTCTGAAAAAGGCGTTTCAAAGGGGTGTGAACCTCCCTGCACAGGAGCAGTGGACAGGGCTGGCTTAAGCAAAGAGAAACCTGGGGTCTGACTGCCCACCCACACCTGTCCAGGTAGGAATTCGTGACTAGGTCACTCCGTGAGGGCACTTGGGTTAGGTTTATTACCGAGCCCTGTTTTGTCCATAGAAAGAATGACAAAACTCTGTGTGGATTTTATTTGTTATACAATTAATTATAAAATGGTGACTGAGTCTTTTCCTGAAGAATCTTATCTAGTGAGCTGCCTCTCATGTGATTTTTCTTGAAATCATTTCTTTTTTTTTTGGCTGATCTTTCTCCTTCAGCCCTTCCCTAGTGATGTGTACACTGTGGGTGTAGCATCTCTTAAGGTTCTGTGAAGAACTGTAGATCCGTCTAGGTCCTGAGCGTGCAGACTGGACGGAGTCGAGGGAGCCCTCCTGCCACTGCAGGTCGGCATTCGCAGGCCCTCTGGGCGCGCGCAGCCTGAGTTCTATGACCGGGACCTGTGACCTGGGGCTGCACAGGAGAACCTAGAACTAACCCTTGTCTTGCACTGCTGCATCTAAATCATTGCTTATTTTATGTATTTGTTGTTTTACATTCCTCTTCGTTCTAGGACACAGACTTGGCAGAGAAGCGTTGTCAGCCAGGTCAGTTGTGTCGGATTTCCTGTTTGGGGGCGAAAGGCGGTGGTCGTGGGCTGCTCCTGCTCAGAAGAGGCTGAGCCTTCACGTGAAGCCCCGAGGGTTTCTCAAAACTCGGGGTGAATGGTCAGCGCATGCATGCACCTCCAGTGAGCCTGTCACTGCGGAGGGGCCGGTGGGGAAGTGATGTCATTCTTGGGCAGCGGGTGCCTAAAGGCCTTTGGGAGGCCTGTGGGGATGTGGCGTTGAGGACATGATGTTTCATTCACAGACGCTTTGATTGATCTCGTAATGGACAGGAGCAGACTCTCTAGGTTTCGGGAGACGTGCGCCAGGTTTTCGTGGTTTTATGTCAGTTTTTCCAGTAACACATGTCCTTCAAGGGCTAGAAGGCGCTCTGTAATCTGAAGTGGGAAACGTCATGCTTCAGTATGAGTAATTCATATTTTTAGTACAAGTAAATTTCACATATGCTGTTGGAATTAATTTAAATATTGAATCAATTAACCTCGTTGAGCATCCCCATAAGTCAAGTCCTCTGCTAGATGCAGTGGATCAAAGGGAACGAGGTGGAGTCCTGCCCTCGAGCATTTAAAATTAAAATAGGGAAGGTTTTTCTCAATAATATGATCAGGGTAATCAAACAAGCTCTAGGAAGATTATAAAGCGTGCTACAAGACGCTGGCTCTTTAAGGAGGAGTAGGTATTTCTCAGTCTGCTCTCACATTTCATGAACATGGAATAGGGTGCCTTCCCTTTGCTTGCCCAAGCATTCCGGATACTTTAGGTTTTATGCATGTTTTTGCCTTCTTCATGACATCTTTGAGAGGATTTACATTGTGGAACAGTAGGCCCGTGTCCCAGAGTAAATGCAAATTGCTTTCAATCTTTGGAAAATGACAGCTGAGCCAGTGAGTTAACTTCACACTGTTTACCAGAGGACCCCCTTCAATAGGTGCCAGCCCACGAACAGACATCCCTGGGGTTTCACGTGGGTCCAGGCACTGGGAGCAGACATGCGGGAGAGGGCGATGCCCGAGGCCCTGTGCAGCCCCTGACTTCTCGGGGCCTGGGATTCAGAGAGCCAGTGAGCACGCAACCACGGTCTCGGGGTCAAAATCCCCACAGGAAAATCTCCATCGCCAGATGCGCAGATGGTGCAGCCATGGCTCCACCCCCGTGTCGGCTGCTTGTGTGGCCCTTTCCGCTGCAGGGACACCTAGAGGGGCCTGGCAGCACTTGGAGACAGCTTTTACATCCCCTCCACAGCCCATCTCGGTTTTTTTCCTCTCGTATTCTTTCCCGAGTCCCTTAAGACTTTCCTTCAATTGTTGGCTGCTGCTTTTGAGATAAGTGCTGATCACTAATAGCTATTTCTTATCCCTGAAATGCATAATGTCTGTTCTCGATGAATTCCTTTTATGGAAAATGCCTTCTGGGCGATCACACACTAGTGTTTCTGAGAACAGGGGTTTAGGGCCATTTCTTCCCCGATAGGGATCATCTGAAGAAGTCAGCGCGTCTTTGGGTCCTGGTTCCACTTACAACGGTGGTGATTACGTGGATTTTAGAGGAAATATCACCTGCAGACGTTGATAGCATTGGCACAAAGAATCTAATAACAAAATATTGATGATAAATATTCAAAAGTAGTCATCGGTCATATATGTGCAAGGAAATAAGAATAACGGGATACATTTTTAATGCCTGCCTTTGCAACTAGAAATTATAGCCTCGAGTGAGTGGTAAACATAGCCGACCGCTAAATACATTTCTGACTTAAAATCGAGAAATTTTGTCAGATAAAAATAAATCTTCCTTTCCTTCTTGAGTTTCATAATTACGGCAACTAGCACCTGCATGCTAACTTTCGCTCCAAAAGGCTAGGATTATGGAAATTTGAGTTATTACAGTGTTTGAGAGGAAGTGCCTTCTAAATGTGCCTTCACGAGGTGCTGTCTGCTCAGAGGGTGCTGTGAGATCGGAGTGGATTCATGATCAGCAGCGAATGTGGAGGAAACCCACGTCGGAGTCATTTTAAGAGGCCTATGTGAAAGTGATGTTTAATCACTTTATCAGTGTGTAGACGCGTGATAGCATTGAATCTGATTTTTTTCAGAGCTCCCATCTTTAGGTCACCAGGGTCTCAAGTTGTGGACTCAGAGACAGTAGATTCTCAGATCCAGAAGAGGCCTTAGGTTTCAGTTTGTTCGAAGTCTTGGTTCAGGGAGTGAAAGGAATGGGACCCAGAGCCGAGTCTCAGACAGAGTGTGGATCAAAGTGAAGACCAAGCTCAGGCCACAGTCACTTCTCATGCTGGCTCAACCAGTGCCCACCCCCCCGCCCCGCCCCCCCTGTAACCCCAGGACGGTACCCATGTCTGTGTGGACTTGCGGATGTCACCGGTGCACGCAGAATCGTGAAGCACTCCGGCCTGTCACAGAGCAGGGTGAGCTGTCTCTGTCCCTTGTCAGGAACACACGGACACAACTTTCTGGGACGTGTGACACTTGTGCTTTGGTGATGAGAGCCACCATCTCGCTTCCCCTTTGGAGATTCCATGGCAGGAAGATAACGACTCCTCTCTGGTTTCACAGAAACCAAAGCATGGCGTTTGCTTTGTCGCAGAGTTTTTGCTGTTAGTTAAAAGGGCCTTGGTCAGGCCCTTTCTTCCTGACCCATATCCTGGTTTTTGCCGTGGTGTATTTACACGGCGCTGTCACACAGGCTTCCTGTGGCTTCGTGCGCCGGGGCTATCTCTGGTGACAAAATCGGAGTCGTGAGCGTGTGGTGCTCATGTTGTGTATTGCCCGGAGTTACCATGGTAAACCTCAGCGTCTTAAAGGGGCCTTTCTCACTACATGCGGGCCATCGATGGCTACACTTTGTTCACATCGAACGTCTTCCAAAAGTGACGTTTATAGCTGAGGAAGGCGTAAGTGATGACACCACAATGACAGCGCGACCGATGTCTCCTTTTGGCCTCTTTTTAAAGTTCTGGCTGCTTCGGTACTCACCTCTGTCCTGGCACAGTCTGCTTTTCCCCGTCTCACAGATCAGGGCACTGAGGCTCGGAGAGGCTCCCTGTGTCCCCAGCTGGCAGGGCGAGTGAATGCCAGAAGCAGGGATGAGACTCGGGTCGGGAGTCCAGCTGTCCAGCACACCCCGCTCACGCAATCAACGAGGACACTTCCCTCTTGGCCTCTGAGGCACTTTTACACGTGATTATTTCCTGCACTGATTTATGTGAAACTGAACAATGCTATCATTTCTATACCCTATTACTGAGGATTAAATTGCCTTGGGATTTTTAGGTATGGGAGAAGTTAACGTGTGTCCCATGGCATGTAGGGTGAATACCTACAACATGTAAATGTCGTGTGTTTCAATCCGATTATGACCATAATATGATTACAGATTGTGCCTGTGACTAAGTAGCTGTCTTGGCCCTCTCTCCTGTGGCACGTTTTGAGTAGCACAATGTCCTGCTTGTTCAGGGAGGGAAAATGGACCGCAATCTGAAAAAGACTTTTACAGTGGACAGTGTTAAGACTGTAGGCAAAAGGCTCACTTTATTCTGCTCCATGCGGAAATTAAAGTGGTGGATTATATCAGTAGGTCCACGGCGCGGAAGAGAGAGAGGGCTGTGGAAGACCGGAACTCTCACCGTGCATCCTGTGCTGCAGGCACACTCGGCGTCGGCGTGTGCCGATGGAAAAGCGCGTCTAATAAAATAATGCCACGAGTGTTTTTATCAACGCTAGCTGTTCGAGATGAAAGGTGACCTGGGCGTTGTGGGATAAGAAGGGTATTGTATCCCAGAGGTTTGCCTGGGTGGGTGGGGGGAGAGAGAGAGAGAGAGAGAGAGAAAGAGAGAGAGAGAAAGAGAAACAAATAGCAGGGGAAGGAAGGGAAAGGAAGGGAAGGGAAAGTAAAGTTTTCTATAAAGTGGCCCCTAAGTTTGGCGTGTGCTAACCTGACCCCATTGGGTCTCAGCACGGGTACCCTGTCTTGTCTGATAGCAGGAGGAGAAAGAAGGTATTATAAAAAGAATAACATTCTGATCGTCAGCAGTTTCTCTGGCACAGTGAAAATTCCTAATTCCATCTCTTACAGATCATTAACTTATGGAGCATGATTAGGTTTTCTTCTGTTCGTTTGCTTTTTGTACAAGGTCCCTGGTGTGGGACCACCCAGGAAGCCCAGCACACAAACACAAGGGCTCTCACAGGGTGTGTGCAAAGGGACCTTGGGCACCAGATGAGGAGCTAACAGGTCAGTAAGCTGGGCAAAACTTTACAAACATGGCGGTATTTGGGATGAATTTTGAAAAGTGAATAATGGTTTTCCAGCAGAAACAATATTCTTGGTTTCAAAAAATACGCTATATTCTTGGTTAAAAAAAACCCAAAACGCTATGTAAAAGTGCACAGAGTGGTGGTGGGCGTGGAAGGCGTTGGGGGCTGTGTGAGGGGCTGCAGTGCCGGGTGAGGTCGCAGGGACAGACCCTGGGCTCTAAGTTCTCCCAGTGTGGCGGGGAGTCGTCCTCTAGCTGCAGAGGGGGCGGGGGAGGGACTGCCAGACACTCGTAGACGACATGACGCCGTCTGTTAGATGAGAGACACGCTGACAGATCCTGGTGAGCCCGGGACGGGCGAGTGTAAGGAAGCAGGGAGAGCTCAGCCTCTGGACAGACGGCCCAGCTGCTGAGGGCAGACCGCGCTCAGCAGAGCAGTGGGAGGGAGACCTTGTTTGAACATGGAGGGTCCGCATGGGTCCAGGCCGGGGAGGGCGCACCCCCACTTGTCTCGTAGAAGCTCTGAGGCTCTTTCTGGTGGGACAGACACCAGAAACCCAGGTGATGTGGTTTCCTCGAAAGCTTTTGACATGCTACCACATCAGAGATTAATGGGCGAGGGGAAGGCTTGCGGAGACAGGAGAGGAGGCCGTGGTGAAGACGGCCTCCTGGGGAGAGGGGGAAACAAAAGCCCTCATTTCTCCTCTTTGGAAAAGGCTGGATTAATCGGGACCACCCTCATAGTCGTCATTTTATAGGAGTTCACCTGAAAGTTAATTTTTGAATTTCACATAACTTTATATCACATTCCATGCAAGATAAACACTTGTACTTATATAATCTTATTAGAAAAATACGGAATTTGCACTTTCCTGTGTTATAAGAATCACCTGCCGTTCTTCATATTTGAATAGAAATTCATCATGCGACAAATTCTATTTCTCAGCTAACCTAAGAACTCTAACTTGGCTGGCTGGGCTTATTTGTCAGATTCAATTACACCAAACTATGCCATTTTGAAGCCCTGGCCATGTTACATCTCCCTATTGTCTTTAAATGAGGAAAAAGCATCATTTTCCATCATTTCGGAAAGTTTCGAAGGCTCTGCCTTCACACCCGCTGCACGGCCCAGCGCCACGCGCCTGTCTCTGCAGGTGTGCTCTTAGGTGTCACTTCTTCCTTTTGTGCCTTCGATCTGGCCACCTTGGTGTGGAGTCCCACACCTCCTGCTCCGTGTGGGTCCTGTGACAGCCAGAGACGTGTCCTCACCGACCTCACTGGCCGGCCGATGCCGCATTGATGGGATGCCCGAGGCCTTATTTCTGATAACATTGGAGGGCAACAGGTGCCCCAGATGCACGCGTGTGAAACTGCGGAGTGAAGCCCCTTGAGGCTTGGCCACCGCTCGGAAGCAGAGATGCTGTTGCAGAGGAAGCTCTGGGAGAACCGCAGATACTTAATGGCGGTTTCCAAATCACTTCAGGAAAAAGCATGTTTTTAAGATTTAAACATAACGGTGGAACAATAATTTTACGAGAGAGTGTTTATAAAGCACCTCGTGTCTTCCCTGGCATGATTTAGGCCTACAATTAGGCATGGCGTAACCAAATTTTAGTGGAGCCTGTTTATCAATGGGGGTTATTGTCACAATGGCTTTATCATACGGAGATTGTCTTCCCGGAGTAGCTGAGTGATCTTATGACTACTTGTTCAGGAGAGAATAATTTAAAGATAATTAAAAAGGCTAAAGAAAGCAGAAAAAAAATGGATGAACTTAATCTAAGTGTATTTTAGCTTTGATTCTTTCCTTACAGCTCTTTATTTGCAAACAAATGAGAAGTAACCATTCTTAGTCTTCACAATTATTCTTTGAATACAAGGAGTCTCTTCCTGTGATTCCCGAAATTTTTTTGGAAGACAAGTTTATCTGCTCACTCATTTCCGATCAATGACTTATTGAGTTAGCCTTTACCCCCTGGAGAAAACAGAGATGTCTGGTCAATTTCTCCCCATGCAATAAGCTCAGGAGTACAAAACAAATGACATGAAATAAAATATTAATTTGTAAAAAGCAACAAATTCTCAAAGGAATTCACAATATAAATTGCCAATGCCTGAGTGACTGAGTTTCCTTTTTTTTTAAAAAAATTTAAACTGCTCGTGAATCAGGGAAAAATGCTCTTACATAATCAACTTCAGTAATTTGAAGGGCATATCGACAGTGCACCATAAATCCTTGGATTTTTTACAGTGTCGGGATATCTGAGTGACTTTTAATCAAGGCACATATTAAATCCAGTTCTACAGTTCCTTTGGCCTTTCCTTACAGACACAAATCGTTACAAGGATAATGTGTGGGACCTTCATTACAAATTTTCGCTCAGAATGTATATTGTGTTTGCTCTTCCCAGCTCTTATGTTTCCACAGAGGGAATTGGGACGCACCTCTCAGTCCCGAGTGTGTGAGACTGGCAGTGTGACGCCCACCTGGAATGCCGCTGGGCGGGGTGCTGGGACTTGCGGCCTCAGATGTCCAGGCTCTGTGTGTGAGCCTCTGGGCCTGCCCTGCTGGGGACTGGAAAGGAGAGTTCCTGGAGTGGTCATTAGCCTCATAGACAAACTTGGTCCAAGTACCGGGGGATGGTTTGAAACTCTTCAGTTCCGATCTCAGTCCTAGCCATCGGTGTTCAGCTAGAAGTATAGGAACCACCCTAAAGCGCCATGGGCCTGATTGGCATTCTGGACGCCACAGTCACAGCGAGTTCTGTGCACAGGTGCTGAGGGGTTGTTCTCCAAGAGTCTGCTGCCGTGATGTCTGCAGACAGATACAGGGCGGGGGAAGGTAAGTTTACCGCTGTGAGTGTGGAGACACAGGGTCCATTCTTGTGCTACGATCTGTCAGCCATTGTATCATTTTCCACAGGGACACCTGTAGACCTACTTTTGCCCCGCCCTCTCCATCCTGTCTGTTCTAACCTGTCTATCCTCTAGTAAACGGGAGAATACATCTATTTTTTAGTCTAAATTTCTATACAAGTTCATCAAATGGATTTAAATCTGGGTATTTTTTTCATCCCAAATAACCATTTGTATTTCATGATAAAAATTAAAAAGTGCATTTACTTCTATTATGTTCTTTGAGCATCCAAACCACCTTACGGGAAAACTCAGGGCGTGCGCTTCATTCCATTTATACAGATAATGAGAGTGAACTTCAGTAAACTCCAGGGAACAAACCCAATTCCCTCACTTATAAATGGAAAACAAAACAAACGGAGCCTCAAATAAATTAAATAGCTTGGCAGGGCCCCGTGTGTGGCGAAGCAGAGCGGGTCCTTCTTGTGCCTCCAACTGCTCCGTGTTTTCCCTCACACGAGTCATCCCTGTGTTTGCCAAAAGAAACCATTTGGGTGAGTCACCAAAACGATGGGATAGGTGGGTGATGGTTCAGTTGCTTTCAGTAGACTGATTTGGCTGTGATTGAAGCTATGCCTGTAGGTCATGTGTAACTAGGGTTGACACACAGTAGGCGCTCGGTCAGTGTCAGCTAATATTGATCTGCGGCGGCTTCATTTAACTTGAAATCTTTTGGAAGTCCTCTTTTCAGAGACATTTTATATCTTTTAGGTCGGATTCGTAGCTCATGATTTTCTGTAGATTGTATAAATATGTTTGCTTGTACCCAAAAGCAGGAGCGTATACTCTTCATTGTTGTCGCCTTGGCTACAGTAGATATTTTTGAGGCCATTGAAATATACTTGATGTCTTTTTTGAAGTAAAACAAGATGCTTATTGTGGAAGACAGATCTTGAGGTGAAGAAACAGCCCAAAATGGTGTGAAGAGGGACTGAGAGGATTTGTCACATCGACAGTGATGAGAATCCTGGTCCCCAGATGCCGGGCGCTGACGATAAGTGCAGCGGGAGCCATTGGTCAGATGATGCCGGCAGGAACCTCATGCCTGGGCTGGGCACAAAACAGGTGTTGAAGGGAAGACGGAGAGCAAAATGACTGTTTGATTGATTTTTTTACCTTGGTTTTGGGGCCAAAAATAATACCACATTTTATGCTCTTCACATACGCCACCTAGGCTCTGGCCACCTCTAAATCATCGAGCATTTGGTGTGAACTTACTCACTCTTTTAATTTGAGAAAGTTTAGAGGATCAGCCATTTAATAGGCACTGGAAAGCCGAGATGCCGCTCTAATCTTCTGAGTGCGCAGGTCCCACCCTGGGGCCGGGGGAGACTCCTGTAATTAGTGGCGAGTCCAATGATTAGATGTCTCGTCGTTTGGAGATTGCCATGCAAATTGTGTTATTTTTCAAGCGGCCGAAAGAAGTCGAGTTGAGCTCACTAAGGCTCTGTGGTCCAAGAGCTGTTTCTTTATGCCTCTGGTTACACAAAGGAAGTTCGGCGCAAGCGCCCGGCGCACGTTAACTCGCCCAAGACCACTAAACCGCGGTAAATAAATGATGAAAAGAAATGCAAGAACTCACAAGCGCAAATAAAGTCGGAGAGGCAAAAGAGTGAGTGAGGGGCAGGTATGTTTCTGGAAGGTAGACAGTGAACAGACGTTCACTGCTGACTTAGCCGCGCACGGAGGACCCTGACAGGCCTGCAGGCGGGGACACCAAGGGGCACAGCCCATGACCCTGTGCAGGCCTGGAGATGCCCAACAGCTGGGCCTGGGTGCTGATGAAGGCCAGGGCGAGGGGCACGCTGGACGGGGGGCCTGGCCGTGTGGCTGCATTCCTAGATCTTCATCCTTAGCTGTGTGAGCTCCGCCTGCAGTGGTCCCCTGCCCTGCATCCCAGGAACGTGCCCATAGAAATATTTCCCATAGAAATTAAACGGCTGTGCCTCTGGATTTGGGATACCAAGCGCAGCGGAGGACTACAGCTTGAGAAGATCAAGTGATGTCGTTGATATTGAAGAGTGGAATCCTCGTCTTTTTTCTCTGCCTTAACTCTAGAATGTGAGCAGCCGGACTTCTACCACCTGCGCGATCAACCCCTCATCCCCCCCACCCCATTCCCTTCTTCCACTTGCCCCTGGGCAGATGGGCAGGGCGCTTTATCAAAAGCCCACTGGGCTCTGCTCGCCCTGCAGCGAGCCCATCCAGGGCTGGTCTCCACCCTTAGGAAGCTGAAAATGAACTTCACATTTTTACCGTATTTGTTTCCCTGGATAATTGCAAAAATCCATCAATTATAAAGACAGAAATAAAACAAGCCTCACAAAAAAAACAAATATAATGGAGTAAACAGAAGAAAACTTCCAACGTGATTATTAACCTCAAGGTTAACAGTCTTGTATTTGTGGACAAGAACTAGACACGCTAAAGTGGACGATCAGAATAACAGACCGGTACTGACAGGCAGAAATGAAGCGGCTAAATCCGGCAACCCAGGGACTGGAGAGCAGGAATCCAAGAAATCGCTCAGGTGCCAAGAAGATATAGTGAAAATTTAAAAGGAAACCACAAAACGGACAGTAGGGGGATAACAGGACATTAGCTCGACTATTAATGACGTGACACCAGAACATCTTAGCATTAAGTGACAGGAAGCACCAGATTGAAAATTGTCTCAAATAACAAAGAAAAAAATAATCCTGGCCAAGCAGAACCACACTATGATAAAACTTCCAAAGACATAAAAGGGAAAAACAACAGACAGATACAAGTTTAAGAAACAAAATAGGCAGATCCAGTGTTTGGGAGTCACAGGGCACTGGTTTTGTCATGGCAAGAGAGGGCACGCGGTGTGGGTGAGCATCGCCTGTGAGACTCCACCAGGAATGGGCTCTCCCACCAGCCCAAGGCGTGCTGACAGGGTGGACCAGAAGCTGTTGGCGGACCGTCCCGCTGTGTCGAGGGAGGCGTGAGGTCACGGGACCAGACTGCAGGAGCGCTCTGAAGCCTCCCAGTGGGGCGTCTTCAGTGGGGACCAGCACGGGTCGATGACCGGAGGGAGGCGATGGCATCAAAATGAACATTTTTGAAGATTTTACAGAATCACAGAGATGTAAGGAAAAGAAGTTGCTAGGAACATAAAAGATGGTGCACTCACAAAGTAAGACATTTATTAATTTGGGACATTTAAAAAGCTGAGTGAGGTTGGAAAGGAATCACACTGTCTTTATGGTCGTTGGCTTTTCTAGTCATAAGAAAGTAAACATGGAATTTCCTTTTACCAAACAGTGTGGCTGCTGCCTGGGAGGATGAGAAGTAAGGAGAACCTCTGTAAGAGAGTTGAATGCTCGCCTGCCCTGCCAGGAAGTCCATGTATAAGGGTACCAAAGCGCTTTATTCAGGAATGTGTAGTTAAATTAGAAGAAACGAATGAATTAGACATAGTTGTATTTCAGGATTTGAGCTTTTAAAGTAAGCTTTTATCACTATATAACATAGATCGATGTCAGTGTATTTAGTTGATAAAGTAATTTTATTTTATAACGAATGATCAGCCATCCCTATATGAGAAGCTTCTTTACATGGACACAAGTGAAGAAACATATTTAACTTTTTGGAAAGTAATGAAGTAAACCAATCGATATTTTATGCATGTGCTGCCATTTTTCTCTCTCTTCCATATGAAGGGTGCAGGGAGCCCTCTAACAAACACACACTTAATTGCACTTGTGTCTTGTTCTTTGAAGAATCACAAATGGGAAGTTCCGCTTAGACTGGTACTTCACAAGTATTTATCCCGAGCACAGGACACGGAAAAGTGGCTTTCCTCAGTGGTAGGATGGGTAGATAGCCCGCCAGCCCCTCAAATATACATTTTCAAAGTGAGATCTCTTTATTCTCTTCTGAGTGAGATGCCAGAACATTAAACACACCCGCCTGTAGGTTAGGGACATTACAAATGAAGTCACCATTGTGTTCAGTCTCTTCCGTACTTCCTGAAGGGCTTTTGTCATTGAGCGTGCTGGATCGACAGGTCCAGAGACAATCGTCTTTAGAATAAAATGCAAGAAAGAGTTTTAGGGACCTAATACTACACTTCAGGAATGTCACCCTGAAATGTTTGATTATTCTGTAGATGGTTTTTTGGTTGCAGCTGCGCCTGGCACAGCCCTGGGTAAGTGGGTTGGATACATTTGCCTGCCTGAGCTTGTGTTTCCGTGGGGTGAGAGCCCATCAACAATGGCACGTGACACGTGAGTGCGTGTCCCCATTTGAGAGGAGGGAGACTGTGGAGCAGGGGGAGGGGACGATCATTGCAGTTCTAATGAGGCAGGCGGGCCATCTCTTTGACAAACTGTCCAAATGAGACTTTCAGGGTTGAATATTCAGGGCTGTGGACATCCAGGCAAAAAGCATTCTAGGGAGAGGCAGCCGCCCGCCGATGACCGGTGCCAGTTTTAGGGTTCTGACGTGGTGTGAAGAGAGAAGCTGTTGGTGGGTTTCGAACAGGTGGACAGGATGGCTGCAGCACTGAGACCAGATCATCACCTAGGGGATGAGGGCGGGAGCGAGGAGTTCAGCTGGAAGCCTGTGGCAGCTGGATAGGCGAGTGGTGGCGATGTCTTGGACCGGTGTGCTCACCGTGAAGAGGGTGGCAGTGGGTTCGATTCTGAAGATTTCTGAAGATAGAACAGACGGGCTGTCTGGGTGGCATCGTGTCCTTGTGAACGTTGACTGAGGAGGCCCTGAGCCGTCCTGCCACAAACAGACCAGTTACTTTTCCACTGAGCTTTGCCTCCTCTGTGGCCTCAGAGTGTTTTCAGAAAATGCGCGGCTGTTATTTTGTGGCACTTGTGTTGTGGACCACGTTGGGAAAGGCAGTCATAGAGACCGAGACAAATGCAGACGAAGCGCGGCCCAGACCGTTCTCCACGCACACGCGTGCTCCGTGTGGTGATACACACCACATAGCATAGCTCGGGCGCTTCAGCCGACACATGCAGTCAGGGTTCCACATCTCCTTCTGAGTGTTGTGACTCTCTCAAGACCGAAGGACGTGAAGGACATCTCTTCATACTCTGTTTTCCAAAAATATTCTTTTCTCTTTATCGAGGGAATGAGAAATCAATAAATTATCTACTTTCTTTGACTCCAGGACATGCATTTTTCAGGTCCTTGTCAAGAGCGTGGAATATATTTTCCACATGAAAGCTCTGCTTATTTCACTTGTACTTGAAAAAAGGGATAATTACTGATGGCTTATAAAAAGTTTCACTTATTTATTGAGTCACTAAATCTAATTAGGTCTATTATTCTTAAAAACTCCATGGTAACTCACAGAAAGAGGAAGCCTGATTCACACAGACCCCATCCATACTCGGATGGCGTGTTTTTGCTGTAGTGCAGCCCAGAGAGCAGCCTCGCTTCAGAAGCTGTGTCAGAACTTCCATTCATTTTGAGGGTTTATAAATTAACTATGGGAATATTTCTGGCCATGATGTGCTTGGTTCTGAAAGCCTTGGTATCTTCAATATCTATTGCATTTTTCCTTAATACTTTTGACCTTCAGGTACCTTTATTATAGATTCACATCTTTCAAAAAAATTTCATCAGTCTCCGGATTCATTAATTGTGGTTTAAAAAAAAATGGATGAGGACCAACCGTGTTAACCTTTACATTGGCAGTAACAATAGGAAATGTTTCGAAAAATTACAATACTAGTTTTGATGCGTCAAAGGTGTGGACTTCCGTTGAACCGGGTTTTCTGCCTTTCTAGTGAATATATTGACTATAGATAATATAAAAAGCATAGAACAGAAACAGGATGTGTTAAACACAATAGATCAAGAGGAAATTTTGTTTTGTTTAGAAGCGTAGATTGTCCAAGTACACAAAAGGCCTCACAGAATTCCAGAGCTCCCTTTTATGGTTTAAAGAACACCAAGCACTCACCGGTCTGCAATATCAAACGGATGCTAAAAATTCTCTCTTCAACTTCGTGACTGGTACCATCTGTTGGCATCACACAGTCATGGGAAAAATAGCATCTTACTAAGGAGAGGGAAGCAGAGCGGAGCATCAAGTAAACGACTGAAATTCCCCTCCTCACACACACCAGCTTCATCAAAACACTCATATTTCAAGGGTGGCACACGTGCATTTTCCAACCGCTCGGCGTACGTTTGTCCTGTGCTCTTTGCTTACAAGTTTCACACTGAGTACCAGGAGCTCTCCTAGAGAAGGGGAAGAGGAAAAGCAGGTGTGATAAGTAAGGAAAAACCCCACAACTAAGGTAGCAATGACTTCTCCTTTGCTTTTGTGAGTTTCATCTCTAGGAAGCCAAACATTATTTATTTCTTCCGTGCATTTTTTTATCCACATGAGGATCTTTTACAAGATTTTTTAAAACCTTTGACACAGACACCAACATGGCAGCCAGTTTCTTGTATAAAACACTGGGAAAGTTGAGAAAAAGTAGTGATGTCTACTCTGTATTTTTCTTCTCTGAAATTATTGTGGTCATCTAAAAGGTAACTGTTCAATGAGATTTCTGACCAGGATAACTTTGGATTTGTGAATAAGTCCCTTTATAACATCAATTTTTAGTAAATCCCAAATTGACCCTTTGCCACCAACATTTTTTGCTTGTGAGGAGTCCCCAGGGCCACGGAACCTGGTTTGGGGTTGGAGTTTCAGACCTGGCTCTAGGATCCCGGGAGGCAGTGAATGCCCTGCTCTGGCCTGAGGTTTCCAGAGGGTGGTGTCCGGTTGTCACCAAGGGCGTTTGTGCACCATTACCAGACTCCGTTTACGTGCATTATTCTGTTTTCAAATGTATATTTCCAGCACGTTTGGCAACAGTCACAAATTCATTTACATCTCCTCTTCGAATCGGAAGGATTTCTCCCCGGCAGGTCTTCCGAATGCCCTAGCTGGCCAGGGCTCTGTCTTGGCTGGGGCGCAGCGCGGGGGAAGGTCGGGCTGCCCACGCAGCTGCCCGCCTTGAGTCAGATGGTCATGGGTGCGGAGGGAAGGGAGAGCCCTGTTGGGGACGGCCACCCCCACTGGAGAGCCAGCTTAGGTCTTGTTGGGGTGCACAGGCTGGGGAGACGCAGGGGAGCGGGTGGGCGGAGAGAGGCCGAGTCGCGGGGAGTGGATCTGCGTCCTCGCCAAGCCTGCGCTGCCTGCAGTGCGGGCGCTCCGCGTTTGCGTGGCACTTGCTGGCGCAGGGGTTCATTGCCCCGTAGGACACGGGCTATAAACTTGGGCGGCCTATTTTGTGCCTGTCTCGCTTGTGCTCCCGTCATTTTCTGCGTTTGTTCTCTCAGTTAATATATATTTTATGTCATCACACCTCATGCCAAACAACTCTACATTTATATCTGAAGTTAATTATGTTTAGATTTCATTTGCTTCTATGTCTGGAAGTATTGAACCCCAAGGAAGTGGGGAACCTCTTCTTTGTTATGAGGGAGGGAGCAGTGGGCTTGATTCTGGCTGACCGCCCACCGTCCTGCCGACTGGACGGAGGCCAGGACAGGCCACAGCCAGCGGCCCTTGGAAACGCGCGTAGGGCGGCCTGGCCGCGAGGCGGGAGCCCTGGGCTCGGAATAGGAGACTCACCCAGCCCTGTTTCTTAGTATGAGCCTTGGTCAGAATGATTCGAAGGACGTGTTCAATGGAAGTGCTTGCCCTGCGCAGTTCTGCTGAGTTCAACCACGGCTCTCTGGACAAACCCCCGTGTGCCGCATTTCAGGGGAGCACGCGCTCCCCCGGCAGCCAGTTTCCCTGCGGGGGGCCCTCCTGCCCACGGGGACTCGGCAGGCGCGGACCCTGGAGGCTGCAAAGAACATAGGTGACCCTAGCGTGTGTAGGGAGCGAGAAGGTTTGAGTATGACCTTGGGTGGTTTAATATAAATTCTTCTTTGGTAATTTTGTAGAACTTATTTTTTGATAATTACTGTGTTGCTCAAATCACTGGCACAGTTTCTAGAAACTTCCCTTGACGGCAGCAGATGGAAGCTCCCTTCTCAAGGAGCTGGGTCTCTGCATACAGGTGCCTGTGGTTCCTTGGGGATGGGGATGCTCACCTTGCGGGCCCAGCCTGGCCGTCAGAGGGGACACGCTGGTCTTCTTTTCTGAAAAACGACAGGGAAACCCAGAAAAGTTAGGACCATCGCAGAGAAAGGGGTGTCGAAGGCAAAGGAAGTCAGTGTTTTGCGGATCGGTCCCATCCAGGATTTTGAAGTCAAGGTTCCCGAAGCGATGGGCCAGTTTGTCCAAACTTGGGAACCCCAAAAGCGAAAAGGGAGAGGAAACGAAGTGTGGGAAACCAGAAGCCTGCCCAGCAGCAGTGACTATTACTGTTCCTAGTGCCCCGTGTCTCCTCAGCCTCGGAATGCATGTGTGGCTGTCACAGCATGGCTAGGATGCTCCCGGGCTCCCAGCCATGGGAGTAAAAATGTGCGTGCTCTGCCCGAGTTTGTTCTCCAGTGTATCCTGCTTTTTAAATGCCTCAAACTTTGAAATCAGTAAAAACGTGCTGATTGCAAAAAGATGCTTCATAAAAATAAAATCAGCTATAGGTGAGTTAGGGTTATTTTGTAGTCTATTTTTTATGCAAGGTGAATGCATTAAACCACCGTTTAAATCACAAAATGACGTCAGCTCTCTAAGCTGTAGACAGTACAGGGCGCACCGACCTAGAAACCAGCAGCTCCCTTCTGTCAGAAAACAAACAAAACCTCAGACATCCGTGGGGCCTGTAGTTACAGATGGAAACATCACCTTTTAATTTTTTTTTTGATAACAAGCTTCCTTTATTTAAAACCTGTTATTGGCACTTCTGTTATAACACTTATCACATCTTACTGTAATTGGTAATTGTCACTTAAAAGTAAGTCCTTAAACCATCAGCTCCTGGAGGTTAGGGGACCTATGATGTATTTTCTGTTTGTTTATCTTATTTTCAATGCCAACTAATAAGTTCATAATTGATGTTTGAGCTGGTATACATAGGAATTTGTGGAGGAAATAAGTTTATGAAATTAGGGAAGAAAAAAATCCTTGACATCTTAGTTCTTCTTGGCTGAGGGGTGGGAAGGGTAATGTCTTCTTTGATGTCCCTCTTCTCCTGGAAAGCAATTCTGATGTGGAGGGTGCGTTCCCCACACCTGGGCAGCCTTGTAGATACCAGCACCCCTGGTCCTGTCCCAGTCGCTAAGCCCAGGGTGGGTCCCAGACTTTGCTTCAATAGGAATCCCTGGTAATTTTCCCTGTTGCGGATCATTCACACAGAAACTGTGGGAGCGTAACTGAGGGTGATGGAGATGAGCAGACAAGATGGGTGCTGACTTCCAGTGGAACCTGGAACACGTAGACGAAGCTAAGTGTCATGTACAAACACTGATAATTCCTCTTTAAAAATGAGATTGATATTTAACCTGAGCACTGTAATCCATTTTTATTAGTATTGCCAATTTCTCTTTCTGGAATTTTGTGATTAGCTAGGAATGATTTGCCACCAGTCACCAATAAATGAAGATGAAGCTTTCTAAGGACACACTTCAAGTTCCTAACTTAGCAACCTGAATGTGTTGGCGTCTCCAAGGGCTGCTCCTCACACGACATCCAGTTTGAATTTCAAGTAACAGCAGTCATGATAAAGATTTCATTTGTCAGTCATGTTGGTGGCAGGCATTTCCAAAAAAAAGGTGCTTCACGTTTTAATGTGTGTGAATGGGTCCTAATGCACAGCTCAAGTTTGAATGGGCATTGCATTGTCTGAAAGACGGAGTAACCCATGCAGAAATTTATATGTAAAACATAGGACGGGCGACTATTCGGCAAAACTCGTTAGGCAATGAAAGGTTTTCCTCCCACTGCGCTGTCTTGTACCTGTAGAATATTTATACCTCGAGCATTGAATCCCGTCAGTTCAATTTGAGTCTGTGTTCTTTGTCAATTCTGTTTGAATAGATCTTTCTTTTAGGGACTATAATTTTTTTTAACCTCAACAGTTGCCTGTATACTAACGGTCACTCTTATCTTGTGGGAACACTTAAAACTCAGTATCAACCAGATGGGTTTGGAATGAGAAGCCCTTCTCTTCCTGCATCAGACATGGGACTGTCTGGAGGGGTGAAGCGGTAGGTCAGGGTCACATACACATCACTGTTGCAACACTTCTTGTCACGTTACACCTTTCACCCAACAAGCCTGACTGTTTTTGTAGTTTCTTTAGCATATAAACTGTACATTTAGATTAGATAAAATTTCAAAAAGAAAGATAGGAATCTCCATGTTTGATATGCACACAATGAATATTCATTTGAATTTATTCTGCCTCCTTTTGCTTCTGATAGATTTTAAAAATTCATAGTCAGAT